>JAGFBZ010002179.1:0-574138 GCA_018398805.1 Hirundichthys speculiger | reverse complement strand
TCCTCTGCTCCTTTAGCGAGTGGTAAATGTATAAATGTAGTTTATTCATAGCTTTGGGGCGAGGCTCAGTGAGCTAGAGGCGCGTGTCCGCCAATTAGACATTAGTCCGTAAGAGGCTAGGCGCCAGCTAAGTAGCGGCGAGCGCCTGTGTAGCTGCAAACTAGCAGTCCCATGCAGCACCCGAGCAGCGGCCAGTCAGGGCGGCTGGGTGAGGTTCGAGGAAGCGTAGCCCAAGCAAAGGCGCGTGGATCACCATCACTCGCTTCACGTATCGAATGTTTTCCCCACTCAGCGACACACCCGCTGAGAAAACACCTGCTGATTGGCGACTCTATAGTCCGGTATGTGAGGCTGACAATACGACCATAGTCAGGTGTACCGGAGCCAGAGCGGGGCGACTCGAGGCAATTTGAAGCTGCTGGAAGAGTAATTAAGTACAGTAAAGTTATTATACATGTCGGCACTAAGACACCCGGCTACGCCTCGGAGGGTCACTAAACTTAAATTGAGTCGGTGGTAATGTTGCAAGAGCATGTCGGACTCCGTAGTTTTATGGTCCCCTTCTAATTTGACAGTGATGATATTTTAGCCGCATGTCATCGCTCCGTCGCTGGTTTGTGTGTGTCCAGAAAAAACGTGGCCTTTTTGACAACTGGCGGATTTTGGGGAAGCCTTGGTCTGATTAAGAGACGGCATTCATCCCCCTGGGATGGTGCAGCCTTATTTTAGTAATCTGGCGATTTTCTTGACGCCCCCTGACAATCCAGGGTGGAGGCCAGGATGCAGACTGCAGTCTACAGCTTCTCTGTGCTTCTCGAGGACCTCCCCATCCATAGACAGAGAAATTAACTTTATAGCGGCTATCAAACATGGTACCAAACAAAAACAAAAATAAAAACAAAAACATAGAATGGTGTCAATTCCCCGTCCTCCAAAAGTCTACTTAGCGCGCTGTGATAGAGGCGTTAACCAAAATAATTTGATAAAAATAAAAACTGTCAGACACGTGGAGCCAAGAGAACTTGTAATTAGATGGACTACTGAATGTGAGATCCTTGGCTCTAAGTCTCTGTTAATCATGATCTTATTCTGAGACTCGTTGCGATGTCTTCTGCTTATCAGAAATGGCTACAAGAGGGAGAGTATGTGAGCTTAAATGAGGCTACGCCACCAGGTTATAATATTATCATATTCCGGAGTACGGTCGCGGTGGAGGAGTAGCAGCGTATACTCCAGCCTGCAAGTAAAAAAAAAACCCCAAATGTAATATAATACATCGAAAGCCTCACGCTTAGTTTAACTTTCCAAATGGAGGTCAAAAAAGCAGTCTTGTTGGTAGTGGTTGTACCGGCCACCTGCTGGGCTTATTTGAGTTTGTCTTGAGTTCTCTGATTTTTAGCTGGTTTAGTGCTCAGCTCAGACAAAGTCTCATGTGGTGACTTTAACATCCACATGGATGTTGCAGTGACAGCTTTAAATTAGCCTTTACATCTCTTTTAGAGTCATTTGGCGTCTCACAAAAAGTGAAAGAACCGACTCACTGCTTTAATCATATCCTGGATCTGGTTCTCACCTATGTATAGATACTCATCACTTGTTAGTGTCGCCGCTGAATTCTCTTCTCTCGGACACTTTTTAGTTACATTCGAGTCAGCATTTGTGGCATTAAAACAGGAAATGAAACGTGTCATTACAGCAGATGTCTTTCTGAAGATGCTGTGAATAATTTTAAGGAGGTCATTCTCTCTCATCTCCCTATGGTGGAATATGATAGAAGAATAGCTGAGAGCAACGACCTGAATATTACTCCGGCAGACTTGATCACCTGTTAACAATACTGCCGATATGTTACATTCCGCTTGGATGCGGTCGCTCCTCTGAGGGAAGAGGGTTTCTTTATCTTAGGAGCTCAGCTCCCTGGTATAATTCACATATTCGCATGCTGAAGCAGAATGCACGTAAAATGGAAAGGAGGTGGTACTCCTGTAAATTGCGGACTCCCATCTCCTGGAGAGATAGTTAATAGTCTACAAAAGAGCCCCACGCAGAGCTAGAACATCTTATTATTCTCGCTATAGAAAGAGAACAAACATAACCCACGTTTTCTGTTCAGCACTGTAGCCAGGCTGACAAAGAGTCACAACTCTGTTGGTCCATGCATTCCTGTGCTACTCTCAGTAGTGAAGACTTTATGAGCTTTTTCAATGGAAAAATAATCAAATTAGAGATGAGATCGCCAGGCCCAACTGTCGACGGCCGGGACGTCCCTGCAGTTTCGTTATCTCTTCCGTTCTGATTTGACTCTGGACTGTTTTTCTCCTGTGGGCCTCTCTGAGTTGACCTCAACTATCAGTAAAGCTAAACCATCTACATGTGTCTGTTGGATCCCATCCCAACTCGACTGTTCAAGGATGTTATATCCCTATTGGTATATCAATTTGGATCAGATTAACCTATCTCTACAATTAGGATATGTGCACAGGTTTTTAAAGTGCAGTCATTAAACCTTTGCTCAAGAAACCATCCCTTGACCCGGAACATCTTGGCAAACTATAGACCAATATCCAACCTTCCATTATCTCTAAAATTCTGGAAAAAAATAGTTTGCTAGCCAGTTAGGAGAACACCTGCATAGAATGATCTATTTTTGAGGTCTTTCAGTCAGGGTTTAGAACTCATCATAGCACAGAAACTGCACTGATTAGAGTCTCCAACAACCTCCTCATGGCCTCAGGACAATGGATTAGTTTCTGTCCTTGTTCTGCTGGACCTCAGTGCTGCTTTTGATACTGTTGATCACGGCCTTTTGCTGTACAGATTAGAGCACACTGTTGGAATTAAGGGACAGCATTAGGCTGGTTTAAGTCTACCTATTGACAGGTTCCAGTTCGTCCATGTTAATGACGTTTTCTACACGGACTAGGGTCTGCTATGGCGTCCACAGGGTTCAGTTCTGGGACCAATCCTTTTCACTTTATACATTGCTGCCCTTGGGAAAAATTATCCAGAGCCATGGCATATAAACTTCATTGCTACGCTGATGATACGCAGCTTACTTATCATGAAACCAGAGGAAACAAAACCTTTGGCTAAACTTCAAGGGTGTCTAATGATATTAAGTCCTGGATGTCCTCTAACTTTTTGCTTCTAAATCGATTAAAACAGAGGTTATGTCTTTGGTCCCAAACACCTGAGGAATGGATTGACTGGATTTACGCTGGCTTCCAGCACAGTTGCGAAAAAACCTTGGAGTTATTTTTGATCAGGATATGTCATTTAAGCAGCATATTAATCAGGTTTGCAAGACTGCCTTTTTTCATCTCCGAAATATTGCCAAAATTAGGAGCATCCTCTCCCAGGGTGATGCCGAAAAAAATTAATCCACGCGTTTGTTAGCTCTAGACTGGATTACTGTAATGCGCTGTTAGCAGGATGTCCGAAAAGCTCGCTAAATAGCCTTCAATTGATCCAGAACGCAGCAGCGAGGGTGCTGACAGGAATCCGCAAGCGAGATCACATCTCTCCCGTGTTAGCCTCCCTCCATTGGCTTCCCGTGAAATTTAGAATTGGTTTAAAATTCTGCTTCTCGCATATAAGGCCCTTAATGGCCTAGCTCCGCGCTATTTACAAGACTTGATAGCTCGTTATGCTCCTAATAGAGCTCTCCGCTCTCAGAGTGCAGGATTACTCGTCGTTCCTAGAATATCTAAAAGTAGGTTTGGAGGACGGGCCTTCTGCTACCAGGCACCTTTTTTATGGAACACCAGCTACCAGTTTGGGTTAAGGAGGCTGATACTATCTCCATCTTTAAAACTAAATTGAAAACATTCTGTTCAGTAAAGCCTACAATTAGTCTTAACTATAGTGTGTAGGGCTAATAGTTATAACTATAGTTGTAGTAGTAAGACTAGAGTAGCTCGTCTTAATCACAGCTTCGTCATAGTTATGCTGCTATAGGCCTACGCTACGGGAGACACCCAGCATGATCTGCTGAGTGGTGTCTCCACTGCTCTTCTCCTTTTTTCTTCCCTTTCTTCCCCTTCCTCCTCCTCCAGCTCATTATAATTATTTGGGAGCACCCTGCTACTGAAACTGTGCTCCTTTTCTTTGCTTTCCTGTGTTTGTTGTGCTGTTTCTGCCCCCCTTTTCTCTTTGTGTATTTGCAGGCCAGAGTTTCCTGGGTTTCATGCTGACTTGCAGTTCCATCCCACTGTCCATCCCGGGGTTCTCCTCCACTTGTGTTTGGGTACCGATGGCGTGGTGATCGGCGACCTGGTCCTCTGGCCATCTCATCCCAGTGCTGCTGCCTCCATCTGTTTATGTTTATATATTGCATCCTTTTGCTTGAAATCCTACCCTTCTCTTTTCTTAAACCCAAACCCCTTCCTCCTCCCCCTTCTCTCACACACTTCACCTACACCCCACCCGCACATTACTGATACTCAAGAGCCTATCATGGCTCATTACGCTGACCACACGCCCAAGGGCCCTCCATAGCTCGCTTGCATTCACCCTACAACAATTCCACTACTTCTTTATTTTTATTTTTACTTTTTCTGTGCTCTCCTCTCTCTGTCCTACATCCTCTTTCTGTCCTCCATCTTCTCTCTGTCCTACATCCTCTCTCTGTCCTGTCTCCCCTCTTTTTCTTTCTTTACCCGGCTGGCCTTCGGCAGGAAGGTCCCCCCATATGAGCCAGGTCCTGCTCAAGGTTTCTTCCTCTTAAAGTGGAGTTTTTCCTTGCCACTGTTTGGTATAAAGGTTTTTTTTTCTCCCTACGTGGGAGTTTTTTACCTGCCATTATCATTGATTGGATTTAATTATATAATCTTAGTTGATGATATTTGCTCGGGGGTCATGCTCTGGGTCTCTGTAAAGCGCCTAGAGACAATTGTCATTGTAACAGACGCTATATAAATAAAATTGAATTGAATTGAATTGAATGAAAATGGATGTAAGGGACTCTGAAGAGGACAGGGAACGGGAACTTCTCTCATTCTATAAACAGCCGCAAGAATGGGCATGTCCTCTTCACTGTACTCTTCTTGGTAGGTGATATAAAGTTTCCAATATAAATGTATCAGTAAAGTTTATACCACTTAAATATCATATATGGAATTGTTACATGGGAGAATGGGATCCAAATAATTATGTAATTTGATGACCACTTATGAAAAGCACAATATTCTCCTGTTATCTGGAATAGTCAATATTAACGATGCTATTCTGAAATTACAGCCAATAGTTATTTTAGTTTTAGTTTAGTTTTAGTTACACTGTAAGCAATTGCTGTAAATTTACAGCCAATTTTCAACAGTAAAATACTGTTTTCATGTTTAACAGTTTAGTACTGTAATACACAATGCATTGTGGGCTTCTTAACATGGAGCAACAGGAAAGATGCTGTAAACGGCATGCTGCGGTTTTTAATAACGGTACATTACAGTATTTTGGGGACATTTTCCAGAAGAGGACTCCAGAACGCACAGCGTGCTACATATCATCTGTCTTCATCACAATGATTCTGATCTTGCATCTACAAAATTAAATGGTACGTAAATCAAAATCTTTTTTCTAGGGATGCACCGAAATGAAAATTTGTAGCCGAAGCCGAATAAAATTTAAACAGTTGGCCGAAGGCCGAATACCAAATAATGAATGCAGTTTTCACAATTTTTTTAATATTGCATAAATAGCCTAGAATAAATTTTTAGACATGTTTTTCAAACAAAGTACATTTTATTGAATATTGACATTATTTTAATATTCCAGTAGCCTTTGCTTTTCAAAAAAGGCACAAAGTTTTTCATTTAGGCCTTCAAACAAAATGTGCATTCCAAAAAAAAAAAATAAAGTGCATTAAAGTGGATAAACTCACAACAAATGAATTATTGTCCTTTTGGCAAAAGTCTGCTTAGCCACAGTAGAAAGGCTAATAATGTAAACAGAACACAGGTAGCCTACACAACAGGCTAATAATGTAAATAGAGGCCCCACTAAATCTCAATAAGTGTGTGCTTGTAAACTCAAACACTTATACAGGTACACAACATATCCCAGGCCAGAACAGATTTGTCAATAACAGTACTTCAGCTTCAGAATAAAAAGAAGGAAACTAACTATGACATCTAAGACAAATTAAAATTGTTTTATACAGACAAAAACATCAACAACTGTGCCTGTATGTCAAGCCCCCCAAAAAAGGTGGAGAGGAGCTCGAGTTGTCTCGCGCGGGGGTCGGGGTGTTTGTGGCTGTGCACTGTGCCCGACAGAGAGAAGAAAGAGAGAGAAGCGCGGGTCACGAGGCAGACAGCAGCCATCAGCAGCCAAGTGATGGCTTCAAACCAAGCGGTTTGAGTGCCAGTGAGTCGCTAAATCACCAGAAAAAGTCGCTAGATTTGTCGCTAGTCGCTTTTTACAAATTAAGTCGCTAGGGGGGTCTGGAAAGTCGCTAGATATAGCGACAAAGTCGCTAAGTTGGCAACACTGCGGCCACGGACGGGGTGGGCGTTCTCATGCTGTGACCAGCTCTCCTTTCAGCTGCTGCAGCTGCAGCCGCAGCCGTCTCTCTCTCGTACTCGGCATGCTTTTCTGGGTGTTTCGCTTTTAAATGATGAATTAAAGCTGTAGTGCTGAAGGTCTTTGCTGAGGCACCTCCTCGAGACAGTTTGGCTGAACACTCGTTGCAAACTGCAATTCTTTTGTCACTGTCCGACACTTTAAAATATCTCCACACTGCTGACATTTTTCCGAAGGCGCCGGGTTACAACGTCACTTGCGTCATTGCGTCACGCGCCACTATTCGGCCTTGCTTTTAACTCATTCCACCGAAGGCCGAATGTGGCTTTTTTTGCCATATTCGGCCGAATATATTCAGTTACCGATTATTCGGTGCATCCCTACTTTTTTCTTTGACTCTGGGGGAGGCTGTCCTATTTATACTGCCAAGAATGTTTCATATAACACTCAGGAGTTTGTCTAGCTGTATGTAAGCTATCAGTGCTTTCTATCTATTTGAATAGGGTAGCCAGAACAATATTCTACTATGGGATATTTCTTTGTCTTGTTGTAGTTGTTGTTTAATCTTGGTTAATGATAATATACGTAACTGAACTATACTAACTATACCGCCGCATCTGCATCTGAGCAGCAGCCCTTCTGAACGAGAGGTCTGTAGATATGCATGAGTGATGATGTTAAACATCCACGGTATAACACTTGTTAACTCCTTTATTAGCCGTGCTTTCTTTTTGTACAACCACACACAGTAAACTAAACGTACCAGCAACTTTAGCGGGACCGACGTCATTGTATCCGTAACCATAGCAACCGTCAACACAGTTTACAAGGTCCACATCAGCCAGTGGACCAAGCAGGAAAATAGCATTACACGAAGTTACTGGAATAATTATATGTTGTCCGGCGGTTAAGGATTTATTTCAACCAAGCCAGGATCACCTAGAGGTATTTGGTGAATTTTATTTTGTTTGTGTCAACTCTTAATGAAGTGTGTTTTACAATGAGTTAATGGAAGCTAGTTCAGTTAAAAAAAGACACTTGAATCCTCTTGGCTTGTAGGGTTGATTCTCCGTTTAAAAAATTGTGAAAATATTAACTCTCTAGACTCTTTATACATTTTGTTTATTTCTTTGTCACTGTGTGCTTTACATATTCTAACATTAGTTCTCCCAGCTCTGTGATTTGTCAAACTGTTTTGCATCAGCTGTGGCTTTTCTTTCATAATCTTATCATTGTACCTCATTTAAGGTTAAAAATTTCAGTGTTAAGGTGGTGCCAAAAAGAAGCCAGAATTTTTCTTCCTGCTTGACACATTTTAAAGTTATCAATATATATATATTTTTTGTCTTAAAAATCTTGTACATATCTAATTGTTCCCTACAGGTGTCTCTCACTGCTGCGGACGTTGAGACAACTCTCAGTCTTCCTGCAAGTCCTCTCCTGATACTTCATGGTATACATTTCATTCAGATTCATTGACAGACACATTATGTCGCATGCTGGTCATTCATCTTGAGTTTACAAATGTTTACATTAAGTGAAATATAATTTAATGTTGCTATGACTTGAAGTTTCAGGTGCAACAGGGCAAGTCACAGTTGGAGGATGGAGGATCACTCTTGAGGGCCGTGTAATCTCTGAGAGCATCACACCAACATTTGCAACAGGACTTGCTGCTGTGTTTGCAATCTACTACATATTGAACCTTCAGTATCAAGAGGAGGCAGCCTGTACGCTGGAATTCATTCAGAGGTAAAAACCCCTTCATTCCTTGTCACCATTAAAAGTATTTTGAAACCACATCACGCATGCACACACACGGACAGACACACACACACAGGATACTGGACTATGACTTTATTATAATTGCATTTGATGTCACTTTACTCCACTCTGATCTTAGACTATTTTGATTTTAGGCGCTTCATGGGTATAAATCCAGAAAGAGGGACAAAGGCCAAAAGGGGCAAGGTTGTCTCCAAGAAGAAAGGTGTGATTGTCCAGAAGAAGTCTCCTACAGTCAACACACACGTCTCCATGCTCCTGAAGAAACTCTTTGACTTTGAATGGGACTTCATTTAGATCAGTGGGTTCTTCTTAATCTTGCTGTCTGTCCATGTGTTGTTTTGACAGTGCAGTGACAGAGCATTGCTATTAAGCCGCAAGAGTGGTATTATTAGCTTTATAAGCATTAACTTGGAGATGATATTGTTCATTCCAGATTGTATAATATTTATTTATTGTTTCACAGTGGCTGCACAGGAACAATGCTGCAGTGGAACAATGGCTAAAAAACTGATGTTCATCTCTCCTGGATCAACAAGATTTGAATCAGGGCAGTTCACACCCACCCAGACTCCTGGAACTACAGTAAGACATAAAAACCCAAACCTACCTCACAGGACTATTTTAATAAGTCGCAAGCTTGCACTGGCAGAGGAGTCGATTACAGTTTCTGCCCTAAATGTTCTCTTTTTTCCACATTACTGTAATGATGCATAATGTCAAAATGTTCTAACTGTACTGTAAAAGTTTTGAAATGGCCTTGAGGCACTTTTTCAAAATGTTCTTACCTCTGATTTCCAAATGTTGTCAATTTTGCATACAGTTCTGCATTTTCATAGACAGCATAAAATACATTGCAGAGTACAGTACATAATGTAAATCTTTTAAGTGGAGTTTAGAGGAAATTTTAATCTATCTCACAGGACTATTTTAAGAGGAAAAACACATGCTGGTTTGCTGAATGTTTTTACTCATGTAATCAAAAAGGTCTTAATGTTCCTACCTTGAAAATAGTCTTAATAATGTTTATACACTTATTTCCTCTGTATTTGTTGCGTTAGTCTTTTTCTTAGACCCAGTGTGTCATTGAACAAGCGTTTAAACTTGTGTTAAAGACAATGTTGAATAATATTGGCATTGGCTCAAAAAGTCAGCTATAGGTTATGTCCTGACAAGCAGGTTATGCTCTGACAAGCAATTTAAAAATTTAAGTTTATCATCATAGTGTGAAACACACACTACTAGGCTGTCTCTGTTTGCTACTCGAAATTTTTTCTCAGCGTCAACCAACAGGGTTTATTTTGTCTTTTTTTTCCCTCAATTTTTTGAATCTAGCAGTATTCAGTATTATATTTCCTTCTGAAATAAATCATTTTGAATCTCTCTAAGTTTTTATTGCTTATTTTGCACAATATTCACAATAATGCTTAAGCAACTGTCTGTAGAATAATGAAGCTCTAATACTGACTGCATGCATTCAAGATTGATATTTTAGGGAAACTGCTAAACTAAATAGTTTTATTATCTACTATGCCTCTCTAAAGTAATCTTAAACAGAATATATATATATATATATATATATATATATATATATATAGATATATATATATATATATATATAATATATATATAATAGAAATATGTTGCATATATTTTTGGTGTATTAGACAGTGAAATCATTTAACAGTGTGAATACAGAAATATACTGCATATCTGGTTTACAGACTACTACTGTAAAGTCAATTTACGGATGAATACTGTAAAAATAACAGTATATTGCTGGCGTCTCTGCTGCCAGCTCTTTACCGTAAATCATAGAAATGCAGAAATATACCGTATTTCTGTTTTACGGTCCACTACTGTAAAATCAATTTACGGATGAATACCGTAAAAATAACGGTAAAGATCTGGCATCTCTGCTGCCAGCTCTTTACCGTTATTTTACAGGAAAATGTATTACAGTGTAGTTATTTTACCTTATCCAGTTAACTGCATTAGTCAGCCACTGTGTTATTATCAGTATTTTGCTTCAGGTGATGTTGCTGTTGGAGAAGGAGTGATGCGGTATTTTATGACAACAATAATATCCAAACTGCAGTTTGGATTCAGTCTAGATCTTGGCAAGTCTCTTACTATTTTGAAGGTTAATATGATGCATTTTTAAAAAATGTATCAGTCATTAATTGTTGTGACTTTATCCCTTGCTCTCTTGGTACTTTACAGGAGGACTGGGCCGAACACTGCTTTTTGAGGGTGAACCTGACCATCTTGTTCCAGCGGCATCAGAGGTGCTTATTGAAAGTGACCTCTTCCGGGTTGCAGGAAGGATGTTGGCCCACAGCTTTCTGCATGACGGCCCCCATGTCACAGGATTAAGTCCTGCTGTAGTTCACGTACTGTTCAACGGGGGCCCTGAAACAGCAACTGTTGTTACAGAAGACTGTCCTGACCTGCACATAAGGAGTATCATAAAACTGGTATGTATCATAAAAAACTTTGCCTTGCAAACTTGTTGTTGTGGCAAATGTAATAATTTGTATGGTCTTGATTTTAGCTTGAACATGAAGAACTGACACCACAACAAAAGGACACAGTTTCAGATCTTTCCCTGTCTTGGGATCTCCCAGCAGTCAACAAACAAATTGGAGATGGCTACATAACAAACTTCTACTGCATGCAGTGAGTTCCTGCTGGTTAGGTGACAGAATTCATTGCTGTAGTTGTTGAAATTATAAAAAGTATTGTGAACCCTGGCTTGTTATGTTATGTAACCACTGGCAGAGATGGAAAACATTTAGCATAATCTTTAGTCTTTGTTCATAGTCATGTTAAAGTTCGTAAAAAAAAAACAGCATTTAATTCATATACAGTTAAGCTACTTCAATATTTCTCACTCCTGCAAGTGTTGATAGAACAGTGGCATATTAAAAAAAAATCTGTTTCACAAATGTTGACACAGTGGGAAAATTATTATACAAAATGTAATTCTTTACAAAAAAAGCAGCTCAGCAACACACATCTGGTTTTGTGAACTAGCCTTTTGATAATATACTTTAAAAAGGCGATACAGTCAAGTGTTCACTGCATTTGAGCATGAAAGACATCAGTTGCAGAAATGTATAAAATTGAATACATTATTCTAAAATGTGTTCATTTCTTAAGGGTTGAATATATTCTGTACTAGTTTGAATGGATTTTATAAACACTTCATTATGCTATTATGAACATTTTCTGTACTGTGCCAACTTTTGTAAAAGTTTGAGGATTTGATCTGTAATATGGGTCGGGTCCATCTCTTAGGTCATTGGGAGGACCATGCGCCAAATTAAACAGCTGAGAAAGGGACTGAAAGATGTGATGGTATGGCCCCTGCTGACATCTAGGCCTGATGTTGTCTCACTACTTTTCCCTAAAATGGCTGAAATGCAGTTCACACCCCAGGTATGTCATTTAATTTAATTACATTTGTGACATGACTTAATGAATTTACATGTATTAAATGACTGAGCTAGTTATTTTTCCATTTACCAAGAATGTGATCTGCATATTCCTTTACCAAAATAAATTCTCCCTTTTTCGAAACAATTACATTGTTTTAAGGTGCTCCTAGAAAAAATTACATGGCCAGTTGAGGATAGTGATGAGGAAGACTTTGACATAGAGTCCACGTGCCGCATCACTGGTTTCTTAAGGGTGTTCATTGAAACGGTATTTACACCTTATTTGGCAAATGTATTGCTCTCTTTACAAATGCTTCTATGTCTCATGGATAGATATGATCAATTAAACTTGAACTAAATGTTGTCTTGAATCCATTTCATGACTTTTAGCTTCAACGGATACACTGGCCTAGCTGCTGACATTCTGGGTTGGCTGGGAGAAGCTTTCTCCTGAACTGAAAGTGGAGATCTCTGGGAGAATCCTTCCTTCGTCCTCCACATGCTTTGAAACACTAAATTTTCATTTAGGGTGATGTATTCAAAGCTGTTGAAGAAAGACCAGAGAAAAGGCTGGGTTACCCTCAATGGTTAAGCGCACAGAAAGCTTCTTAACCAAGTCTTTTTTCTGGGATATTATTCACAGCTGGATATATTGCGTGTATAATTTTGCTGTATATGTTTTGTTTGTTCGTGTGTGTTGTTCGTTTGTGCCTGTTCTATGTTTGTACGTGGAAATTGTTCGTGTGTCACGTCTGTTCAGAATTTGTACCCGGTTTTCTGGGATTGTCCTGTATATGATTTTCATACAACAATTGGCATAAATTCTGAGATTAACCGTGAGAAATTTAAAGAGGAGATGTGAGGGGATATGTTACAGCTCCCCCCCCCCCCCCTTCCCTCTAGTGTTATAAATAACAGAGAGGTGCTCCTTTGTGCTGTGGTAGTTAAAGGGGGGTTAAGACAGTGAAAATGTTTATTTAATTGTAGCCAGGTTTACAGATGGCTAGAATAGAGAATGATGAAGTACATATCTCATGAATTAAATAACTAAGGTTTTGAAGAATTTTACAGTACTGCATTGCTGGAGAAAGAAGAAAATGTAATCTCACTCTGATCACCCCCTCCTCCTCCTTTGACCCCCTCCTCTTCTGACTGTGCTGTTTTTCTTTCCTGTCCTCTTCTCCCCCACGATCTGAAATACCATGGTCCTTTCTATTTTTATTTTATTTTATTTTTGGTGGGTGTGTGTGTGTGTGTGTGTGTGTAGGCCTACGAAGATGAAAATGACAATACTGGATATGACCCACGTTATATTCTGGTTGCTGACAGGACTAACTGTAAACTGACATGAGGTTCGACACTGACTATGAACCTCTTTACCTGATGACGGGACAAATAATATGACTATACATCTGTGGAGCCTGATGTTTCCTCAGGCCAGGAATTACTAATAGGAATTAAATGAAATTGCTTTAACTTGGTATTATGATAATATTATGTGATATAGTATATAGAACATGATATAATGATATAGTATACCAGAAGGAGGGTGTACTGAGATCAATGTGTGGGAGGATTTCATTATGAATGTTCTGATACAATGTTTGATATTGTACATGCTGATGTCAGAACTAACGTTTCTCTATAGCTGTGATGAAGATTCTACTCCGCATGACATGTCTTTGCATGTTAATACTGTGTTTCTTTCATTCTGTGACATTAGATGTGAAAGGGTTTAATTTTATGCAGAATCACTCACTCATATTGGTTTTATAGGAAAATATAAAGGATCTCTGAGTAATGAATTGGCTGGTCAGGAGGCCTCAGTCTATTTTACTTGTACATATCTATTCGATACGGTGAATATAAAGGTGGATTGTATGGATTATTATAAATGATACTTGAATAATGTGATAGGGCAGTTATGATTATATTTGTGAACGAATGTTAGCAGTTTTTTTTTTATTTGGGTTTGTCTAAATGCTGTTGGAACCTTTTTATGGAGTTAGTCAAATTGATGATTTTTGTTTTGGGATTCATCTCCTGTGAAGGATGGAGTTCTGTTTTTCTCAGACTTATTATGTTTTAAACTTTTTGTTTTTTCTGCTGTAAGCAGTTAGACATTGCAATGTCCTCTATTTTAGTGGCTACATTCAGTTTACTCTTAATGCCGTAACAGGGATGGAGGGATTTACGGCCTAGAGGGGCTGTTATTTGGAGATGTCTGGCGTTTGCAGGCTCTCTGCTTCTGCTTCCTTCCTCTTGGCTGTATTTGGTCTCTGTGGACTCTGGATTTAATGGCGACCCCTGATCCATCAACTTTTCTCTGAAGATATATTAACTCTCAGAACGAGGACGAAAGTTTTTCTCAAGACTACAACTCTGCTGCTGCTTGGTCTCCAACAGACATTGAAAGCGAGGTGGGCTCTCGCAATGGACACAAGGACTTGTTTAATGAAACCTTTATGGTTGGCGGACTCTGATACAAAGACACTGCTGAGGAAACTGACGCTGAAGGGGAAGCTGTGACGTCTGGCAGTTCATAGTTGACTGGTGCAGCTGTGGTGGGGGGTTGGAGTTGGGCTCTGTGACGTTTGTTTTTCTCCTGATAATGGTTCTTCTGGATTGTGTCTCTCTCTCATCCTTAATCTGATGATTCAATTGTTTTTTTTTTTTTTTTTTATTAGAACGGTCTGAGGTATCACTTCCTGATGACGGTGTTTGGCATTTTTTCTTTTCTTTCTTTTTTTTAAAGAGTGGAGAAAGAAGGAAAAAATATTTGAAGGATATGAGTGGAAGAGACTAGGATGGAGGTGATAAAGTGAAATAAGTGATAAAAGAGGGAAGAAAAGAATTTACCATTCTAAATTTATATTCACCATAATGAATTTATTAACAAGGATACCACTTTATTGATTAGTTATTATTTTAATATGTTTTTCTATCTTTTTCTAACACATAATGCATGTTTCTGCACAAGGTTTTTTGAAGTTAACACTATAACAGTATGGACAGTTTTCTAATAATCGTGGACTAAATATTGGAAGGACGTTCCTGGCTGAGTTCTAGGCTGATGGAGAGGGACCACTCCTTTTTGATCGTGCTTATGTCAACTCAGGAGGATCGGAGGATTTCAATAATTTTTTCACATCGTTTTAATCCATTGGAGGTCAACTCCCCACTTCATCTGGAGTCGTCACACTGGCCTGTCATTTGCGGACATTTGGATCTCCTTCTCTCCAAACTGGGATGAACTCAATAATTAGAAACATTACGGATGTTCATTTTATTCATATTTACACAATGTACAGTTCTTATAAAGTTCATGAGTGTATATCAGTTCTATGAAATATTACAAAATGTGTTTACATGTTTTGGGGTTGTTGGGAGGCTTTAGTAAATTTGTATAGTTTGTTTTCACATAAAAAGTTTTTCTTTTATATGTAAAGGGGACATAGAAATCTTTTTATACATATAGAATACTGGATATTTGCAACAGATGATTTAGAAAACATGAATAAATCATGTTTTGAGTGGAGATTTGTTAGGATTTAGAATTATTTTCAGTTATAACTTTAAACTGTTAAAGCTAAAGGCCTCAGTGTGGCTGCTTTATGACCTGACAACTGGGGTCTCATGACCTTCCTGACCTGCTCTCTTCCAAAGAAGTATGCATGGCAATGGTGATAAAATTAGTTACACTCCATTCCTGCAGTACACCCTGCAGCAAACATAACCATATCTGTCTGAACCATTTGGACTTTTGAAGACATTACGTCGGAGGAGGAATAAGTCTGCCTCATGCAGGCTTTAAAAAGGAAGAGAAACGTTAGATAGGTGTGCATTCCCTGGCATCTTTGAGATGTTAGGAGATGTACCATCGGCCGATTAAAATATTCTGCATGGCATAATAATAATTCTTTGTATTCATGATTGTAATAAATTTCTGATTGATCTTTGCTTCTAGTCTGTCATTTAGGCACCAGATAAAAAGAACACGGAGAGAGAAACTTTCAAATCAAAATGGTATAGAAGTGTTTGTACTAAAGAGCTCTCACAAAATGCATCAGTATTTTTATTTATAAATGCTGATGACCTGCGTGGTCTTGTTATGGCCTGGTTGGCCATGGCAGCCCTGTGTGTGTTTTTGTGTCAAGTTGGCGTCTCTCCCTGTTGACTTTTTATCATAGTCTTTATTTAGGTAGGTGCACTTTAAGATCCATGCTTGCCTGGTATGTATGTTGTCATCCTGGAGAGGAGGAGGAGATTATATGAGGCAAAACCATGCTGTTTTTCTGAGAAGCTGAAATGGTCAGTTTATCTTCCATAATTATTCTTTAGGTTATGTTAGACCTTAGCATGTTGATGTACTAATTGTTAAGAAGCACAGTGCTTCAATAACTTGTACCTACTAATCTCCCTGATGAAACAAAATTCCCAACTCTATCACCTATAAAAATTATTTTGCTGTCTGTGATACTGATGTCTATTACAAAGTACTCAATTCTTATACAGACCTTGGCAAGCATAAGACCTCTAATTTTCTTTCCAGTTGTCCCTCCTTTGCCCTGAAAGACTTCCATCAAGCGTGGCATATATTGGTCAAGCTCCACAAAGAAAGTAGATAGCAGAGGCTCCGTGGTGATCCGGAGAAACTCCTTGTCGATCATTAATAGATAATAAATAAATAAATAAATAAATAAATAATTAAACTGTAGATGTCACTCACCACATCAAAGCTATGAAGACTAAAAAGAAATGCACAAATGCATCTTTAATGTAGTCATGTGAAAAATCGACAGACCTGGGTACCTTTATAAAAGCAGAGGTTTTGTTAAATTAGAATAAAGTATTAACAGAACGCCATCTGAGGTTGTATTTACACCATTTTAGGACCAGGTAGAAGAAGGATGATTCTTATGTCTTGTACTTTTTCACACGACTATTATCAGGGATAAGGAAACCAACAACAGATGGTACATCTTGTTTTGGAATACAATACATATAAATCACATACAAAACCCAAATGAATTTTAACCAGATTTACCTCTCTCTCAGTGAATAGAGCTGGCCATCTGCTCTATAAGTGGGCAACCATCAACTGACCTTGAAGAACTTCTTGCCTTCTGTATAAGAAAGTCCTTTCCATTTTTTCACTCACAACAGAGTTATTGTTTCTTTTAGTCATTTCAGAAAGCATTGCAACTCTCTCCTGCTGCAGACTCTGTTGTTTCTCCTTTTGGATGCCGTGGACAGTAGTTAACTTAAGCTCTTTTTTTTGCATGAGGGTTGTCACTAGACTTGTTTTCAAGCGAGTTTATGGTCACCTCAGTACATCCAAGGCCTCTCAGTTTGGTGCGGAGGTTAGCCATTTTATATTTGAGGCTAATCTCCCATCCATAACAACCATTTAAAGACCCCTGCTCTCTAAGGCAAGGATGCTTTTTCACAAGAGCTTCTGCAACATTGGTCAGATCATTGTCTGTTGGATACAGATAAAATACAGTGATCCCTTATTTTTCACGGTTAATGTGGACCGGCGCCCGCCCCCCTGCGAAAATCAAAATCTGCAAACTGGAGCCGGAGCCCCCCGAGTAGTGCTGGGCGATATGGAAAAAATCATATATCACGATATGGACTATTTTATATCACGATAACGATATATATCACGATATACCATGATAAAGTATGTTTTCAGTTATTCTCTAAAGTTTGACAAAAATTTCATTGCTTACTTTTCAACTTTATTTTGAAAGGACATTTAGCTGAACTGTCACAAACATACATTTTAGTGCAGCAAAAACAGGTAGGTACAGAGGTACAGTAGCTTTCACATTTTTTTTAAAGTGCACAACAGTTTCTGAGAGGAAAAACACATTTTTGCACTGAAGTTCAGCTATAAATAAACACAAATAAACACAAATTATTTTTCAACTTTTTGAAATCTGTAACCTTGTAGTGCAAAGTTTGCAAACCAATATAAAGTGTCTAAAGTAAACATCAGGGTTGAAGAGAACTCTGTTTAAGACATTAACCATGAATAAAAGTGCAAACATAAAAGGCTACTTTGTAGAAATAGATATGTTTCTATCAAATTTATTGTTGCAGGTTATTTAATTACATATTTGCTGTAATAATTGATAAAATTAGGTTAGAAACGATAGAAACGATAGAAGAGAAATGGCACGATATACACTTTTATATTGTCCCCACGATATGTATCGTCATATTGCCCAGCACTACCCCCGAGCCTAAATAATGTGCTTAAAATATGTTTAAAACCACAAAAAAGTAACGAGACACTGCAGCGAAACAAGACAAAGGCTCAACTGTGGTCTTTCTGTTCACAGCCTCTGGTCTCTAAACCGTAGTAAACAAACCGCTGGTATTGAGCTTTTTTTGGCTCGTTATTAGCGGGTAACACGCTAACAACAACAAAAGAAACAGTCCAATTTTCTCTGCATGGAACGAGCACTTTATTCTGGCACTGCAGGAACTTGTAACATCACACAGGTTGTATTGTTGGGCTCCTGTCGGTTAACAGAGAATGTAAATCTATACACGCTGGGCTGCTGTTGATGCTCACTCCACTTTTCATCTAACCCCGTTGAGTTCTGCCGTCCCACGACGCACACACACCATTACCCATAAGGCCACATCATTACCCAAAAAGCTGCCTTCTTAAAGGGGCCAGGCTGGCTCACAGCATTTCTTCGCTGTGAGAGAACGCGCACAACATCCCGTGATGCTTCCGCGATTTTTTGCTTGACTTTTTATTATATTATATATTTCTGAAAAATCTGCGAATAACTAAAACCTCGGAATGTAAAGGTGGGGTGAGTGTTCTTTGAAAAAACGGTTCCAGCAATTCAACTCAAGTGAGATTTTGAAAATATACACTCCCTCCCTCCTCCCAAAGGCTCCGCCTCCTCCTCTTCAGCTCACCCCTCGAAACCACGCCTTCACACGATTCATGACTACATAAACCGCAGGGAGGGAGGGGTGGGTGGGAGTGCATTGATATTTGATGGACGTATGTCGTTGCCCGGACGACGCCTGGCATGGACGCTTCTCGCTGCTACTCCGGGGACTTATCCCTGTGATGCTGGACGCTGAAAGCTGGACGCTCCAGTTTGTGCCCGGTTTGTGGTGATCTGCGGTCGGATGTCGACATACTGTCTGCAGGAGGCGGATCGGTCCTCTTGCGGCTGGTGGAGACCTGCCGCCGCAGACATGGACGGTCTCGCTGGAGGCCGGTTCGGGAAAGCTAAGCTAAGTAGCCCTGAACTGCTACCTGCGGCAACCACCGCCACTGGATCCACGCTGCAGCGTCACGGAGCCGGGACGGGAGCCCCCGACGTAGTGGCGGCGGCATGCTGCCCCCGTCCAGCAGTCTATATGCCGGATGGGTCAGCTGACCTGGCAGGGGCCGTCTGGTGACCTGGTGGGGCCCAGCACCGCCGGGGGAGACGACAAGACCACGTCATGCAGTGATCATCAGCATTTCTAGATAAAAATGCTGATAAACTTTGTAAGAGCTCTTTAGTATAAACACTTGTATGCCATTTTGATTTTAGCAGTTCAAGTATGGAAACTGTTTTTTGTTGGGTTTGTTTGTTTTCTTTTTTACTTTATCCAGGGAATACTAAAATTTTATTGAAATTTGATGTCTATTTTATAATTTATACATTTAAGTAACTACTAACAAATATTTTAGTGGTGTGTATGTAAACGGGACCATTTCTGGGGGATGTGTGTTTTGCTCGTTTTCATATTTTGCAGTGAAGGAGTGGTTGTTTTTATGCATGCAGTGTGTTTTCACCCCTAGGGGCAGTATCTAGTTTGAATCCCCAGGTTGGACTGATGAGCAGCAGGTGCATAGCACTGAGAGGAATTTAAAAGGGACCGGCTACATGAATGAGGAGACCTCGCCCAGGAAACACAGAGGACCCAGCGTCGAGGAGTCCCTGCGAATACAGGGGGAGCAGAAATTACGAGGACCTGGAGCCAGGTGGATTCAGCCTGTAGCGCAGCGACCTGTACCCGTTCAGCGCGGCTACTCTGGCCTGGGTGGTGACTCGCTCGCTGCCCAGGAAAAGTGACCTCCGAGGATGGCCAGACTATGAGGGCGCCGCCGGACGCGGTAGGAGCCAGGCCGGGAATATCGCAGCTTTGTGGGCAGCGGGGACTGACTGGACGAGGCAAGGATCGACTGACGGACGACTACAGAGCGCTTGCCCCGGGATTCTTTTTAATATTTTTTATGGACATCATCATTGTTTTAGTTTTTAATAAAACTTTTTAATGATGTTTAGATTCTTTAACTCTGCTCACCTCTGTTTCCCTTGATAACCTGTGAGCCTTTGATAAACCTGAGGATTATCAGTAACACCCAAATTATTAACGTAAGTGAGAAGCTCATAACAAGTAAGGGATCCCCTCTCGATGAAGACACCTCTCACTATCGTCTCGATGTCGAACTCCGCACGTGGGATTCCTAGTGAGACCACAAACCCTTTTCCAAAGAAACCACCCACAAGGAGAACACGATCAAGAAAAACAACAGGACCTTCATAAAGTGTTGGACTTTATGAAGGACTTGCTGTAAACAAAGATATAAAAGTCTCTGATCCTGAAGCTGACCTGCAACATTTGAATTTCATATTATAAACCCCAGAATAATCAGGAATGGACACGTCTCGAGCAGACCATGGCTGACACACATGTTCCTGGCACATGAGTATGAAACCAAAAACACAGGAAAATGATAACATAAAACATAAATGAATAAATAACATAAATGAATCAAAATCCATATTATATTCATATTTCATATTACATTCACCCCCCTCCCGGACCCCCCCCCCCCCCCCCCCCCCCCCTACTCCCCTGTCGTGGAAGACTCGGAGGATCCAACTTATTCTCGATCAGCAGTGTGGGATGAAGAATATGTGATGTAACAGTCTCAGATTGGAAAAACATCAGTCTCTTTTTCTCTTTTTGTTTTTTTTCCACCTTTTCTCTTTTTTTCCTTTTTTATTTTCTAGTAACTCTCCTTCCTGTCCAAGCTCAGGTGTATGTGTGTGTATGTATGTGTATGTGTATTCGTGTGTGTATGTCCAGATGCCTGAAGGACCAAGGAACAGCCAAGGGGTCCAACGAGCCAGAGGCTGGATCAGGAACCCTCTTGCGGTGGTTGGTGTGAATCCAGGTTGCCCGCTCCGTTATGTTAACAGCAGTGTGGGTCGTTAGCAGAACCTGGAAAAGACCGTTCCACCGCTTGTTCCTCTAGTGCCTCTGAAGCAGGTCTCGCACCAGGACCCACTCTCCTGGCTTTGTACTGTGCAGGGGTCCACTGGCTGGTACAGGCTGGGCACCTTCACCTGTGAGGTGATCTGTGTCAGTACAGAATGCAACTTCTTGCAATATGACAGCACAGAATTCTCACACAATTCAGATGATGGAAGGAGACACTCATCTGGTGCGTCCACTCCCATCAGCGGTGGTCTGCCAAAGAGGATCTCAAACGGACTCAGAGTAGCCCTCGATCGCACTCACATCCTCAAGTCCACAGCACGACAGGTAGCCTTCAGCCAGGACATCCCTGTTCCTGCACAATTCTTTGCCAACTTAAACGTCAACATACCATACTCCCTCTCAACAGCACCCCCACTGGTGGGATGGTAGGCACATTGTCTCCTGAGGTCAAACCCCAGAACCTTCCCTACCTGCGCCAGGGCTTCGTTAACGAAATGAGTGCCGTTGTCAGTGGAGATTTCAGATGGAATCCCCACCGTGGCAGGATCTCCTTCAGCCAAGCCTTTGCCACTGTGGAGCTGTCAGCCTTAGAAGAGGGAACCCACTTTATTTTATTTTATTTTTTATAAATCTTTTTATTAACATTTTGCAGTTTACAAGGTAATATAAAAATATAAAAATACAAAAACATCAAAATCAACACCATCAAGTATGACAATTATAACCTTAAACCCAACCTCAACCCACTTTAAAACATGTCAACACTGATGTCAACAATGAACAGACAATACATCTTCCCCTCACAGGGAGAGAGCTCAATAAAATTAGCTTAATGTACTCAAACGAGGAGGATGGCCTCCAAGAGAGCATCCACTTATCTGCACACAGGACAGACTTTCTGTCCTGTGGACAACTCAAAAATCTTCTACACTTCCAAATCGCCCCAAAATCATGGCAGACTCCATACCTGCTCTCTGTGTAAATCGTGACGCTCCTCCCCTAGGATCAGGGGTTGCAAAACTCATTATTCCACACAGTTGTGAGGTACGCCGTCCTCTGGACCTGGCATAAAAGTGGCTGGATTTAATACAGTCAAAATCAAAAAGAACTGTTTGGTACCAAAGCCACCTAGTAGCAGACAAATGTGATGTTTTCTGCTCCAAAAGGATCATAGACACTGCATGCGGTACCAAAAGAGTCAGAACAGCATAACCTACCAGATCACGTGAGCATAGACAGTTTTTCCAGCAGCAGCCACAGCTCGCGCAAACAACGTGGAGATCCACGTTGGATCTGGATCCAGCTTACCAGAGAAATAAGCCACAGGTTTCAACACCCCACCATGTTCCTGCAACAGAACAGATGTCATGAACCCCTCTCTCTCACTCACAGTTTGTGTGAAAGGGCACATGGGGTCCGGTAGGCCCAGGGCAGGTGCAGTCTGCAGGGCCTGCTTCAGCTTCTGGAAGGCCTCTTCTGCCTCAGGTGTCCAACTGACCTTATCGTGTCCATGGATGAGGGAGGTCAAAGGAGCCTCAAACTCCGCATAGCCTACGATGAACATCTGACAATAAGAAACACACTCTCAGAAAAGACCTCATCTGGTTCTTTGTGAGAGGTCTAGGAACTCGCTGGATGGCCTCCAGCCGCGTCGGTGACAACGATCTGCCATCAGCTGAAACAGAGTGTCCCAGAAATTTCACCTGCTGTTTCACTCACTGCACCTCAGACAGGTTGGCTTGTGGCCCTCCTTCACCAGGTGCTGGAGAAGAGCAACCATGTCGGTCTCACAATGCTGCTGCAGGCGACAAGTCAGCAGCACATCATCTGTGTATCGTAGCAGGACTGACCCAGGGGACAGGGTCAAAGGGTCAAGGCTGCGTCTCAGAGCAGCCTTGACCCAGCCTTGAGCAGCCGATGGTGCACATGCCTATACGAAATGCCACTCTGTTGGCTGGACATTTTCACAACGAGGAAAAATCGGTATTCGGATAGGAGAATCAGGGCATGGACAATCACACCTGTTTGTCCATGCGCAGCGCGCAGAGATCTAAAAACAGGTGTAACTCCCATCACTGCCTCCTCTGTCAATTTTGTTATAATACTGTTGGAAATTATTGCTGACACAGCCTAAAATCCAGTTTTTGAGTGATCACAACCAGTTCGACATTCTTGATCAAACCTACATCGGGTTTTGCTCATAACGTTGTTGTCGTAACGTTCTAGAATGCTGGTAATTGGCCCAATTCAGTCACGGTCAGCAGGCAGAAATCCATATCCCCTCCAGGTGAACAAAGCGCGACACGTGAGCACCTAGAATGAACAACACACGATATGCATCTCTGTCTGCAGTAAAAAACAGTTGGGTCTCCTGCTCTCACACAGTCAGTCAAAAAGGAGCCAACGTCAGTCCAAGTGTCGTCAAAGCCCTTCGAGAGTCGGAGTCGTCTGAAACATTCACACTCTTGCAGAAAACAAATAATGCACAACAATCACAAGCAGTAACCAATTTCCCTGACTCAGAGTCAGTGTCACTGGCACGCACTACGATGCATAGACCAGTATAAATATTGTGATTTCAGTTTCTTCTTTCACTATGTTCATTTTGATAAACATAAAATAGACAAAAACACAAAAGATTGGTTGTTGTTGGCAGAGGAATGGAGAAACGATTGACCTTCATCCACATCCAGCTTAATTACCTTGAGGCAGAATTTACAAATTAAGTTAAATACTTAACTTCGGTATGGATGCAGTCCACTAGCAAGGTGACTGAGGAATCAGAGACAGGCAAAATTATTTGAGCCAAATATTATGACTGAATGACTAAGTCTTGGATCATAAGTTGATGTCAAAGGTGTAGTACCTTTTTCCAGACACGCAGTGTCGACAGAAAACTTTTAGCAAGCAGTTCTTCATTGCAAAGAGCCAAGGACAGAGGAAAAAATATGATGCGATGTGTTATCAATATTTGTAATTCTTGTGTATCAGTACGTGTGGTAATGACGTGTCACCTGGCCCCACCCCTCGTCCACGGCAGAGTCCAGATGCCGTCACTCCGTCAATCCGCTGCCGGCGCCTCCCACTTTTCCAGCCCACTGCTGGACTGCTGAACAATGTCCCACCACATTGAAGACGGACGTCAGAGCCCTCATCTCTACCCCGATCCACCACGGCTGTGTCGGCCGTCCGCTGTTGCTGTTGGGCTGAGAGACAGTGATATGCACAGCAAAATCAGTTCAGTTCCTCACCAAACGTGAGCGCGCTCAGGTGCAGGTGCAGCTGCAGTAGTCTCTGGAGCGCGCAGGAGGCTGACTCTCCCCCGCATCTTCAGCGCAGCGCCTTCGAAATAGTTAACTCCCAGAACTTCTCGGGGTGAAGCAGATGTGCAGTTGTCATGTTGTATCTGCTGTGTACATGTGAGTGAAGGGTTAAGAGAGATTAGAGTAAGAAAGGGAGAAGAAATGAAAGAAGGAGGCCAGTCAAATTCTGCAGGCGGAACTTACTGCGCCAGACAGTTTTCCCAATCAGTTTGATAACACTGTTACACTCCTGGCTTCCCTGCCGGTACATAGAAACTTATAAAATGTCAAAATTCCTGAACGAATAGATGTGCTCTTCTCTAAAAAACTACAGTGCCTCATCCCGGTTCCCCAGTGCTGCTCATGTTTGCACACTCAACTGCCAAACCTCATAACATCAAACAGGTAATCCTCTAAAGACATAGCCCATTGCTTTTACCAGCATCCAATCAGGAATTCTTCCTCAATCAGCCCGCCCCCATGAGCCCAGCTCCTCCGTCCCGGTCCAAACACAACTTAAACTTAACTCACAAACTTAAGTCCACATCTGCTCACTACTTCTGGTTCCAAGATCTCGTTCTCCACTCACACTAGATCTGATCATCATCGGATCGCGGCAACTGCTTACGTTCCATCTCTTTGTCTATAGTTTCTATACAGTCCTACTCTTTTTTCCTTTCTCTATATATTTTCTCCCACTTCTCTCGGCGAGGTGCTGCCCTCCACGGCGCCCACTCAAGCAGCCTAGCTCACCGGCTAGTAACACCAGAAAACGGCAGTTTGACAGGCTGTCCAACACGACACCTGTTCCAGGGGTCGGCACCCAATCAGCGACAGAAAACTCCGGTGCACAGCCACCCCACGGACTAGAGACCCTCAGACGAGGCAGCGCGGCTCACAGGGCCCAGAACAGCTCGGAAAACACCATGCAGACGAAAACATCACAAAACAATCCCCCGGGGTACTCCAGACAGACAAAAACTCCTCACCGCTCCGTCGCAGCCCAGTGAACAGACAGACGAAACAATTTCCACTCACCAGAACAGGGGTCCGTTTGTTCATCCGTCCCTGTCCCGGTCCAGTCACTGCGGTTGTCCATCACGAGACCGGATTCCCCAAAACCTATGGAATTTGCGGCCAAAAAGAACTAATCTCTCACTGATCAGGACCGGAGCGAGTGGAACCAGCAGACAAAGCACAGAAAACAATCAAAAGCCAAAGGGACGCCACTGTTGTGTTTAAATTTGGGCATATCCTACTCATAAGCATACACTCAAATTGTACTCTAATTGTGTTCTGATGAGGCAGTCAATTCGGTTGTTAAACAACAGGCTGGAATATGACTGAGGTGCAAAACAGAGTTTTATTCTCCAAGTCTGCATGCAAATTCAGAGAGGTCATTACAGAATGCTGGATCGCTCAGAATGACAGGAAACAGTTGCCTTTAAACATCACATGAAAACATCAGGACCTTGGATAAGTTCTCTAGGCGTCTACATGTCAAAACTTAGCAGACTTGTTGGAGCCAGAACGATAACAAAACTGTGGCCTTCGAACACACAGGAATCGAGAGGAGAAGTCATGGACTCATGACACAGCACTTTAGCTCAAAATGCAATTTTTAACATTACATTGTTCATACTACAAGATTTAATTGTTTTCCCCCAAAGTTTTTAATTATTTTAAAATGGATTAAAACAAATTTGATTTTAACTACTTAAATAAAACATTTCAAGTCATAGAAAGATAATATGTTGATCCAATATAATTTCATTAAATTCAACCACCAAATACCCAATGTGTTAATTTGATGTGATCAAAAATGGGTTATTGTACTTGATTTAATTACGTGGAAACAGGTGCCATGATTGAATTGTGTTCATCCAACGTATTATTTTTTTTTAGTGTGTTGTGGAGGTTGAGTTGCTCACTCACTCTCTCGTTTTCCCTTCTGTCACACAGATGTTGAAAGTCATGAATGAGATTGTTGCAGTCTGGTATTACTTTATAATTACAGTTTGGCCCATAAATGTCTGAGGCTGGATGTGGCCTGCGTCAACGTCGCCACTATCTTCTGTAGATGTTGTCATCAGAGTCTGACAGCTTGTTCACATGGAAACCTGTGCTTTCCAGTAGCACATTAATTGAGTTAGACTATTATTCAGCCGAAATAGTTGTAACCTTGTTCATTATTCCAAATAAGCGGTGTAGTTTCTGGGATCATCTTCATGAAAATATCAGTATGTAAAAAAAAAAACACCCTACAGCTGGAATATAAAAGTAAGTAATAACATTTGACATAATGTAAAGGTAATAAAATTAAAATGAATATGCAGATTCATTCATTTTATGCAATATTCAACAGAATAGTTTCTTTCATACTTGTTTGCAGAAACTGTATGTGAACAGTGGTATAATTTCGTCATTCACACATTTATAAAAAATAATATCAGACACTGAAAGCAAAAGATCAAATTATTTATCAGTTGCAAAAATAAGTCTCCAGGACACATGCTTTAGTGTGGGAAAAAAAAATGCATGTTCATGAGCAAAAACGGCATAAATGCCCACAGTTTAAGAGAAACATCCACTTAGACATTTATTTAGTTCATTCAGTGACTGACACCTGCTCATCCACTGGCCTCCTGACATTTAATGAAAGTAATCAAATATTCCTTGAAATGAAAATGAAAGTGACATTTTAACACGATGAAAACTCATTTGAGCACAGGGTTCCCAAATAGCTGGAAACGTCCCTGCTCAAGAGTCCAGGATTGATTGATAAAGCAGCGCAGCTCTGTCAGGATGAAGGTGTTGGTGAGATCTCCGCACAGGGTGGTGACGTCACCTGCCAATTCGCCAGGTCCACCAAGCTTCTCCTCCACAGTAAATCTATCCTGTACCTGAGTCGCGCGCTCATCTTTCGCCACGTGAGGGGACTGAAGAAGATGGAGCAGCAGGTGGAGAACCAGACCCAGCCTCTCAACACCTCCGTGCTCCCGGCCAGACTCGTCCTGGGAGTAGGGGTAGATAACTTTATCTGTCTTCTCATATTTGCGCTCATCTTCATCCTGGGTGTGCTCGGCAACATCGTGGTGATCGCCGTGCTGGCGCGCATGAAACCAGGACAACCAAAGAACACCACCAACATCTTCATCCTCAACCTGAGCGTGGCGGACCTCTGCTACCTCCTCTTCTGCGTCCCGTGCCAGTCCACCATCTACCTACTGCCCACCTGGGTGCTCGGGGCGTTCATTTGCAAGTTCATCCACTATTTCTTCACCGTGTTTATGCTGGTCAGCATCTTCACGCTGTCCGCGACGTCCGTGGACCGTTACGTGGCCATCGTCCACGCAAGGAGAGCCTCGTCCATCCGCGTGAGGAGGCACGCGGTGCTCGGGGTGGCGCTGATCTGGACGCTGTCCCTGGTGATGGCAGCTCCCGTGGCGCACTACCAGAGGATCGTGGAGCGGGAGGACAACACCACCTTCTGCTGGGAGGTCTGGCCGGACCACCAGAGGAAGATCTACGTGATGTGCACCTTCGTGTTGGGCTACCTCCTTCCTCTCACTCTCATATCTGTCTGTTACGCAAAGGTGGGTGCGCGCCAGGTGGAGTGAAGGGTTACGCGTGTTCATGGCAGATGTTAAAGGTTGAAAAACGATTAAAGAGCAAATGAAAGTTTTGTCTTGTAGCACAGCTGGATATTGTAAACTTCATGTATTCACGATAGAAGCTCAAATGGACTCAAATGAGTTAAGAAAAATGCCATCTGTGGTTGTAAACTAAACTTATCACTCTGTAAAATTAATCTGCATGATAAACTCATATATATATATATATATATATATATATATATATATATATATATATATATATATATATATATATATATATATATATATATATATACATCAGTGGCGAACCGTGAGCACTACAGCTGGGCCTTCACCTCGGCCCTCACTGCCAAGAAGAGAAATCATCACGGAAAAAATAAACAGTACGATGAATTCAAAGCGTTTAACAACTGCAATCCTTGAATTAACGATGACAAGGATGTAAACAAATAGACCATAACATAACATTCTCCGCAACAAGAAACTTTCTCAACAGTAACTTCATAAAACTGGAGACTATTTAGGCAACATTAAATAAACATAAGTCAAAATCTGGAAATATAAAATGAGGTCACCAGAACGTCACCCCCATAACACTGCTGACACCTACACCGAGGCTCATTTCTTCGCCACAGACAGCGCTATAAAACACGGCGCACAACAAACCATACACACATTGATAAATAAATGTATGAGCATCCTCAAACTAAACAACTTCAAATGCACAATATAGCAAAAGTTACACAAAGCTGGTAATACAAAGATTTTTTTAAGTTCGATTGAAATGCAAATACCTCTTCATGCGCAATAAGGCATGGCACAATGAATACTGATGTCAAAAGTCACAATTTTCATAGATTCCACTACACCTTCTGTGTGTGTGGGGGGGGGACCCTTCTAAAAACAAAAGTCCAACCACACACTGCTGATAAGTTTGATAAGTTTACATATTGAATTAAAGGCAAAGGAATTAAAGGCACAAATTCCACTGGAAATTTTACAGACAACCTCCGCAATAAATACAAATAACTGAATGTCCACTTGGCCCGATTTAATCACTCAAAATAATAATCAAGTTGGCTTGTAACATAGGCCTACCTTACATGAAAATGAAATCCATTCATCTGTCTTTCTTTGTGAAGTGGGCGATGGCAGCGTCATAAAGTTTGTCCTTTGAATTGAGCTCCAAAAGAACCTGCCCGCTGTTTGGACTTCATGAAGGCCTACAATCTTTTTTTTTTTGTCCCGCCCCCTTAAAAACAAATCGTGATTGGTCAATTTTCCCATCATTCTCCAAACCAAAACACATAGCTTGGCCTTCCCCAGGATTCACGAAGTCCTAACCAATTAATGAGCCAGCTAACCGGAGTTTGATGAAGACAGACGATTCTGATTGGATAACATGTTTCAGGACAGTAACCCTTTCATTGCTGATGTGAACTTTATGTTCAAAAGTAAACTTAACTTTTGAACATAAATGAGAAAATGTATTAAATATTGTAGGAAATTAAATTAAATGATTATCTATATATATATATATATATATATATAGTATTATATATATCTATATATATATAATCTATGTATAATTTGATACTCATATTTTCTGATTTTTTAAGGCCTCTCTGAAGGCGTAGAAGGCCCTGAGGGTTCCCCCTGATATATATATATAGATATATATAGATATATATCTCTATCATATCTATATATATATATATATATATATATATATATATATATATCTATCTATTATATATATATTTATATATATTCTCTCTATCTATATACATGTGTGTGTGTGTGTGTGTGTGTGTGTGTGTGTGTTGTGTGGGTGTGTGTGTTTATGAAAACATGCACCAAAAATGGTATTAAAATAGAAGAGCTTGTGTGAACAAAATTCCCGCCAAGAGGGGGCTATATTCACATTTTAGAGTTGAGTTCAAAGCGCAAGTAAAAAAAAATAAAAATAAAAAAGAAGCATTTCCTTGAATGACCATTAAGGGCTGGCTCTCCTTTGGCTTTCATGTTAAAATGGTCAGCTCTTCAGCAGAGATAAACAGATGAGTCATTCAGCCAAATTGGAGCCATTTATGTCCCCGGAACATAAAAATGTACACATGCAAATTTGCAATAAAATTCCTTTAATTATTAAGCAGTGTCCTACACATTTCTTGCAATTGCAAATTCAAAATATATAATATTCAAAATATTCATGAAAAACAACTAAAATACTGAAAGATAGCATTTAATAAATGTCACCAATCTTAAATGCTACACTGTAAAAACTTCCTTGGATCCAACTTTTAAAAAAAAATGAGGCAACATTTTCCAACCATTTTTTAATAGTTTAGTGAACTTCTTGTTTTTTTTTTTATTTTAAAAAACTCAAAAATTATTTTACTGTGTTAATTTTTTTAGCACTTCCTTATAAAGAAAGCCAAAAAAAAAAAAAACTGAGTTTAACTAACTTAAAATCGGTTGTGAACTATATTATTCCTAATTAAATAGAGTAAAATCTACAGTCATGGAAAAAATTATTAAACCACCATTTTTTCTTCACTTTCTTGTTCATTTTAATACCTGGTACCACTAAACGTCATCATGTGACTAAAACAGACAGAAAAGAAAACACTGAATGCATAAAAGCAGTGTTTTTGGCAGTACAACGCCATAGCTATTGATGTAAAAACTTAAGTGATTTAGGTTATAATCAAGAAAACCATGGAAAATGGTAAGATATCAGCTCTTAAATAAATCTCTTATGAGCAATCTTTGTGGTTATCGTTATGTTTGTCCAAACAAATGTACCTTTAGTTGTACCAGGCATTAAAATGAACAAGAAACTGAAGAAAACAAGGGTGGTCTGATAATTTTTTCCATGACTGTATATATATGTGTGTGTGTGTGTTTATGAAAAAAATGCACAAAAATGGTATTAAAATAGAAGGGCTTGTGTGAACAAAATTCCCACCAAGAGGGGGCTATATTCACATTTTGGAGTTGAGTTCAAAGCGCAAGTAAAAAAAAAAAAATAAATAAAAAAGAAGCATTTCCTTGAATGACCATTAAGGGCTGGCTCTCCTTTGGCTTTCATGTTAAAATGGTCAACTCTTCAGCAGAGATAAACAGATGAGTCATTCAGCCAAATTGGAGCCATTGATGTCCCCAGAACATTAAATGTACACATGCAAATTTGCAATAAAATTCCTTTAATTATTAAGCAGTGTCCTACACATTTCTTGCAATTGCAAATTCAAAATATATAATATTCAAAATATTCATGAAAAACAACTAAAATACTGAAAGATAGCATTTAATAAATGTCACCAATCTTAAATGCTACACTGTAAAAACTTCCTTGGATCCAACTTTTTTAAAAAAAAATGAGGCAACATTTTCCAACCATTTTTTAATAGTTTAGTGAACTTCTTGTTTTTTTTTTAATTTTAAAAAACTCAAAAATTATTTTACTGTGTTAATTTTTTTAGCACTTCCTTATAAAGAAAGCCAAAAAAAAAAAACTGAGTTTAACTAACTTAAAATCGGTTGTGAACTATATTATTCCTAATTAAATAGAGTAAAATCTACAGTCATGGAAAAAATTATTAAACCACAATTTTTTCTTCACTTTCTTGTTCATTTTAATACCTGGTACCACTAAACGTCATCATGTGACTAAAACAGACAGAAAAGAAAACACTGAATGCATAAAAGCAGTGTTTTTGGCAGTACAACGCCATAGCTATTGATGTAAAAACTTAAGTGATTTAGGTTATAATCAAGAAAACCATGGAAAATGGTAAGATATCAGCTCTTAAATAAAACTCTTATGAGCAATCTTTGTGGTTATTGTTATGTTTGTCCAAACAAATGTACCTTTAGTTGTACAGGCATTAAAATGAACAAGAAACTGAAGAAAACAAGGGTGGTCTGATAATTTTTTCCATGACTGTATGAAGAAATTGATTTGGACAAATTCAATTAGTTGATTTTAAATGTAAAAAAAAAAAAGCATGCCATTAAAGTCTAAATTACTTCATAAAAATTGAAATAAATAACTGATAAAATGTTTTACATTTAAGAAAGACAGGTATTTGTGTCCAACATTTTTATTTATCAAAAGCATTTTCTGAAACTTCACAGTTTTAAACTGTTTAAATACAATTGCGTTTTTAAAATCAAAATGCATCTAAATGATCTGTGACCTGATCTTAGAGCTGCACACAACACAAAAAAAACTAACTTGTATTTAGCTTGTGCAAATATACCCAGGGGCACGATAACAAAACAGTTATTAATTTAAAGATGCAGATTAGAACATTTCAGCAGAACACAAATTCTGACCTGCAGCTGATAAAAATGTCACAGTGAAAACATTTATCAGAAACTCCAGTCAAACCTGCCTAAAAGGACAATAAAAGAACAATTTTTTTTTTTTAAAGATTTTTTTTGGCACTAGTGGCCTTTATTCACAGTACAGGGAGAGACAGGAAGGGGCGCAGAGAGAATGGGGAAGACACGCGGCAAAGGGTTGATGAGCCGGGAGTCGAACTCGCGACCAGCTGCACGAGGACTGCAGTCTCTGTATATGGGCCGCCTGCCCTAACCACTGCGCTACCGGGGCGGCCCTATAAAAGAACAATTAGTCAGTGCTGTCCATTAAGCTCCACAGATATTTGACACATCAAAGTCTAGAAATCCACCAGGAGCTGAAACTGTGAACGAGTGGACCAGTTTAGGAGAGAAGCTGGTTTTGGAGTGTCATGAAGTTAGCTGTTGGTTTTGGGTGCAGCAAGTCTAGTCCAACAAAAAGTCTTTAGAAGACCTCAAACGTCTCAAGTTTAGATGGATCCTCCAGATTTAGGGAAGATGTTGATCCAGGAGAAGGGAGGATGCTCCTGCTAGAGTTTCAAGACCAGTAAGCACGGGGACGACGACGACGACGACGACGACGACGACGACGACGACGACGACGACGACGACGATGATGATGATGATGATGATGATGATGATACCCGCAGCATCTGGCTCCTGACAAGTGTAGATTCTCATACATGGAGTTTCAGTTCTTTGTGTGTGCTTCTCTCTGCTGTTCCCTGTATGGCAGACAAATTAAACACAATTAGGATCAAATGTCTAATTTCTTTAAATTTTAAAAAAACAAACTAAAATGAGTAGTTTTGAATCTGGTTTTGTGTTTTGGGGCATAATTAAATATATATCTGGTCCTTCACAGGTTGGCATATTACTCTTCACTACATTAAATAGAGCACTGTTCTCCAACTGTCCTGCATATGCAGCCGCGGGAACAATTCTCAGCAGGGGATATATAATATATATATATATATATATATATATATATATATATATATATATATATATATATAATATATAATATATATATATGTATATAGACCTTTGTGTGACAATTCTGCCAGCATGGCACCCTGCTGGGTCTGAGACCTCCAAACTCAGCAGGAGGTCTCGGTACTATACGGCAGTTTACGGACCTGGAAAATAATTAGTTTTCGGGTGGTTGGATGGTCGACACCCAGAGGATTCTGGAAAATCTCTACTTTAAATATTATAATCTCTGGATTTTTAACATATTTTTTAAAAAATATATGTTTATAACTGTGACAGATATGGTTATGTCAGAGTAAATTCCCGGTAAATTAACAGTGTACATTGATGCATGTTTGGATTCCCAGTCCCACAGAGGGTGCACATTCTGTGGTGACATGAGAAACTAATACTATGCTTATCTATACAGATGCTGTTATGGGGTTGATGGCCCAGCTGAAGACATTATGGGGAACACCTTGGGTAAATCGATGGAGAGCTGTGAATGGCTGGTTATTTGGCCCGGGGTGGGGTCAGAGCCTATAGAGAGGAAGTGTTTCAGTAGTGAAGAGGCTGCCATGGGGAGAGGTTGACTCCTGCACCTCTCTGTTTGAGGTTTTTTGTAGTTCTTTATTTTGTTTGGTTGTAGTTTCACTTTGTTGTCCAGGCCTGGAATCGATTAAAACATTTCTTTTGTACGTCAACAAATCTGCCTCAGAGTCCTTCCGTCATTTCAAAGGTTGTCAGACATCGTCATTTCACAGCTCTCCATCGATTTACCCAAGGTGTTCCCCATAATGTCTTCAGCTGGGCCATCAACCCCATAACCGCATCTGTATAGATAAGCATAGTATTAGTTTCTCATGTCACCACAGAATGTGCACCCTCTGTGGGACTGGGAATCCAAACATGCATCAATGTACACTGTTAATTTACCGGGAATTTACTCTGACATAACCATATCTGTCACATTTCTTACCCCCTCTCCTTCTGGGTTGTGCATACCGGGTACACGTGACAAGTAGTCAGCAATGATGTTTCGACCCCCTGGACAGTACTCAATCGTAAACCGGAATGGCTGAAGAGTCAAACACCAGCGCAGTATTCTGGAATTTTGACTCTGCATTGAGTGCATCCACTTCAGGGCCCGATGGTCAGTTTGAAGGATGAACTCACGTCCCAGCAGATAATATCTGAGTGAATCCACTGCCCACTTTATGGCGAGTCCCTCCTTCTCGATAGTAGAGTACTTTCTCTCTCTGTCGAACAACTTTCTGCTCAGGAACAGAATAGGCCTCTCCTCTCCAGGCTCTCCTTGGGCTAGAACAGCACCTAAGCCAACATCCGAGGCATCTACTTGTACAAGGAACTTGTTATTAAAATCAGGACTCTTCAAAACAGGATTTCGACATAATAGTTCCTTTAACTGTTTAAAGGCCTCCTCACTTTCATCAGTCCACTGAAGACGGGATGAAGTAGTCTTCTTAGTGAGGTTAGTTAGCGGCGTAGCTATGGTGGCAAAATGAGGCACAAATCTTCTGTACCAGCCAATCAGACCAAGAAAGGACCGTACTTGCCTCTTGGTTTGTGGTCTTGGTATCCCTCGAATGGTCTCCAACTTTTCCACCAGGGGCTTGATCTGTCCATGCCCAATGCGGTACCCCAGGTATTTCACCTCCTCCTGTGCCCATGAGCATTTAGTTTGGTTGATGGTTAACCCAGCCTCCTGAAGCCTCTGGAGGACCTGCTGAAGGTGATGGAGATGCTCTTGCCATGTCTCACTGAAAATGATACAGTCATCAAGATATGCTGCTGAATATTGTCCACAATCAGCTAAAACAATGTCCATGAGTCTCTGAAATGTAGCAGGTGCCCCGTGTAGACCAAAAGGCATCACTGTATACTGATATAATCCAGTAGGTGTCCGAAAGGCTGTATAGGGTCTACAAGCAGGAGTAAGTGGGACTTGCCAGTAACCCTTACAAAGGTCTAATGTAGTCATGTATTTAGCTTTGCCTAACCTTTCAAGCAGTTCATCGATTCTGGGCATTGGGTAAGAATCAAAACTACTGACACTGTTCAGCTTTCGGAAATCTGTGCAGAATCGGACACTTCCGTCTTTCTTGGGAACCAAAAGAACAGGACTTGACCACTCACTTTTTGAAGGCTCTATTATACCCATCTTCAACATGGTTGCTACTTCGTTTTTCAGTGACTTCACCATTCTCTCAGGAACCCGATAGGGCCTCTGCCGGATTGGTGTGAGAACCTTTAATGTAATGTCGTGGCTGATAACCTCCGTACGACCTGGTGTCTCCTGGAAGAGAGGAGTGAATGACTTCTGTACCTGGGCCAGCTGTTGTTTTTGCTCTTCACTAAGATGTACCGGAGGCTCAATGACGCCTCCTTGAGATCGAACTGGTTCCATGTCAGTCTCATCGTCTCCATCCTCTGCGACCCGCACCATCATCACTGGTTTGGTAACTGGAGTCATCTCTCTCTCATTGAATTTTCTCAGCAAGTTGACATGTAATATCTGCTTCTTACGTCGCCCTTCAGGACACAAGATTTCATAGGTTACTGGTCCCATCTTTCTTGACACAACATAAGGGCCTTGCCATTTAGCCAGTAACTTAGATGCACCAGATGGAAGCAGTAGTAGCAATACCTTCTGCCCAGGTTTAAGTTCTCTCTCTCTAGCATGTTTGTCATACCACACCTTTTGCTTGGTTTGGGCCTCTCTCAGGTGTTCTTGAGCCATCTGTCTCATCTTGTCCAGTTTGTCTCGCATCTGGAGGATATAAGAGGCGACACTGCACTGGGCTGGCTCTCCAGCCACCCAACCCTCCCTGAGCACATCCAGGGGGACCCCTAACTTGCCTGCCATAAACCAACTCAAAAGGTGAAAACCCAGTTGAGGCTTGTGGAACCTCTCTGTATGCAAACAGCAGGAATGGAATCCATCTATCCCAATCCCTACCAGTTTCATCCACAAACTTTTTTAACATGTTTTAAGTGTACCATTGAAACGTTCAACCAACCCATCAGTTTCAGGATGATAAGGTGTTGTTCTAATGCCTGTGATACCCAGCTGCTTGTACAACGCTTTCAACAGTGTAGACATGAAATTACTCGCCTGATCAGTTAAAATTTCTACAGGAACACCTACTCTGGAAATCAGATCAATCAGACATCGGACAACATGTTTAACTTGAACAGAGCGTAATGGATAAACCTCTGGGTATCTAGTAGCATAATCACAGATTACAAGAGCAAATCGATGCCCCGAACTACTTTTAACTAGTGGACCAATGATGTCCATACCAATACGCTCAAATGGTGTGCCAATTATTGGTAAGGGTTGCAACAGTCCTCGTTCTATTTTACGAAACTGGAGCTACTTTTTGACACTCTACACATGTCCTACAGTACTCTTTAACATCCTTATACAATCCAGGCCAATAGAACCTGCGACTGATTCTGTCATAGCTTTTCTGTTGACCTAGATGTCCTGCCCATGGAATGTGGTGTCCCAAATTTAGAATTAACTGATGGAATAATGAAGGAACAACCCAATCTAGGTACCCCACTGTCTGCATTGTACAAAAGATCATCTTTGAGAATGTATTTATCCCCAATAAGGGTAGCTGCTTTAACAGGCTTACCATCTACCTCACATACCTTCTCAAACAAAGGTTGAAGTGAAGGGTCTGCTCTCTGTAGCTCTTTAAAGTTGTCAGGGACCTGCCACTGTGGGTCCAGCAAAGTGGTGTCAGGATCTGGAGCAACTGGAACTGAATCCTGCACCCTAGCCTTCCCCGCATGCTTGGCTTGACGACGTTGCTTTTTATTTTTCTTAACGTTTGTACCCCCTTCAAAAAAGACTTTGATGGGCATCAGGCAGGGGTTGCAAACCCTTAGCCTGAGACCGAGTAACCGCAGCACATGACTTTGACACCGCCTGAACCAGATTAGTGAGAACTGGCAGATCGTCCCCTAAAATTACATCATGTGCCAGTTGATCAACCACCCCCCCACCATCATGATGTATGCTTGACCATCCACTCCGATCGTCACCACAGCAGTGGGGTACATTTGTTCGTCCCCATGAACACACCCCAACCCTACTAGGTTATCAAAATTTAAAGACTCATTATCTACCAACTCTGTCTTCACCAGTGTCTGGGAGCTACCGGTATCTAATAGCGCATCAGCCTCCCGCCCATTAACAAGAACTGAGGTAGCATATCGGGATTTGGGTCTAGACACATGCATAGAGGCCTGAATTTCTGGTCTGGGAACATAGCACAAATTAACCTCTTTAGGTTTGTTTAATGGGCAAAAAGCTGCTTTGTGCCCTGATTGATGACAATAAAAACAGATAATGCCCCCATTTTTAACTTTCAAACCCACCCCCTGTATCATGCTTGGGTGGAACCTCATTACGTTTAACCCCCTCTGAATTACCCTGACCCACAGTCATCTTATAGGGCCGAAAATGCTCACGATGTAGCTCCTGATATGGCTCTGGATGTGCAGCCAGATACCGCTCAGCGAGTTTTGCAGCCTCTTCCCCTGTCTGTGGTTGATGTTCTTTTACCCAGGTTCTAACATCCGGGCGGAGAACACGCAGGTACTGTTCTAGAATCAATGTCTCGGCCATCTGCTCCTTTGTCTTGGTTTCTGGTCGCATCCACCTCTTATAGAGTCCCTTCAACCTATTGTAGGTCTCCCTGGTTGACTCTCCTGCTGGCACCCTAGTAGACCTGAAACGTTGTCGGTAGGTCTCTTCAGTCACATTGTACTTGGCCAGGACAGCAGCTTTGATGTCAGCATAGAGGTGAGAACGCTGCTCGTCCATGCTGGCATAAGCCTGCAACGCTTTGCCAGTGAGAAGAGTGACAACTCGAGTAGCCCACTCGTCTTGAGTCCACCCCCAGGTCCTGGCAATGCGTTCAAAGCGTATGAAAAAGCTTTCCACATCTTCACCTTCACTGAATTCTGGAATCTTGGCCCCGTCATAACGGCGAATGGGCCGTTGCTCCAGCTGAGCAGATGTCGGCATGGTTTGTTGGTTGGGCTGCTGATGGCGTTGAGCTGGAGTAAGCAGATCATAATTCGTCAGATTCGGTTGACTAGCTTGGTCAGCAGTTTCCTGTTTTTGATAAACAACATTTCTCAGATCTTCAAGTCCATCAAACAACATTTTCTCATGTCTTTGCTGCCTATACATGAATTCCCTCATTTCATTCATAAATTGTTGCCCAAAAGGAACGTTCTCTGGTGAAGGATGAGGCGGAGTACTTAACTTAGGTGGTAGAAGGATTTTCTCCGGTGGCCCCTTTGGCTTGACTGAAGGATCTGGCTGTAGCACCAGCTGCTGGTCTGCTGCTGATTGAAGCCCTTCTGATGCCATGGCTCCTCCCCCAATCAACTCAACCACCAACTCCTCCTCTGCTTCCTCCTCAGGCTCCTCACAATTGTCCTTCATCAGCCCTGGGTTTTTCCGTGTTGGTCGCAACAGTTTGCTTCCACGCCCTCGTCCCGCCATTTCAGGTTTTCAGGTTTCCACTGACAAGTCCTCCTTGAGGCTTCACAATCCCACTTCTGACACCAATTGTTACCCAGTGGGTTGTTTCATAGGCATATTGTCAGTAAGGAAACCTTTGAAATGACGGAAGGACTCTGAGGCAGATTTGTTGAGGTACAAAAGAAATGTTTTAATCGATTCCAGGCCTGGACAACAAAGTGAAACTACAACCAAACAAAATAAAGAACTACAAAAAACCTCAAACAGAGAGGTGCAGGAGTCAACCTCTCCCCATGGCAGCCTCTTCACTACTGAAACACTTCCTCTCTATAGGCTCTGACCCCACCCCGGGCCAAATAACCAGCCATTCACAGCTCTCCATCAATTTACCCAAGATGTTCCCCATAATGTCTTCAGCTGGGCCATCAACCCCATAACAGCATCTGTATAGATAAGCATAGTATTAGTTTCTCATGTCACCACAGAATGTGCACCCTCTGTGGGACTGGGAATCCAAACATGCATCAATGTACACTGTTAATTTACCGGGAATTTACTCTGACATAACCATATCTGTCACACTTACATCATGGTTCGAATTACGGGGGAGCTAAGGGGAGCTCAGCTCCCCCGAGAGGGACATGAGCTCCCCTGAGAGCCGGCCCTGAGACATTCAGGGGGAGCTCTAAAGAATTGTCCACTTTAAGATATATTTTATTTTCTCAACATTGAGGTTCCTGAAATAAAAAGAATAAACATGTCATGGCTGTGTGTGTTTATGTGCTATTTAATGTTCAATATTTCTAAACATTTGCCTCAACTAGTTAACATAATTCCATATATTCCTGTTATGGCCGTGGCGACGCTGGAGGAGAATTGTTAGATTTACGTAGCCGCACATGAACTCCTCATTAGTGAATGGGTGGACTGGGGGGATTTTTGGTGGTATACTGTATTTGAAATTGAAGGAATGAACGCGGATGATATTTGCCTTATCCTCAAATTATATTGAAACTGTCCAAACGAAAACAGCCAAGTCTCGGACAGTTGGATTTTTGAAGTAAACGAAGACAACAACAGCCATGGTTACTGACAACAGTCCAAGTGGACCGACTGCTTCAGCTAGTGGTCGATCTGGCTTTGGTCCGATTTATCAGACTGTATTTTTATGATTTATGTTCCCAAACTAAGACGCTGGTATTGTTTTATTGAAAATCACTTGAAATCACTCGGTCTCTATAAAGCGCAGAGAGACAATTGACACTGTAACAGACGCTATACAAATAAAACTGAACTGAATTGAATATCGGAGCTTGTTTCAGCACCATGCATAGCGCTGCTGGATGTGTGTGCGTTGTTTGCTGAAATAACTGCCCTTAATAAGAACACATAAACTTTTTTACTGTTGTTGAATGAGTTTTAGTCAATGTGCTTGACTGTGGTTCTTAATTATGTTTTAATGCTTCATTGAGCTGTTTTAAAGATGAAATTCTATTTTTACTTGAGACAGACAATAAAAATCTATCTATCTGTCTGTCTGTCTGTCTGTCTGTCTGTCTGTCTGTCTATCTGTCTATCTATCTATCTATCATACCATATTGTCATCTGTCAGGATTGTGTGGACTGGAGCTTGGAAAAAGGCCCTGAATGTTTCAAATTGGTGGGGAAATGTCTCTGGTGGCCCACTTCCTTTGAGTTAATGCAATTCTGACATAAAGGTGATGATAACCAAAGACATGGAGAGATGTCTCTCTTTTGGCCAGATGTACCTGTTTCAGATTATTTTATGATGGCTGCAGCCCTAATATGTTTGACATACGCACTTGTTTTCCTGTTAAATAAACTACATTTCGCTTTTGAAATGTAGTTTATCGAACTAGTTATTGTGTTTAATATATTTATATCTGTATAATAAATACATATTAGACAGTAACATTTAAAATGTAGTTACTTATCTGGGATACTTGAGAGGGTAAAGGTGGATGAAATATTCAGAAAGGTCTAAATAGCCTAAAGTTTTGTGCCAAGATGAAGAAATCAAAACTATGAAAAGAAATATTATGACATTCTTTTTTTTAATTTAATAATTTCTTAAATTTATATGCGGTCTTATATTTGGGCATTTCAATTATTAAACAAAATGCATGTTTCAGAATAAGAAATCAAACTTTTTGTGGTGTTTTTATGTTCTTGCTATAAAAGTAAATTAAGTCCTTGCAGCAGGAAAGACAGCATCTGCTTTCCTGAGCTGACAGACAGTCTGAATGTGTTATTGGCGGCACTCTGATAGTGATATGTGCATGTGCACATGGGAAAGTCATGGTGCACACTGTAAAATAGGGCTCCCCCAAGGGTCACTGTGTAATTCGAACCCTGCCTTACATAAATTCCCGTACTAGTGCCTGAAATACCCATAGTATACACAGCCATAAACCCTGGTTTTTTTGCTGTGATTTCAACTCTTTGATCATTTTACTCCTACACAATTTGATCACTTTACTACAAGGTTTTTCAAACCCTTTACTGCAACACTATTTGATCCTTAACTTTAACAATATTTGTTATTGTTATTCCAATGTCAATTACATATTTTCATAATTGTACATTTAATTCAATAAATGTATACAATTTTACTTAGAAATAATTTAATTTAAATATAAAACAGAACTTAAATATAAATACAATAAATAAACATTTAAGTTTTTTCTCCCACTTGAAAGTGAGTTTTGTTTCAAAACCTTTGTTTGAGGATCTGGCAGCAAGTGTTCCAACTAAGTGAAGCCAGAATTTCTCATAAACAAACAATAGAGATGCACTGGCTGATGTGGCTTTGAAATGAAATAGCATTGGCCAGAAATGAACATTTCAATATGGCATGTTTTATGTGTAAAGTTGGAAGTAGTTTTCTTATTTTGCCCAGTGAATGCGTTCATTTTGAAAAGCATTGCATTGTATGTCGACATCTAGTCTGATAAGAGTAGGCATAATATGTTTATTTCACAACACGGGAGACAATGCTCTCTGCAATTAGGTGGGAATATATGCATATATGAGTATTGTCATTGCCCAAGTGTGTTGGAAAATATCAGCAAAAAAATCCAATATTGTGCATTCCTAATAAACATCAGGTTGGCCTGCCTCACAAAGGCACAGTGGTAAAAGTATACACTGAAAATGAAATTATATAGGAGCTTTCCTCTACAGCAAAGGAGGAACATAGACAATGGTTAGCCTCAGTTGACATCAAAATCTTTATTGAACACTGACCTTATTGTTGCAGCCATCTTGGCTCCACGCAAAACAAGAACTGTTGTCAGTCCTAACTCTTACCTTTCCTCTCACTGAGTTACAGGTTTATGTTCCAATAACACATTTCCCAAAACAAGAAATACACTAAACAAGTGCACCTTTTACAATGCAACATTGTCAAGATTTGTCAACAATGTATCACATGACCAAACACGCAAAGATCCGCACTGCAACTGTAAAACTAGGGATAGACCAACTATCAGCCTGGCCAATAATATCCTATTCAATATTTTCACAATAATTATCAGTAGTTATCCAATTTCTGATTAAATGAATTGATCAATTCAATTAAAATTGCAATGGTACCATAGTTCTAATAATTCAGGATATATTTTTCAGAATGTTTCTTTAATCTTTGTTTCATGTTGGAGTTTGTGTTCTTCAAAATTTTGACACCAATATTTTTTTTTTACTGCACATAAACTATTGTCAGTTCCAAATATTGGGTATTGGTCTCCTTCATTATTAATAATCATTATTGGCCATAAAAAAAAACAAACAAACAAACTGGTTGATCCCTAGTAAAAATAACAAATGGCATTAACAATACAATATGCCAAGAACTTGATAGTATTAACAACTGTAAAACAATACTGGTGGCAAGAGGACCAGCCACACCACTCAGTCCAGGAATGTAGAGTTTCTTACATGCACACTTTTCAAAGAGCAGTGAGCCAAGAACAAGAACAAGAACAGTGAGCTCTCCTTACTGCTGTGGCTTAGTTTTCAAGCTTTGGGCCTTTCTTGATAGTTCAGTTGCATTTACCTCCATTATTATCTTTTGAATGACTTCAAAAGTGTAGCGGAGCTTTGATGGATACCTCGTATTTAGGGTATAAAATAGCCCAAACAGCACGGCAGTTGCAAGGGCCACATTCTCAAGGTCACGAAGAACCACTTCACCCTCAATGATGACCCCGACATCAGAATGGTCACTGCTGGGATTGTCTCTGGCAACATAGATCCCCACTGTCGTTCCCTCTATGGCACTTAGTGTGTTGGTCTCAGTCATGTCCTGGTGAAAGATAAAGCATTTCTTTAAGACTTTTTTTGAAAACAAAAAAACAAACAAAAGAAATCTCATTAAAACACAGAATTTCTTACACCATACAGATTATTTCAACCATTACATTACAGATATGAGCTGAATAAATTAAGCTCTTGTAACTTAGGCTTCTTATTACTTTTAAAAATGTTTTAACTAGGGCTGTCAATTTCTCAAAATAATTAATCAGATTAATCGCATGACTGTCAATAATTAATCACGATTAATCGCAAATTAATCGCATATTTTTATCTGTTCTAAATCTACCTTATACAGATCTTTTTCAAGTTGTATTACTCTTATTAATACGAGTCCTGACTAGAACCAGGAAATATGACCATATTAGTCCAGTCCTGAGGTCTCTGGCTTCCTGTCACTCAGAGAATAGACTTTAAAACAGCTCTACTTGTGTTCAAGTCTCTTCATGGCTCCAAAGTCCATCTCTGACATGTTAGAGCCATATGAACCAACCTGGACTCTGAGAACCTCAGGTAGTGGTCTCCTGCTGGTGTCCAGAGTCAGGACTAAACAAGGTGAAGCTGCATTTCAGTTTTATGCTCCTAAAATCTGGACCAGTCTTCTAGAAGATGTGAGACAGACCTGAACTCTGATAATGTTCAGATCCAGACTGAAAACACTTCTGTTTAGATGTGAAGATGATGACTGGAAGGATTTTATCTGCACTCTTCATTTTTAATTTAATTAATTGATTTTTTCATTAATTAATTTTTATTTTATTATTGATTATTTTTATGCTTGTATGGAATGATTCTATTTGCCTTCTTGTGACTGCATCTGTAAAGCACTTTGAATTGAATTGCAAATAAAGTTGCCTTGCCTAATATGAGAGTACACAAATGCTTGCCTTATGCAAAACAAATGCATGTTTATATATTGCTACAATGCCAAATCCATTATATATATATATATATATATATATATATATATATATATATATATATATATATATAAATACTCAATATTTTTCTTTTAGTTCTTCATACAAAATATTTTCGTGGTTTGCTTTTAAACGAGGGGGGGGGCTCTCTGCATCACCGCTCTCATTAGCCGTCAAGTGACCGGACTCCGGTGGTAACTAAATTCACATCGACAGCAAACACAAACAACATTTATCTTGTGGAGTTAGCCATCAGGCAAGGTTTTGAAGCTAAACTTACCATTCAAAATAGTATCTTTTGTATCCATTTATTATTTGTATCCAACTACTGCTAATAGTTTGTTTACGTCTGTCTGTCTGCGGCATGGACATCGACGTCAGTGCATGACTTCCTGTTTTGACAGGACTACGGAGGACTACAGGACTACAACTACGGCGGGGCCCGAGGCTCATTAAACCTACTCTCCTCTTTACTATTGTACACGGCCAGGCTGTGTCGCGTTAACGCGCGTTAAAAAAATTAGTTGCGTTAAAATTATTTTGCGTTAATCACGCGTTAACGCGTTAACTTTGACAGCCCTAGTTTTAACAAACTTATTTTTTTAAAATGTGGCAAAGGCTCCTCCTACTTTTGCACACACTCACCATGTATTCCTGCACCAGATGATCAGGATCCTCGTTGAGGTAGATGCAGAGTCCTTTTATGATGCACTCCCTGCCAGCGTCGATGTCATCCTCAAGATTTGGAACAAAGAACAGAGTGACATTTTAACTTAAACTGTCAATAGCATGGGTGAAAGTGGGCAAAGACAAAAATTATTTATTTTCTACACTTTTTTTACACTGCCCTTGTAGTGGATAAACAAATTGGTGGTGTTAGCTTCACCCACCAAAACTGTTATTAAGCAGTGTACATTTGACTCCTTTTCATTTGTTGTAGTATTCGCTGAAGCTAAAATGTGTCCCAACATCGGACACAGCATTCTTTAAAGGAATAGTTTACAATGAAAGTTCAGACATTATCTAGTCACTCCCATAACAATATAGGGTCTGGTGTAGTTTTTTTTAGTCCATAAAACACTTCTTGAGTTGGAGCTTCCTCCTTTTTGTGGATTAAAAAACTTCACACGGCCTTCAGCTGCGGGATGAACAGATAATGACTGAATTTTTATTTTTGGGTGAACTGTTCCTTTAATGTATAAACTGCTTGGATTGAGGATGCGTTGCCTCAATTATTCGACCTGAGCAAGATTAAGTCAGTGACAGGTTCTAAATGTTGGTTTTGATATATTTTCAGTTAACTGCCCAGCTCTATTACCTGTCCAACCTGTTGTTGTCTTAAGTGTGGATCCTTTCAGTGGCGTGGAGTAGTCAAATATTACAAAAATTGACTAGTGTAACGAATACTTATAAATCTTTTGCTGACCTAATGCAATGCATATGCAACTTAAAGTTAATTCAAAAGTTCTTACTGTTGTCATGGCAGCCATGTCCTTAAGCTTTTTGCCCTTCTGCCCCGATCGCTTCGCAAACACCCTCAGCAGACTCCCAGAGTGTAGGTCAAGCTGTGACAAAAACCTTGACTGTAGAGGCATAGTTGTGATGCGCTTGAACTCTGCGTTTATCTGAAATGACATGAAACTTTTTTTTAACATCACATCCTATTGACATTTACACATGACATTTGTAACACCAAAACTACACTTGCCAATCATATCACTGCATTCACTGTGCATGTTTATGAACTATTCTGAACCACATCCTAATAGAGTCAAGCATTAGTCTAACTGTTGCACATACAATCTACAGCACAAGAAGTTACACCATTATTGAGTTTTCTTTTTTAAACTTGCCTCCACTACATCAAAGAGAGCTGGCCATCTCTTTTGGGCATCGTTGATCATGGGAGCATCACAAATCATTTCTTGTCTTCTTAATGCAAATGTTTTCTCCATTTTAGCCCTAATGCATAGAACACATGGAAAGCGATTATTTCTCCCATAATATCTATGTTTTAGTTGATAATGCTTTAATATTTGGGACCTACATGGTAAAACTGAGGGGCAGGCCTTACATTGCCACATTCACAGCAACATTCTGCAACACTTATGGCACCATTCATTGCAAAAGAGAAGTGGAAACAAAGACAAATTGATGTCTAATGAAACAATAATTCAAAACCAAATCAGTTTTTGATTCAAACTTGTAAGACAAGCTGTCAAAAATTCTGAAACATCAAACATCAATGATAAAAGGGGGAAGGTATAAGTAACAGTAGGGACAAAGATGAAGTCTAATGAGGCTCCTGCAACTGCTTATGAACAGTAATTTAAAAGGTGTTTAAAAGGCTACTAACAGAGTGAGTAAAAGTCATATTCTCACCACAAAGACTTGAGTCCACAGTGAAAGAGCTGACTCCATATAATCACAATCTGATATCATCTGCAGGTCCAAGCCATCTACATGTCAACTGGACCCTCTCCCCATTGCTCTGGTTAAAGTGTGCCTTCCTTCTCTGCTCCCCCTCATCTCTGCCATCATCCACTCCTCTCTCTCCTCAAATCTGTCCCTCCATCACTCAAATCTGCTGCAATAACCCAAGTTCTGAAGAAACCCAGTGCTGATCCTACCAACTTCCACAACCTACGTCCTATTTCTAATCTACCTTTCATTTCTAAAATCCTTGAAAAAACTGTAGCTGCTCAACTCCACTGTCATTTGTCCCAAAACAACCTTTATGAACACTTCCAGTCTGGTTTCCGCCCCCTCCATAGCACAGAAACTGCCCTAATTAAAGTCACCAACGACCTCCTCATGGTAGCCGACTCTGGCCTTCTCTTGGTACTAAATCAACATTATCCAAAACTGACAACTTTTCTCTTACCATTGATAACTGCTCTGTCCTCCCCTCCCTTCAGGTTAAGAGTCTGGGTGTCATTCTTGACAGAACTCTATCTTTCCAGTCCCACATCAGTAACGTCACCCGGTCTGCATACTTTCATCTGTGTAACTTTAACCGCCTTCGCCCCTCCCTTACCCCCCATACCACTGCCATCCTCATTCACAGTCTCGTCACCTCCCGTCTGGACTATTGCAACTTCCTCCTCCAGGGTCTCCCTCACAAATCCCTCCTTAAGCTACAACTGGTACAGAACTCAGCTGCTCGTATCATCGCCAGAACCCCTTCCATCCACCACATCAGGCCCACTCTGCTGCAGCTACACTGGCTCCCCATTACACACCGCATCCATTTTAAGATTCTCCTCCTAACATTCAAGGCCGTCCATAACCTCTCTCCTCTATACCTGTCTGACCTCATCTCTGTCGCCACTTCCTCCCGTGCCCTCAGGTCCTCTGCTTCCATCCACCTGTCTGTGCCCTCTGCCCATCTCACCACCAGGGGGAGCAGGGCCTTCAGCTGTTCTGGTCCCCGGCTCTGGAACTCACTTCCACCAGGAATTAGACATTTGGACTCACTCCTTCTGTTCAAATCCATCAAAAACTCATCTGTTTAAATCGGCTTTTTCACTGTCCTAACCACTGCCCTTTCAAATTTTAACCCGTCTCCTCTAGGCCTGTGTTTTTATATATTTATTGTGTTTTGTTTTTAACTGTGTTTTAATACTCTGTATGGTGACCTTGAGTGACAGAAAGGCACCTTTAAATAAAATGTATTATTATTATTATTATTACCAATAATTGATTGAGGTTCTAGTTAAGGCCGTTTGTACAACACTTAAACAAAGCACTTGACAATCAGACAGAGGGTGCAAGAGTGGATTTAATCTCCATTTGTATACAAGCAGAGATGGTCAGGTAACTCAGATACAGCACAGACAGCCGTTGTCAGCACAAGACAATGAGCAGAGGAAATGCAGTCATTCTTAAACACTGTTTATCAATACATTGAGCTTTGAGCTAAATTCTTCCAATACCTACGTGTCTCAAAAATTATGCCATGGCGCCTGAGCAATATCCCACATTGGATTAGATATTCTACATTAAATATTAATATCACTCGAGAAACAGGCCATGCTGACCTGACCCTAATTTTTAATACAACAGTCTCCAAGGTTTCGTATGGCCGTCTCAGGACTTGCAGCTTCTGACTTCTTCTGCTCCTCAGTGTCCTGTGGATGTTATCACAGAGTGGTTGTCCACTGCATGAACTTTCATGTGTTATGCTGCTTACATGTGGTCAGAAGTGGTATTACTACATAGGGTGCCTTTAAAGCCCCAAATCCTCATCACTCTAATTTGTATGTTGTCTGTGTTGCTGTTTGGTAAAAATGTTGACCTCTCTGCTGATTCGTTGAAAAGGCAAATTTTCATTGGTACAAGAAGTAATTGTTCTGTCCAGAGGTTTGCACCGAATTAACTGATAACCATTAAATACATTTAGAAACAGAGAGGAAAAGCACTCATGCTGTTTTGTGAATTGCAGGTTTTGAAACATCTGCACAAAAAGCTGAAGAACATCTCCAAGAAAACAGAGCTCTCCAAAAGGAAGGTTGGTGAAAGCTGCTTCCCCCTGTGACCTGTGCCTGAAGAGTCAGTGTGATTATTGATGCATGGGAAATAAAACTGGTTCGAGAAAAGACCAAATTCCCCCTAACTGTTGCTGTGAATAGTTCAGTGAGAAAACCAGACTGATAACCTGATTTTACAAAACACCAGCAGCTCAAGATGACGCAATTATTGTTTCAAGCAATTCTCAAGGGACTGCATCAAAGGAAACTGCACTTTTGATTCAAACGTTTGAGACTCAGTGTGACCTGGATGACTGGGAGTCCAGTCTCAAAATAACGTAAAAGCCCTGAAGTGCCCTCTACAGCCAGTCTGTGTGAGAACACCCCTGTGATCTAGCTGTTTTATAGATAGTTAAACTTCTTCGAGTTTCAGGGTTGTATGTATCAGGATATAATCATTAGAGCTGAGCGATTTTATCAATTCTGCGATATATATCGATATTTTATCTAGTATCGATTTTTCAACCGCGGGTATCAATATTCTAAGATCTTTCAAAAACCCCCATGTCCCACCTTTAAAAGCTTGCAAGCAACAATTTGCACTGTTTAAATAAATGAAATCTTTCATTCATTTTGTCCAGCATTAGCAAGCTGCCTGTCAGCCATATAATGTGTAATTGATGCTTTCAGTTCAATTAATTCAAACAAAGTCATTGGAACACTCACACGATGTCACCAAAATCACTTTGTCCCTTTAAAATCTTTCAGAAAATGATGTAAATGTATTGTACGATGAATATTGATATATATTGTATCGTGAGCCGAATATCGTGTATCGTATCGTATTGCGAGATTAGTGTATCGCTACAGCCCTAATAATCATAGTGAAATAAAAACAGGTCCTTGCCAGGTCTTTAACTGAGGTAATAACAGCCTCATAAATACTGTAGATATGACATATTAGAGTCTCACTGTTTATTTATTAGATAGGAACAGCTTGCATGTTCTGTCGGTCAACTTTGCGGAGGAATCTCGGTCCACTCTTCTTTTCAGCGCAGCTTCAATTCACGGGTTTTATGGGTATTTGTTTAGACACAGCTCTCTCGGCCTTACATTTAACCTGCTCAGCATGGTCTCTGGTCTAGGATGTGGCCTTCCTTTTTTTTGTTTTAATAATTTCTCAGAGCATCCTGGGCAAACTAGCAACTCCAGCGAAAACGTTTCCCACTTCTAAATGATCTAAAACTGATTGGAAACAGCCTCTTGCAGATGGATGTACACCACCTGCTTCTCCAAGGTCATTGCTGACCTCTTTCCCTCTTCGCATTGTATTAACACTCACCTGAATGTCCAGGCCAGCAAACTGCCACAAGGTTTTCTTTTATCGGGTTGTGAACGGCTGCTGAAGATGAATGACTCTAACACATTTGATTGACAGCACCTGTGTGACTCTGATGTCCTCTGGCAGCAGTAAGGGGCTACTTTAGATTTCACGTACCGCTTCTGCAGTTTGTCTTGCTTTTTAATCAGCAAATAAGGACATTGTGTGATATATCATGTAGTAGTAGTTCTTCTGAGGTTGTATTTAGCTCATCTTAAGACCTGGTGAGGGCTCCATCTACAGAGGGGATGCCCAGACTTTTTTTTCTTTTTTTAAACTAATAAAGTTCTGCTTGCCTCCACAGACTGCTCAGACTGTCCTCGTGGTGGTCGTATTCTTCGGCCTGTCCTGGCTGTCCCACCACATCATCCACCTGTGGGTGGAGTTCGGCTCCTTCCCCCTGAACCAGGCCTCCTTCATCTTCAGGGTGGTGGCTCACTGCTTGGCCTACAGCAACTCCTCCATCAACCCCATCATCTACGCTTTCCTGTGCGAGAACCTCAGGAACTCCTTCAAGGAGATGTTTTGGCGCCAGGCACCCAACGAGGGTCCGCTGAATGAAATCAGGGATCAGCGCGACAGATTAGAGGCGGAGCCCTCCGCCAGCATCAGCGTGTCCCACAAAGACCACCACACTCACGTCGTCAGTAAAATGCTTTAAAGTCTTCACTGGTCCTGGAGGCTGCTGCAGGAAGGTGAAGTTGAAAGTTTTAATAATACAACGGTTCACATTCTTGCTGTAGAAGTGGGACTTTTTCCTTATTTTACATGAACATGAGGTCAAGTCAAACAGAGACAGTTTAGATACTCTACTATAAAGAGGGGAATATAATCTGCTGATGTGCTCCTTATAACAGGTTTGACAGTGTCCGAGTTAGTTGGAGCTCACATCGTTTTCAAAACCAGAAGTTTACAAATCTCTCAAATGCCTCAAATGCAGCGGTAATGACTGGTTGCTGGTGCTGCCACCTGGTGGGTGTCATTTTACTCTTGTTTCCAGCCTTGGGTTTATGAGGAGGAAGAAGAATATTTGGTTTTAGGTCCACTTGAGACTTAGCTGGAATGAAAAGTGGGGCGTCATATGGGATTGACTGTGGGTTCCATGTTGGCCTGAACTTCAGTGGTTCTGCTCAGGTTCATGGGTGACCAAGGGGCCTCGGCCCAGAATGGGTGTCTGGTCCAGGTCCCCTTTGTGCTGCATGAGGAAACCCAAGTGGGCCATTCCCACAGTGCCAGCATTGATATATTCAAACTGAAGCAAACACCATAATCAAAACATATCTTGATGCTGAAAACCTTGAACTGGGCGACAACCTATGATACATCGAACATTCTGCTCAAGAACGGAGACTTGAGAAGACATCGTTTATGTGTGCTTCTTTTGAAGCTTTTGTCTTAGCTTCTATTTTTTTTATTTTTTTTTTTGCTCATCCCAAGATTTATCAAGAAAACAGTGTTTTCGTGAAGTTTCTGGAATAAGTTAGAATGTGACACAAAGACCGGGACGCTGAGATTATGAGAAAGATTGATGTGCTGTTGGTTTTGTCTCTGTGTCTCTGTTAGAAAAAAACGAAACAAAAACACAGATTCATTTTTGCAACGGCCTCTTTAATGAAAAGCAGTCCAGCTCTATCTCCAGCTCAACCAAATGGTCCCTGTGATAAATTACTGCTCCAAATACTTTCAAGGTAAAGGGATGACACTTCAATCGTTATGTGAAGATCCATCGTTTTCTCAGGTTTCAGCCTCATCTCAGCAGCAGGTGTCAGACTTGTACAAGAGATGACCTTCTAACACTTATTTCTTATATATTTTGTCTTTTCTTCTCCTTACTTTGGAATTTTCCTTAATTTTTTAACTTTCTCCTGTTTTCTCCTCATTTACCTTCTTCTCTTTCACCTCCTTCCTCTTCTGCTTCTCTTATTTATAATGTGATTTTATCACATCATTTTGGCATAGTTGTGTTTTTCTCCTGATTTTTTTTTTGTGTGTGTGTTCTCTTTTGAGTCCTTCTCAACTCCGACAGAGATGTATTTCTCAGTTCTGGGGGATAATACTGTTTCCTGATAATCTGTAATTTCCACAGTACCCCAGCAGAGGTCACCATCTCTCCTTTAAAACTACCCCTGTGACCATTGAAAGTGTCAAAAACAATACAGGACAAGTACATATGAGCAGGCTGAGGGTGTTTTTTTTATCCACCACCCTTAAAAAGCAGGTTAGCATCACATTACCCACCAACAGGCAACCTGTTGGTTATAAATCTGCAGAATCATAACACTTTTCTTTCAGTGTTGTGCCAGACAGCAAGGAGTGTCTGGGCCAAGCTACGTTTGACTTTAACTGACAACAGTGATTAGTCAAACTCACCCATGTATCCACTAGACATGCTCCAGTTTGTCATTTTCTTTGGACCTTTGGGTCACGCCTGGTCCTCACAACACGGAAGACCTCTGGCCCACGTAGCATTGCCATCCCACAGTTTCTGCTCCTTTGATGTGACCCAGCCAGGTGTTCATTAATCCTCAAGGGGAAATTCTTATTGTTACAAGTCTCCCAACAGAGATAACAAAAGTCTTATAGAATAAAGAAAAAATTGCACCACCCCCACACTGACCCTTTGAATCTTGGTGAGGTCAGCTGATCTGGCAGGGGCCGTCTGGTGACCTGGTGGGGCCCAGCACCGCCAGGGGAGACGACAACGGCCTGGTCCGGTCCGCATGATGAACCGGGCTCTGGGACGGTCGGCTCCATCGCTCGCCGGACTGAATGGAGCTCGGTCTTCCCAGGGGAGACGGTCTGGTTCATCGCTGTTTCCTCCTCTGACCTGGAGATATCTCACTTGTCATCATTATGGAGATATACTGGTTCTAACGGCTGTTAACAGTTTTAACGACTGCTAACGGCGGTTACCAGGAGTTAGCACTCGGACCATGGGACCTGGGATGAAAAGGAGCGCTGGACACTAGCAGCTCCCCTAGTACACCAGATTTTTCCTGGTGTAGTGAAACTTGAATTTCCCCCTTGGGGGATTAATAAAGTATTTTGATTTTGATTTTTGATTTTTGATTTTGATTTTACTGGAGCCTTAATCCTTCTCAGGTCCACCACCAGTTCCTTGGTCTTTGTCACACAGAGCTACAGTGGTTTCTTTCGGTCCGTGTGACAAAGTTGTCCACCCCTGTAGTCGCTCTCAACACCACCAGCAACACATCCAATCACTGTGAAGTCATCAGAAAACTTCTGAAGATGGCAGGTCTCTGTGCTCTGTGCAGTAGCTGAAGTCAGTGGTCTGCCAGTTAGATAATCCATAATCAAGGACACCAGTGGGTCCTACACCCGCTGCAACTGATGATGTCAAATGCACTACAGCAGCCATTCCCAAACTTCAGAATACCAAGGCCCAATTTAAAATGTGAAAAATCTCCACAGCCCACCGAAACTTTTAATCACAACTGTGATCAACATACAGGACAAGGCACCATGTTCTGATATTAATGTAAGGGGTCAACAAATAACAGTAACTGGTTACTGGTTTGTTTTATTACTTCTTAATGTTTTTTAATCATGTCATGAATATTTTACAGTAATTAAAAACATATTTAAAAAAGATTGAGGATTTAATTTTAATGACCTCTCACGGCCCAGCTGCAGTCCCACGACAGCCCACCAGGGGGCCGCGGCCCACACTTTGGGAATCCCTGCACTAGAGAAATAAAAAAAAATCATGGCTCCCACAGTGCTTGCTGGCTTATCCAGGTGGATGTAGACTCGATTGAGCAGGTAGATGATGGTGTTGTCCATTCCCAGCGGGGCTAGTAGGATAGTGGATCTGGAAGTGGCTGGACCATGGGCCACCTCTAGATTCCCCTTCAGTTTATTGGCCAGACCCATCTGGTAGTAGATGACCATCATTTCAGCAGTCACTTAATGTAGTCACCAAAGCAACATTTGAGGTGGCAAGCCTGCTGCAAAGTCCTGCGGGTGAGATGATTGACAGCAGGTCCTATCACAATTCAGCTTGGAAAGGTCCTGAAATGGTTCTACGTGAGCCTAACCACTCACGTAGAACCATTTCAGGGCTCTTCCAAGCAGAATTGGGATGGGACCTGCTGTCAATCATCCCAGCCGACCCCTGGAGCTCCAATACCGGCCTCACCTTCTGCGGGACCTTTTCCTGTGCGGAGCTTGGCCACAGAGCCATGGAGCACCGTGCAGTTTGAGCAAAAAGAGTGCCAAAAGGCTCTCTGCACAAACCTTATTCATCACATGACCAGATACTTTCAGGTATTTATATGGAGTCAGTGGGTTAGCTTCATTAAGTCAATGTTTACTGGTCCTTACTGAGGCCTTTTGACTGTTTCACCTCATTGACCTGGACTGTAGCTGCCCAGTTTTGGTCCCTTCGTGAAAACCTTGTGTTGTAATATGTCTTTTGGTGATACGATTGTTTTGAAGACAGAAAATAACTGGGATTTGATCTGTGTCCACCCACCTGCGGACATCTCAGGCTTCTGAGTTGGACGATGAAAAGCTGTGGCTCTCTGGGCAGAAGACGACCGCAGCAGCTCCGGCTGTCAGACGCTCTGATTAATGGGCCTCCTGAAACACGTCCAGCCACATTAGAGGCCCGTGTATCTGGCAGAGTCCACACGGGCCCAGCTCTTTGTCCTGATGGGAAATGGTGTCAGGCGCTCGCTGCTGCTTGTCCAGAAACAGATAAAGATTTACTGTCATCAGAGGCCAGATTAAAGTGCACAAACGCAGACATTGATTTCTGAGCGGGAGAGAGGAGAGCATGAGAGTGGGGGGGGGGGGGGGGGGGGGGGGGGGGGCGACACATTTTGGGGAGGAAACTCATTCCAGCAGCACCACAGATATGATCAGTTTATTTGGGAGGTGGATAATGTGGAGCGCTCTCCCAGAATGAACTTTGAAAGAAGTAAATTGTAAATATTGATTTCTGAAATGAACTGTCAATCTCACTTGCTGAGATTATTCCTATCATCTTGTTGAGAGGGGACCAGTGAATTCAAAGAGGAGATGGGGGGGTTCCTGTTAGAGAGCACTCAAAAGAGCTTTATTCACTTAGTAATGGTCGTTCAGTCTCATCAGATAGCAGCTGAAATCTCATCAGGGATGAAAGATGAAGCGAGCTGTGACTCCACATCCAGATCGCTGCTCTCGTCCTTACTGAGATCATCGGACAGGAGCTCTAATAAACTCTTTGTTTTGTCAATCTGCTGCACGCGGTGACAGATCTACATCGTCTCAACATCTCTTCAGAGCAGAACATTTTACGGAGGAATCATTGCAGACTGAGACGAGGCAAAGCGAGGCGGATAACAGAAAATGCTGGTTACATATGATGAAAAAAAAAAAAATACCATTTGGATGTCTAAAGTGGTGACCAACTCAGAAATTAACACAACACTGTCATTTTGTTTGGAGGTCTCATGGAGGTCTCCTCACCTGCTGATGATGAGTGGAAGTTCGGGGCAACACCCACAAATTCTCACTCCTAACGTTGGGCACACTCCAGAAAAGAGCCATCAGAATGGTCCTTCAGGCAGGTTTCCAGGACCACATGAACCAGTTATTTATAAACTCCTGCGCACTAAAACTCTCAGATCTGGTAGAATTTCAATCAGCGCAGCTGATGTATAAAGCCAGGAACAAAAAACTACCAGATAATATCCAGAAACTCTTTACTGATAGAGAGGGGGGTTATGATTACAGAAGAAACCTTACCTTCAGGACCAGTAGTGTCCAACAACCATGAAGAGATCGTGAACTTCAGTCAGTGGTGTGAAGGTTTGGAATAATCTCAGCCAAGAACTGAAGCAATGTCCAAGCATGAGTGTGTTTAAGAAAAGGCACAGACTGATGATCTTTAACAAGTCCAGGGATGATGATCTGAGGTGAACCTGAATGAGTGTCTGTAAATAGCTTTTACTTATTGGTATGGTTGTGTATTTTAGTGTGGGTGTGTGTATGTGGTGCACAGGGAGATAGTTGGATCTCCTTTGCTTTTCCTGGTCCTTCTGTGTTCTGGTCTGGCACTGTGGCTGTTTGGGTCTGGCTTCCCTCAGTGGTCAACATTTGTGCCCTTGGTGGTGGGGTGGGGGTGGGGCTCTGAGCGTCTTTGTGGACCTTTGGGGGGTTTTGTGTGGGGCACTGCACTGGCATGGGTGTTCAGGCCCTTGGTAGCGGTGCTCGGGGGTTTTGCTCGGGGCGGGTTGGGTGGGCGCCCCCATCCTTCCCCGACAGAGGGGCTTCTACTGTGAGGTGGGGGGGTCTTGGGGGCTGGTGGTGGTGGTAGGGGGGGTGCCTGGGCAGGCTCATGGGTCTTACGTTCGGGAGGTCTGGGTGGTTGTGTTGATGTGGTTGTGTGGGCCAACCAGGTCTATGGTGCAGTATGGTGGGAGGGGGGGGGTATCTGGGTGCTCTCAGGGTACACTGAGTGTGTGAAATGTGTAGGTGAAGTATTTGTAGTGTGTACTGTAGTGTGTACTGAAGTGTGTACTGTAGTGTGTACTGAAGTGTGTACTGAAGTGTGTACTGTAGTGTGTACTGAAGTGTGTACTGAAGTGTGTACTGTAGTGTGTACTGAAGTGTGTACTGAAGTGTGTACTGTAGTGTGTACTGTAGTGTGTACTGAAGTGTGTACTGAAGTGTGTACTGTAGTGTGTACTGAAGTGTGTACTGAAGTGTGTACTGTAGTGTGTACTGAAGTGTGTACTGTAGTGTGTACTGTAGTGTGTACTGAAGTGTGTACTGTAGTGTGTACTGTAGTGTGTACTGAAGTGTGTACTGAAGTGTGTACTGTAGTGTGTACTGTAGTGTGTACTGAAGTGTGTACTGAAGTGTGTACTGTAGTGTGTACTGAAGTGTGTACTGTAGTGTGTACTGAAGTGTGTACTGAAGTGTGTACTGTAGTGTACTAGTGTGTACTGAAGTGTGTGTAGTGTACTGTAGTGTGTACTGTAGTGTGTACTGTAGTGTGTACTGAAGTGTGTACTAGTGTAAATGTGTGTATCAGTATGGAGTTGGGTGTCAATGTCTGTCTGGATATTAGACTACTACAACTGTAAAACTTAGTATTAAGCTTCGCAACACTGGATACATTTTAGTGGTAATTATGGAATATTGGAGAAGGTGTAGGATTAAAGGAGTTTTACTTCTTCCTACCCTTTCCAGACATGTTAAACCTGATCTGTGTTATGTTATGCGTGTTGTTATTTGTGCGTATATATATATATTTATATGGATAGATGTGTATACATTGGGTAAAATTGTTTTTTATTTTATTTTCTCTGGAAAGGGCTGAATTTATTATTTTTGATTTATTTACCAGAGGTTCTAAATGTTCCAAAAGTACATGTGTGTATGTACAGTTTATTGATTTATTTAATTATTTATTTTCAGATAGATTCATGCTTGTGTTAACGTTGTCATGCTTTGTACAATTGTTTTGACATGTCTGGACTGAATCAATAAATTGAAAATGAAATGAAATTAAATTAAATGAGTTCATCAAGTGTTTTTGATTAAATCCCACAGAAGCAGTAGGGGGGTACTTTGTTTGTTTGTTTTTAATCAAACCCTCCTTGTGCATTTTGATGTATATTAGTTTTTGTTTGTGCGCCAGCCTCTTTGGCCCTGTATTTGCATGTGTACTCTCACTAGAGGGCAGTGCGCTTCCATGCAAATCATTTCTGAAAATCACCATTCAGACAACCCGAGAGCCTCCGCTGGAGTCCTCGTCCTGCTCTTCTTCCTCTCCTCCTTCTCCTCCTCCTCGCCTGGTGTCGTCTCCTTCTCACACGCTCCTGTTCGGTCACCTGGAGGAAGCTCAAGCCGTTGACGCTCATTTCCCGCGGCGCCCTGCTCACCACATCTGTCACGCGTCAGCATTTCATTCTGAAAGCGTAGGAAAGTTTGTCTTTTCTTCATGCATAGATCATGCATTTGATTGTGACTGTCCTCTGTCACACAGACGACTGAAGCGCCTTTAAACATGGAGGGGTTAATCACTCATCTCTGTTGCCATTGTACTTGATTGATTTCATGCAGAGTGCCAGACTTTTTTTTTTTTTTTTTGCCCCGTCTGCCTCCTTTTGACAAATGAGTGTCAGGGGCCAGCGGCCCTCAGCAGCTGGGCGCGTTCCTACCAAAACCAACGGCGTAGAGCGAGGACAGCGCCTGCAGCCCTCTGTGTCCTTTAATTGCCATTTACATAGCAGGCTAATCATTATTTATTTATTTTTTTAAAGGTCCCACTGTCACCGTTATCGGCCGGCTGCTCTGCTGAAACAACAAGCTGTTTGTCAGAAGTGACGGTCGGGTCACTGATGGAGGAGATGATACCAGGACGGCGGACGTTTGCATGTCTCCTGACAGCAGCCGGACTTGGGCCTGATCTGGGCAACTTATGGCTCTGTTACTAGGGCCAGACCGGGGTTTTTGTCCCAACTTTGAAGTCGTCTAAGGTTCATGTCAGTCGTGCAGAAGAGCAGCGTCAGCTGAGTCGAACAAAACGAACCCTGTTTCCTCTGAGCGAGTTTATATTTGGACTTTGCGAACTGTTTGACTCCGACCTCCAGCTTTAATAAGCCGTGCTGTGTGGCGGGCCTGAGCTGCCCGGTTCATCCGGCTCGCCACGCTCCAGCGGGTAATAATGACAAATCTGGCCGATGTTTGCTAATGATTAGTAGAGATTGTTTCAGCTCACTTGTAAAAGCCACGTTTAAGAGCTGTATTTATTGTTCCATTTGCACATCTCGCAAGTGTGTTTGATGGCGGACTAATCGTTATTAATTAGGGTCATTGTTCTTGTGCGTTTGTGTTCATCTGGTTGTGCATGTGCATACATGAGCGCCTGGGTTTGTGTGTGTGTGTGTGTTGCCTGAAGCCACACTCAGCAAGCTGTGACAAAGGTCCATTACCTTGTCTGATCACAATGGCCTGTGATCTATCAGCATCATCTAAAAGCTACATTAGGATGAAGTGGAGACGCTCATAAACTGATTGTGCCTTTTAATGGCATCGCTGGTTTCACGTGGAGCCTCTCTGGCTTATTTAGCCCTCCTCCCCACTTTGTAGGTTAATGCATTTTCAAGTACCCACCAGACAACATTCAAATGACGATGAGGCATGTACATCAGCTGTTCAATCTGAGATGAGTGAGGATCCACCAGCGGATTCAGATGGAGACTGAGCAGCAGCAGCTGTTGGAGTGGTGCTGATTTATTCATTTCTGTGAGCTCATTGAGAAGCTACATGTGGTTCTCCGCTCTGAAGCGAACCATGAAGCGCAGCTCATCAACAGACCACCGGTGGGGGAGGTGGCTCCTCTGACCTCCATGTTAAAATGTCCAACTTCACAGCAGAAATAGACACATTTAAAACCTGGTACCAAAGTGCCAAAGTTTGGCTGGAGTCGACCCTCATGAGCTACACAGGTTGGCCTGACCGTCCTACAGACAACTGCACATGATTCTCTGATTCTCTGAACTGGCGTGTGGCCCTCCAACACCTGTGGCGCTGCATTTCAGCTTCACAAAATGCACGCAGCTCTTCTTCTTCTCATCGTTCCTCTGCAGTTTGAGTAGACGGCATTAACTCGAGGCTAGCTGCCCAGTCAATCAGATACGGGTGCACATCTGGACGGCACCGTTGGCTCATCTGGGGATCGATGCGTCGATGTGTCTCCTGTTTATAACAGGTTATATCAGCTGGTTCAGCTTTTGCTCACACTGAAAACTGATCTCACCTGATTTCAGAGCTGTACCAAAGATCCCGAACAGGTAAATACTGTCTAGTAAATATAACATGTTTCCACGGAAACCTCTGAATTTGTTGCAGTTGCCCTTGAAAATAAGTCAAGCTGGTTGACCTATAAAATTATAGGTAATTATGTAACACGACAAACAGTCATGTGTTAAAGTAAATAGTCCTCACCAGAAGTACTAACTGCTATTTGAAAATGTGTTTTTAAGTATTTATTGTTTGTAAAGACATTTAATAAAACTCATTCTACCACATAGATAGGAACAACAGCATATTACTTTTTTTCTTCATAGAATCATTGTTTATTTAACAAGAATTAGGCCCAAAAAGTAAAATCTTGTGGACAACACTAAGTACCTCCTTACTGCTACCACAGGATTCAAGAGGGCAAGTCACAGCCAGTCACTGCTCAGTTCGCTGGTTTGGGGCATTCAGGGGTGGGTTAACACAATGCCAAGAGGGAAAGACACCAGCAGTGGTCTGAGAGGACAAACTGTTGCTGCATGGCAACAGTTTGGAGTTCAACGTTCTGCAGTGAAAAAGATTACTGATGAGTGGAAAATGGCTGGAAGTGGCTGATAGTCTTTCCAGGAGTGGACGTCCCAGCAAACTCACCCCAGGTGTAGACTGTGCAGCGCTCGGAGAAATACAAGAAAACCAACAGCTTCATCTTCTGCAGGCCTAACAGAGCATGTTCAGTGATGAATCCATGACAGTACTGGTAGAAGAAGACCGAACAAGTGCAGTCTGTCAGGAAGCAGGATGACTCTTCCATCTAAAAAAGAGCATGGAAGCACGACTGAGGTTCACAGTGAGGTTCCTCATACCCACTGTCAAGCTCAGTGGTGGCAGGGTGATGACTTGAGCCTGTTCTTTCCTGCCACAGGACCAGGGACACCTTGCAGTCACTGAGTGGACAACGCCTCCAAAACACTTGAGTCCTCAAAAGACAAATGTGGGGACATCTGTCTGACAGCAAACAAGATCTACAAGGTACTGAAACATGGGGCTACTTAACATCGCCCACAGTTTTGCTAAGAAACTAATTGCACAGTGATATACCTTCTCTCATTTTTGTCTGTATCAGGACAAAACAGAATAATGATAAATTAAATCTGACAGGCCCCCTGAAGTGCTCCTGTCCTGTTACTCAGTCCTCTGTCAGGGAACAATGATCGGATCCGGTTGTGGGTGGATGTAATTCCGTTTCCCAGCAGTTAGTGGCACTAATGTGCCAAGTAGGACTTCCTGCCATTAGTAAAGTAATTTATAAATGAAGAAGGATCTTAACGATGCTGCTGCGACGGTGGTCTGGAGAGCAGTCGGTATATGACTGATGTTACGTGGAAACCTAAATGGCCGGCGGTGCTCTGTGGAGTTTGTTGGTAAGACATCACAATGGTTGTTGCTAAAGGAATTTTACTGCCAAGCATTGTTTTTGTTTTTTCTAGGCACATAGTGTTTGAACAACGTGTGACTGGTGAAATATATATATATATGTATTTATTAGGGCTGGGCAAGTTAACGTGTTATTATCACGTTAATGCATTGATTTATTAACGCCGACATTTATTTTATCACGAGTTAACGGGTGTTGCTCACATGCTTTTGTTTTGAAAAGTCCGTTACTGGCTGCTGCAGAACCGGAAGACAATTAGCAGGTAAACATGCAGAAAAGCTAAAACAGACATGGAGAGTAGTAATAATCAGTGAACTTTACAGTTCAGGTAGCAACTCCGGTAGCAATATTAACAATTCTGTCAGAAAAAAAGTTCTGGACTGCAACAAAACTTTCGCGTCATTCCTCCATGTTCCATCAGATCTGCTCCATGTGTTCACTGTCCTGCTGTTCTCTTACTGGTTACTTCAGTGCAGCTCCATCTAGTGGCACAGATGTGTAATGACAACAGAAAGTCCAGTCCTCGATTATAAAACAAATTCAGTCCTGTGGCCGTTTTTTAATTTCCTATTTTTGATCTAAAATTGAAATATAAAAAAACAGGCATTTTTTCTTTAGATTAAAAAACAAAATAAAATGTCACTTTTCTATTTTTTTTGTTTAACAGTTGAAAATGTAAAGAATGAATGATACACGGATTGATAAAGTTACTGAACTTTAACATGGACATTTTCATTTTAAAGTTCTTCCCAGACGGAGGATTCAACAGAAACAAGGTTATTTGTAACCAGTGACAAGCTGAACTTCTCGTTAAAAGTTTCTGCTGCTCAGAAATTACCTGTTTTAATGTTCTGATTGTGGCTCAGGATTTTGTTTGTAGACTTTTTTTATTTTTCATTAAAAAAAAAAAAAAACAGGATGACATTAATGCCCTGGCAGTGGCAATAAGATTTATTTTATTTTACATTTTTTTAAGATGAGATTTACACTAAATATGTGTTACTGACAAGTGCTGATGTTAAAAGTGTTTGAACAACAAATGTTATGATACAAATGTTATGGCAGCAGAACATTCAAATAAAAGTGACCTTTACACTACTTTTGAATTCATTATTTGATTTTGCATATACAACGCAATTAATCATGATTAATCAGGGAAATCATGCGATTAATCACGATTAAAAATGTTAATCGTTGCCCAGCGCTAGTATTTATATATATACACCTTACAAAAAAAGAATGCTGTGCAGGGATGTTGGACAAATACGTGGCCCCTCTGTGAGAACCCTGGCCCTTTGAGGGCCCCATATTAAGAACAATTCCAGATCTGAATTATCACTCAGCTGATTCTGATTGATAAGGTCCACCCTTTCACCAAACACATTAAATTGATCAAGAAAACTTGTGAGAACATTATATTCAGAAGTCCTTCAAATTAACAGGGAAAAGCTGTGTTTATTTTGGGTATTGGTTGGGATGTTAAAGGCAAGTGAGCCTGTAAATGAATGCACTGTATTTCACATCTTTTTATGAGACAAAAGCTGTAAAATACTGCAGGCTGCTTCTGAGAATGACTTAATATTCAGCACTGATAATTCAAAACACTATTAAAAGACACTCAACCAACTACAGGAGTTTAAATTTTATGTACAAACCAAAGCATTTGTTTTACACCTTTTTCATCATTGTTGCAGTCTTACTTAGGTTTATAAAACTATTCAAAAACATCTGAATACATTTATTTATTTTGACTGGATTCTTTTCTGTGTATGTGAACCTGAAAATAATTGCACGTGGGAATCCAGTCCAACTTCAGTTTAAGAAACATAAAGGGGAGAGATTAGAGTTTAAACGGGGGAGAAAGTCCATATGTGGTGTCAGGAGGGGTGAGGGAGGTTCCAGTCGAACCCAGGTGATGTTTTTGTGAGCACTTTTGCTTTCAATCCCTATGTATTTTCTCTGCCTTTCTGCAAACAAGAGCATCTCATATCAGGACTGGCTTGTCAAAAAAGTAAATGAATAACTAAATAAAAGAAATAACATATCAAATGTCAAAACTTTAATTTAACCTTTTCACAGTGGTTATGTTTTAATGAGGAGGAAAAAGCAGTGCCTTCAACAGTGCTGGACCAAACCAGAGCTGTCAGGGCACCAATAGGAGCAAAAAAAAAGTAGTGTCCACTAGGTGGCAGCACCAGTCAAAACTGGTCTTTAGTGCTACATTTGGGGCTTTTGGGAGATGCAAAATCTTGTCTCTGGGCTGGTTGTAAAGGGTTAAGCACTTTGGTTACCTGAAAGAAACCTAAAAGACCCTAACCCTATAGTCATTTATAATTTAAAGGCAGTATGATTCTGTTGTGCTCTTAACTGTGGGCTTCTAAAATACCGCTGTTGTTGGCCCGGAAGCTTAGCTAAGCAGGGGAAATACAGTGTCACCATCCGTATTAACAGTCTTATTCAGGTCTGAATTGTTCCAGGAAGAATGGAAAAGTGGACTTCCCCGACTGACCACCGGGGTCACGGGCTCCAAAAGTGAATCAGTCTCCATTGACCAAGCGGAGCCTTGTAATTATTATTTAAGGCTCTGAATGCACTTCACAATTTTGGGCTCTTGCAGATGAAAGATCATCAACATGAAAGAATCAGCAAAGACTCAGCAAATCTGCCGTCCTACGTCCTACCAAGGGCGTAACCATGGTATAGACATTGGGGGGGTCCAAATGAGAGCCCTCCCCCAGGATTTTTTTTAAAGGTGCATTTCCCACAGTTCTGTGATTTTTATTTATTGACCATCTGAAATCACATTTAAAGGAATAGTCTGCAATTTCTCTGAGATAGTAGCGAATAGGATAGCGGGGAAAAATTACATGCCTAAAGCATGTTGATGTAAATATTGTGATTGGAACAACAAAAAGTCCATAGCACACGATGGACTTTTAATTCCAAGTTAATTTGTATTTTGTTGATTTATCTCAAAATGAATGTCTGCACATTTACACTGAAATGTTTAATGTGAATGAAATCATAGATTTGTACAAAGAATTAAATGTTAAATATTGATGTTAATTGAATATATATACAGATTTATTCATTTGACATTAAAAAAAATAGTGTGGCCTGTCCTTACACAATCCCTCTCCCTGTCTCTCTGTGCTGCCTGCATTATGACCAGATATTATTATTGTACCAGAAGAATAACTGACCCTGAGGAAAATTTTATTTAGAATATTCTGCTTTTCTTACTAGTTTTATTTACTGCTGACACGTAGGCTTAGGTTAAAACAAATGTCATCAAGCTGTTGAGTCTTGTATTCCAGTGTCTCACCTGATCATCCATGTCTTCAGAGACTGTCCCTGTCTGGTCTGTCCTTACAGCATCCCTCTCCCTGTCTCTCTGTGCTACCTGCATTATGATCAGATATTATTATTGGACCAGAAGAACAATAACTGACCCTGAGGATCTTTTTAATTTGATACGTTGAATATTTTGCTTGTATTACTAGCATCACACATGTGTCGTGTGTGTCGCATGTGTCGGAAGACACATCATATCATGTGATAGAGTCTCTCCACTTTAAGCTAGCTAGCTCAACTAACAAACTGAGCCCTTTTTTTAATAAGTTAAATATTTCAAATTAATTAAAAAATTAACACACTCAGTATGACAACATCACTCCTCTTTAGCTATCTAGTTGCTTACTGTCTGAAAAAACTTTGTATGTCCTGTTTTTTCTGCTTTTTGGGTAAAGACATTGCTCCCTTCTTTCTTTCACATTCAACGCTCTATTGTTTCCTCTGTGGGAGCCGGCGCTTCAAACCGGCGTTAAATGGGCGCAACCAAGTGTACAACTCGGAGGGGGGTGGTCACACACTTTAGTGTTCCTTATAAATGGAAATAAATTGATCGTTAAATATTCGGAAATTACAAGAGACAGACTGTTGAGCCAGGTTTCATAAAAGGAGGAAATATTTAACATGTTTACACATAATATTGGGGGGGACAGATTGGTATTTTCCCAGTATTGGGGCGGACACGACCCCCCCAAAGAATGCGTGGTTACGCCCATGCGTCCTACAATGTGACCGGTTTGACGACGGCCATTGCACTGGTTTTGCAACCAAAGACCTCTTGATATAATTTCAGTTGAAGGCTGGTAGCCAGGAATAGCTAGAGGACGGCTTACCAGAGGACAGATAACCAGAGGACAGATTACCAGAGGAAGGCCTCCCACTCATCAGCTGCCTCCTGCTAGTTCAAGCTGAACTCGAGTGGTACTTATTTCAGCTCAGTACTCGTTTTGGATGTCATTTCAATAGCAACATCTGAGGATGAAGAGATCTGATCAAAAGTATTTACTTCAGTAGTTTATCTGTCATATGTAAGCTGTGACGGGGTCAACAATGCAATGAAATGTGGATGAGAAAAACTGGCCAACTGAGCCAGCATTCGAAGTAAAAACAAAAATTGTTGAGTATTATATAGCAGCTGTTTTATAGCAGCTACCTTCCTGCCAGGTTCAGAGAATGAAATATTTTGTTGCAGCTACAGATGATTATGATTACAGTTACAGTTATATAATGAATGTAAAAGAACAAATGAAGCCCAAAGGTTTAGCTTAAAACAGACTCTTCCGGTGGGTGACATCATGGAGGGTTTGTCCGGTTCTTTTTAGACAGTCTACAAGTGTATAAAATTTGTCAGGCCATGAGCCTGTTCACGTGGTTTGTTTCAGTATTTTAAAACAAATGAATCGTTGCACTCTGTTACTGCACCGTAACACTCATTTGATTTCTGTTATTTTTCACTGTTAAGAAAATAACAGAATCTTAATCTATTTCATCTTGTTTCTAACTAACTTGTGTCATTTGCCCGTTTTTCTGCTGCTACTTGCAGGTTCCTGTTGGGGCCAGATTTTCTTTCCACATTAACGTTCTTCAAAGGTTTTATTGTGTTATTTGTGGAGCTTCAGACCTGAATGTAAATGAGACCCACAGACTAATGCATGAGCTCTGACAAACATAAAAGAAATGTTATATAAAGAGAGAACGGCGCTGGTGGGCTTGAAAAAAAAAAACATGGAATACATTTACAACAGTGCAATAATTACTACACTGATGTCATATCTGCAGCCTGAAATCTATCCATTCAGTTCTGCATCATTTCTGAGATCTTTTTTGGACTCTAATGGTCGGACGAGTCTTCAGATGAGAGGCGTGTTCAGCTGGATGTAAACGGTCGTGTGTTTGATATGCAGAGCGGCAACGACGAGGCCTGCTCGTGTTATAAGGCTCGCAGCAGCAGCCTCATTGTGTGTGAAATTATAATAACCTGCTTTTAGAGTTCTGAAAGATCAGGCTTTGAGCTAAGAGCTGCACTTTATAGGAAATGCAAATGGCTGTGTCTGCAAATTGGATTCTTGTAAAAATAAAATAGAGGGTGGCTGGGGGTGGGGGGTGGGGGTACTGGCAAACGGCTCGACGGCATAAACAAATAAAAAATGACATTCTGGCCACATGACAACATCATCAGACAGTTTGAAACTGTAAAACATCAGGAGTTATGTGTTACGTGTCCTCCAATAAAGCCTCCGTGGAGCTGCGGGAGTTTTCTGCTGATTGATAAACTACAGTGAACCATATGGATGCCGCGTTAATCGAATGAAGGAGACATCTGTGAGATGATGCATGCCTCTGGTGTGATTTCATCAATGACCTCATCAGCATTGCGAAGCCCGTCGCCTGTGATGCCAACACATCTCCTAATTGATGAAGAAGGACAAGCTGCAGAGATTCTAGCAGGAATACAACTCTGGGTTTTTTTTCCTGCACGTTGGAGCTTTAACGTCATGTGTCGGTACAGTGATGATCTGGGGTTTTCAGAAGTGTCCGACCAGCAATTTCCCCATGCAGTCATGTTGTTTTTAATGCTGCCTGGGATATTTCTACATTTCATGGGCGTCTAAAAACAAAAAATTCAGAAGAGTGAAGGCTGAATGAATAAACGACACTGTCAGGGTAACACGACGGTTTCTCTATGGTTAAAAAAAAAAGTGACATTCTCGATAGATCAAGCCAGTCATCTCGTTTTAATCTGACTGAGCAGATCTTCCACATGCTTTGAGGAAAACGTTCGGAGATTATGGCGGTGAAACAAACTGGAGCTCAGGTGGTTTCATTAGGAGCTTGATCAAGTACCACCAGAGAGGACACCCAACACCTAGTGATTGTCATGAACTCCAGTATTCAAGCAGTTGTTGCACACAAAATTTATGCAACAACGTATTAAACATGTTTGTTGTAATATGCACAATATTGCCAAAAGTATTCACTCACCAACCTTGACTCTCATATGAGCTTTAGTTTATCCCATTCCTAATCAATATGACGTGGCTCCATCTTTACAGCTAGAACAGCTTCAACTCTTCTGGGAAGGCTGTCCACAAGGTTTAGGAGTGTGTTTATGGGGATTTTTGACCATTCTTCCAGAAGAACATTTGTGAGGTCAAACACTGATGTTGGACCAGAAGGTTCTGGTTCTCAGTCTCTGCTCTAATTCATCCCAAAGGTCTTCTATCAGGTTGAGGTCAGGACTCTGTGCAGGTCAGTTAAGTTCATCCACCAGACTCTTCCATCCATGTCTTCATGGACCTTGCTTTGTGCACTGGTGCACAGTCATGTTGGAAGAGGAAGGAACCAGCTCCAAACTGTTACCATAAAGTTGGGAACATGGAATTGTCCAAAATGTCTTGGTCTTCTGAAGCATTCAGAGTTCCTTTCACTGGAACTAAGGGGCCAAGCTCAGCTCCTGAAAAACAACCCCACACCATAACCCCCCCTCCACCAAACTTTACGCTTGGATCAGTTCAGTCAGACCAGTACCGTTCTCCTGGAAACCACCAAACCCAGACTCTTCCATCAGATTACCAGATGGAGAAGTGTGATTCTTCACTCCAGAGAACGTTCCTCCACTGCTCTAGAGTCCAGTGGTGGCTGCTTTACTCCACTGCACCTGATGCTTTCCATTGTTCTTGGTGATGTCTGGCTTGGATGCAGCTGCTCCACCATGGAAACCCATTCATGAAGCTCTCTGCTCTGTTGTTGAGCTAATCTGAAGGACACATGAAGTTTGGAGGTCTGTAGTGATTGACTCTGCAGAAAGTTGGTGAACTCTTCTCACTATGTTCATCAGCATCCTCTGACTCCGCCCCCTCAGTTTACCTGTCCTACCACTTCATGGCTGAGTTCCTGTTGTTCCCAAACACTTCCATTTCCTTATAATACAGCTGACAGTTGACTGTGGAATATTTAGGAGAGAGGAAATTTCACCATGACTGGATTTGTTTCACAGGTGTCATCCTGTCACAGTTCCACGCTGGAATTCACTGAGCTCCTGAGAGAGACCCATTCTTTCACTAGATGTTTGTAGAAACACTCTGCATGTCCAGGTGATTAATTTTATACACCTGTGGTCATGGAAGTGACTGGAACACCTGATTCTGGTCATCTGGATGGGTGAGCAAATACTTTTGGCAATAGTGTAGCTACCGCTGCCCAAACATCATGGTGCACATGCAACCCCCCCAACCCTCTCAAAAAAAAACCCACCACTGAGAATTCCCCTGTTGCAAGGACCCGCATATGCATTATTGTGTTACAGACATTTATTTTAAAAACTCACCCCAGGTTTAGACTGTGCGAGTCGTCTAACTCAAGTCAGTGAACCGATTCAATGGAATCATCTGAGTCTGTGGTGCCTTGATGGCGAGTCTGCTAACCTGAGTTTACCAAATAATACGAGTCTGCTGTGTTTCTAGTGAGTTCAGTGTCTCTCCATGAGTCCGCTAACTCGGTTTGTGCTAGTCAGCAGCCAGCCAGAGGACTCATAGGCTCCTGGTTCATGGAGACCTTGGACTCGTGAGAGTCATGATTTGCAGTGTTTAAGGGAGGACCCAGGAGCAGGAGTACAAACAAAAGGGTTTAATTTTCCAAAAACACAAAATCCAAAAGTTCAAATCCAAAATCCAAAGTACCAAAAGACAAAGTTAACTTAGTTAGTTAACTTAGTTTGGATTTTAAGCAGCACGTCATTCCGCCGACTCACAACAGAGGACACACCCTGGACCTGGTCATAACTTATGGTCTGTCCGCGGGTGTGTCCTCTGTTGTTGACCTGGCTGTGTCTGACCACTACTTTTTGTATTTTAACATCACCAGTTTTAGCCACCAAGAGGCCCCGGTGAGAACAGTGAGGAAACGCTACCTAACTTCTGAAGTGGCCGCAAATTTTATTGAGATTTTACAGAGCACTCCTGCTGAAATTTTACCTGCATCATGTGATTTTATTGTTGATAATTTTAATACTATACTAAAGACAACGCTGGACTCAGTGGCTCCGCTTTTAGCTAAAATAATAAGTTCAAAACCTACTCCCCCGTGGATAAATGACCACACTAGAAAATTGAAAAGAAAATGCAGGAGTGTTGAAAGGAGGTGGAGAAAAACAAAACTAACAGTTCAAACCTACAATAATGCAGTCAAACAGGCAAGGATATCCCACTTTTCAAAACTAATTACAGACAACAAAAACAACCCCAAATTCCTTTTCTCCACCTTCAGTCTTTTAACCAACACCAATTTTAATAAATCCTCCAACAGAAGCCCTCTGCGAGGACTTTGCAGACCACTTCAGAAGTAAAATTGATAATATCAGATCCAGTCTTTTACCCCAACAGAATATTACTTTTAACACACCTGAACCCTTGCTTTTACCTGAGGAAACACTGGAGAGTTTTGCCCTGGTTGATGCAAGGACACTTGGTCAAGTTTTCTCTCAAGTAAACCCAACAACCTGCCTTTTAGATCCAATCCCCACATCACTTTTAAAAACATTCTATGGATTCTTTGAGGAAGAGATTTTAAATATAGTAAATTACTCTCTCTAGACGAGTGTCTTCCCCACTGCCTTCAAAACAGCAGTGCTGAAGCCCCTTCAGCAGAAGAGTAATCTAGACCCCAACAATTTTAATAATTACCGACCTGTATCCAACTTACCGTTTTTAAGTAAAATTTTAGAAAAACTGGTTCTTAACCAAGTAAATTGTTTCTTAGTCAAAAATAATTTTTAGAGAAATTTCAGTCTGGTTATAGGATGAACCACAGCACCGAGACAGCCCTTTTAAAGATGTTATATGACATCAGGTTTAATGCAGATTAACAAAAATTTACAGTCTTGGTTGTACTGGATCTTAGCGCAGCCTTTGATACAGTAGACCATCACATTTTATCAAACAGACTCAGAAACCTGGTCGGCCTCTCTGGTACTGTTCTTAACTGGTTCAGTTCTTATCTCACAAATTGATGTTTCTTTGTAAGTATGGATACATGTTCATCCAGAATGCATAAAATTAAGTATGGGGTGGCCCAAGGGTCAATCTTAGGTCCAATTTTTTAAAATCTGTATATGCTTCCCCTTGGGGACGTCATCAGGAGACACTGCATTAGCTTTCACAGTTATGCAGATGATACGCAGCTGTACATCGGCGTGTCTCCTGATGACACAGGACCAATTGATGCACTCAGGGCTTGACATTAACACCCGCCAACCCGCCAAATGCGGGTGAATTTCAGCCGTGGCCGGTAACACAGCCCCTCCGACTAGCCACTCTGGCGGGTTGAATTCTATATACATTTTTTAATTGTAGTTTTCTCAAAGGGCATCTGAAGTAATGAACGAATTGCAATGTGCGACTACGAAACTACAACTCCCATGAGCACTGCCTGCGCATAGTGTTTGCTCATTGGTCCATTCGTGACCGACGTCACTTTAGACAGCCGGTCCCTGTGGAAAACTCTGTTGTAGTGATGGGAATTCTGGCTCTTTTTGGCTCTCAAGTGGCTCCTCAGAATTTTTGTTTTTTATTGGATAAATAAAGTATTTTTCATTTCATTTTATTTCATTACATATCATCATATCATCTAACTAACCACTGTTGGATGATTAGTTTGAATATGCCTGTGCAGGTTGCTTTGTGGAGCCTGCTCCATATGAAATTTGTATTTTTCAAAGTGTACACTCTGCCTTTCCGGAGTCTAACACTTCAAAATGTGTCCAAATTTTATCTCCTTTTCCTGTTGTCACTCATCTTTGGTGAAATGGTCAAATCCTCTTGCGCTCCTCTTGCAAAACATCAAAACATCTCCTGGCCAGAGGTTAATCGGCAGCTTGGCCAAGTCTGCCCGGACATACTGCATGTGGTTGACCTCATCCTCTGCATCCCTGCTTCAACAGCTGATTGTGAGCGGGGATTTAGTGCCATGAAGCTGGTCAAAAGTGACTGGCGTGCCAGTCTTAAGAGTCAGACTGTTCAGCTGTCCTCTGCTTCCATCACAGACTTTGATCCAGCCCCTGCCATCAAGTTGTGGCATGGTGGAAGCCTCCGGTCTCAAAGGCCCATTTTCATGGAGAAGCAGAGAAGGGATGACACTGATGATGAAAGCTGTGATGACATTTAATGTATCTCGTTCACATTCACAGTTCACACAAACATAAAATGTTATTTTTTAAAAAGTACTTTTCTAAGTTTTCTGAATTCTCATGCAGATATGTTTCTGCTCTGTCAGTAATTACTGCTGTAAATGAATATTGAAAGACAGTGTTTCTTGTTAGGTTTTTTCCAGCTTAGTTTTGATCTTTGAAATTAATCTTCTACTCCCCTGCACCCTTTTTAATATGCAATAAGAAACCACACTTTTTATTACTTTGTACACTGCATATTTTCATATAAAAGGAGCTTTACACAGAACCTTATCAGACATGAATACTTAATAATGAATGTAGTGTTCAACATTTTATGTAGTCTTGATATGAGTATGTATAATAATAATAAATTTTATTTGTCTTGCACTTTATATTTAAAATCTCAAAGTGCTAACAACAAAAAAATGAAAAAAATATATATATTAAAAATAAATATATAATGTATAAGGGTCATTTAGATTTTAAAAAGGTTGTAAATGTAGTTCAAGTAAACTTTAGCACGCCATAGTCAGCTTTAATCATATTAAACATAATTTCCCAACAACAAAATTGTGGCTAGTGAAAATGCTGAGTGGCTAGTAACTTTGGAAAACCACTAGCCACAGTGGCTGGTGAGCAAAAAAGTTAATGTCAAGCCCTGGATGCACTTTTTAATTGTATTTTAGATATCAAGACATGGATGGCAGATAATTTCCTACAGTTCCACCAGGACAAAACTGAGGTCTTAATTATTGGTCCTGAAGGCAAGAGAGAGAAACTTTTACTTAAACTACAGGATTTGAAACCTGCACAATGCGTAAAGAACTTGGGTGCAATTTTTGACTCTGAACTTAATTTTATTTCTCATATCAAAAATGTAACAAAAATAGGTTTTTATCATCTGAAGAATATAGCCAGAGTCTGCCCGTTTCTCTCTCAGGCTAACACAGAGGTGCTGATGCTTTTATCTCCTGTCGCTTAGACTACTGTAATGTCCTTCTCTCTGGTCTTCCCAAAAAGACCATTTCTAATCTACAACTACTCCAGAACTCAGCAGCTCGTGTGCTGACGAAGACCAGGGGGCGGGAACACATTACACCAGTTCTAAAATCGCTGCATTGGCTCCTTTAAGGTTCTTTTATTGGTTTTTAAATGTCTTAACGGTCTTGGACCATCTTATTTATCTGACCTGCTTTTATCATATCAACCCTCGCGGACCCGGAGGTCCTCTGTTACTGGTCTTTTAATCATCCCAAGAGTTAGAACAAAAACCCACGGTGAGGCTGCATTCAGCCATTATGGTCCTCATCTGTGGATTAGCCTGGAGGAGAACATCAGGACCAAAGAAACTGTTGAGATTTTTAAAAGGAGGCTGAAGACTCACCTTTTTAACCTGGCTTTTACATGATTTCTTTTACTCTTTGTTCTTTTATTCTACTGTTCTTATTTTAATTATTTTAATGATTTAATTTAAGTCTTAAATTTATTTTAAGTCTTTGTGCATTCTATTATCATAACATTTTTAATTTTATTTTTAAATTCTTAACCTTTAAATTTTTTTAATTTTTATACATTTTATCATTACTGTATCTATTGTCTGTTTTTATCCTGTTTTACTGTCTTTTAATCTTTTAGTTTTTAGCTCCAGTGTTTCCTCATTGTGGGCCCTTCACACTGGGAGTTGTGTCTGGTCTGCCTGCGGGGGTGTGGTCTTGGAGATCCCTCGGGCCTGGAGGACTGGGGGGCTCTGAACAATGTGTAGATCTACCCTGGTCTATCCAGGTTGAGGTGGTTTCTGTGGCGGCGCCCCCTGTGGCTGCGGGCTGTGGCGCCTCTTAGTGTGGATGGCCTCCCATAGGTGGTTCTTCCTCACCTGGATCCTCAGTGCCCTGCCATGTTACAAAACTAATTACCTTGTACTGTGAGTGTGCGTGTTTGTGCTTTGTGGGTGAGTGCGTGGGTCTATATGTGGGGGTGAGAGGGATAGGTTTTTATTCTCTGTTGTGATCCTGATATATATATGTGTATATATATATATATATATATATATATATATATATATATATATATATATATATATATATATATATATATTAGGGGTGTGAATCTTTCACTCACAAAACAATCCGATTCAAATCTCGATTCACAGGCTACAATCCGATTCAGGGACGATTCATAAAAAATTGTAAACAATTCGATTCGGTACGATTCAATACGGTTCGGTTCAGTTCGATTCAATAAAAATTGACAGTTTAACCCCAACTACTTCTTTTGCTTTACTACAGAGAAGAAAAAGAGAAACACAAATTTAATTTCAAAATAGTATTCTTTTGTTTATTTAATGTTTAAGAGACAGTACACCAGGCCTACTGAACATAAATTCAGACAACATTAACTTAAGCTTTTACAATATACCTGGGGGGATAATTGACATTACATAATGAAACGCAAAACTCACAATCTGGTGTGCCTCACTTCACAGGTTTGCAAAACTCTGCTTATACTTAAAATCCAATTCTTACTTTCCCTCAACAGAAAATAAAAGATGAAAATGGCACAAAGTTTAATCATTCCTGCTAATGTGAGAATACACTGAGCATAAGGCTGAGGTTAGATATCAAAAATAAAAGTAGTCATTATGAAACAATTAAGTTCCCTATTAAAGGCAAAAAATTCAGAATGACTAGTGATTCAGTCACTCGTGAACTTCAACAGTAAAACATCACTGACAACAAGATACATGGATCCAAAACTTTAGTAAGCAGTTATAGAAAATAGCATGTTAAATTCAACATGTCTTTTTGATGCCTGTAACTCTGAACATTTTTTTTTTTTTTTTTATCACAAAAAGCTCTAAACCTGAATAACTAATACTTCAGGCATAAAAATCCCTCACCTTTCGGCGAAATTTGCCGTTTTGAAGTCAAAAAGGGTGACCTACTTGAATCGTGTAGATCCGAGTTTTCTATTTTGGGGGGGTGGGGTGTCGAGAGATTATTATTATTTTTTTTTAATTATCATATAATTGCCCTAATAAGCAAACTGAGCACTTCAGAAATCGGCAATTTAAATGACACTTGGACAGTCAGTAAATCCTGTCCAGAACCAATCATACACCAGATTGTTCCATTATTCCAGTCATACGAACGTTCTTCATTTCTGTGTACTTGGAGTGTTTGGAGGTTACATTGCTAAGCAGGACTAGAAGCAGGAGCTAGTGCTGTCCACGCCGGGGACGAGGCAGATGAGCTATTGTTCACATTTCCTACCTACATTTCCCAGTGGTGAGAAGCGCTGTATATTTCATCCACGTTGTCTGACATGTTGCTACCCGCTCTCTCAGCTACATAGCTGACATCACGACTCTAACAGGTAAAAAGTAAACGCTGGAGTCTCATGAGAGATCACGCGCCCTGTTGGCACAACAATTTTTTATTTTTTTTTTAGTCTTATTTTCATTGTGAAAAACTGTGTTGCATTTTTAATGTATGAAAAGTGTTATATAAATAAAGTTTGATTTGATTTGATTTAGCTCCAGGGAGACAACGAAGGGAAAAACATACAAGACTGCAAACATATAGCGCGACTAATGCACCAACAAAGACAAGGGGAATGACACGACTTATATACACAGGGAACCCAACAAGCGGCAGATGCAGACAATCAGGGTCAAGAGGGAAGGAAGCAAAGCTGAAAACAACGGAGACAAGACAGACCTTCAAAGTAAAACAGGAAACAGGGAACACAAAAGACAGGGATTGACGCCAACTAAACACATAACATAAAAGAAACCAAAATGGCTGTCATGGCTGGCCCAGACCATGACATGAGTCCTGATTCAGTATGAAGATTCAAATTATTAACCCAGGTGTTTCCGGAACCAACCAGCTCTATCCTTCTGAGAAAAAAAAATCATCTGTTATATTTTTCTAATTTTCAATGATCTTCATAAAATATTTTCCTCTGTTTGTAATATTCGTATGTTCAGTTTATCCTTCACACAAACTGCAGGACCAGAGGTTTTAGGGATCCACTGGGGCAGTGGGCTTTATGTGAGGATTCATTCAGGAGCATGCAACAGCGACTTTTCCAAACAACCTGCATAACTGCCATCACACGCTAACTCAGGCATCCCATGAGATAGTTCACTGCACAACCAGCATTAAATCCACCAGAATCCAGACATCTCGCTGGTTAGCATCAGGTTAGCAGCCTTTAAGCAGATTCACGCTACAACCGCTGCCAGACGAAGAAAAACTGACGATAATGAGTCGAATCACAGTACGTGTGCCACTGCTGATGCAACAACGGAAGTGTCTCGACAGATCTGCAGTGAAATCTAAGAAAAAAAAGGACAAGCGTGTTGGCTGTTTCTTTTACAGGTCCGGGGCCTTAACTGGTAACAGATCAGACACAGACAGCAGCATCAGCAGCATCTCCCACTGACGGCTCGGAGCTTCCCTGGAGGGAAATCCTCTTTGTCAGGGTGGTCCGAGCTGGCCAGGCCTTTCAACAGGAGATCCCAACAGAAGGTGAGGTCAACTATGAGCAAACTCTGCACAAAAGAATCTGAAACTGGATTTAACGTTTCACAAAGCAGTGGCCGTACTCTTTAAAGATTCGCCTCCTCCTCTTAAGTCTGTGAGAGTTAATTAAACATTGAACAGCTTGGGGTCAAACTTGGGCTCCATGTGGGAGAAAATCCTTTTTTAAAAGGATTTTTTAAAGCCTCCAATATTCTCTAAAAGTTGCAGTTCAGTGTGAACAAGGAAACTGATAAATGAAAGTCAATCATTTTTCATCAACTGTCAGCCAGTACACGGTTTACTAGTAAACTTAAAGTTGATTGGCTTTTACTTTTCTTTAAACTGCCAGTTCAGCATCTTTTCCTTTTCAAAATGCCACTTAAATGTTTTCAGCATTAACAGATCACCTAAAACTGAGGTCTTTATGACCCTGAAACACAGGATTGAACATAGACATTTTTGTGGGCAGATGTTCACCTCACATCGTTAGTTTAATGACCCTTATTTAAAATATTACAAATAATACAATACCTGCAGCATTGCTTGTTTTAGTTACACAGTCATTTAATTCTACAATTGCAGCAATACTCAGACTTTTTCTTTAATTGTGACTTTTTTCATTAGAAACCAACATTTTGTCATAAAATTGCATATTTTCCAACATCAGGGCATTTTGTTGTAATATTAAAAACATTTTCCTGTAAAATCATGAATTTTACAAAATATAAAATAGTAATAGTAAATAGAAAAAAATTGTCTAACATTTGACTTTTGCAAAATTGAAACTGTTTGACATAAATTACAAGTTTATATAATAAAATAGTGAATTCTGTATAATTGCATCTTTGTCTGATAATTAAGAAATTTTGTCATAACATTTTTACATGTTTTAAAATGTAAAAAAAAACTTTTATGTAATTTTTTTTTTTTTTACATAAAAGTGTGACTGTCTTTAAATAACAATTTTAGTGAGTGAAAATTTCAAAAAGCCGCAACTTTGTTGTCAAAGACAAATTTTTGTCTTAAAATCTTCAATTTTACGTAATTACAATTTTTGACATCAGGTTAGGACTTTTTGGCCTAAAATCCCAATATTTGCAGAATTGCATGTTTTTGCAATTTTGTACAATTGTGACTTTTGTTGACTTAGTTGTCTTTACTTACATTATGTCCTAACAATAATTTATTTTATTACAAATTTTTGTTCTTAAATTTCACAATATCATAATTTTTTGCTGTAAACATCAAATTCTTTTCATAAAATCTCAAATTTCTCATCGAATCCTGGGATTTCACCAAAAACAAAGATTTTTATTTTGTGTAATTCTTTGCAATTTCATGCAATTCTGTAAAAGTCAGCATTTATTTGGGATTAAAAATGTCCTCAGCCAAGGACGGGTCAGAAATGTGTCCCCAACCCAAACTAGAATGTATGCTTCAAAGAAGAAAGAACATCTATCTGCACATTTTAAATTTATTTTATTCTTTTACTAAATCTCAAATAGCAGTAGGACTCCACCAACAACTGTTGTACGAACTTAAAAAGCCCAGAAAATGTCTGTTTGAAGAATGGGATGATAGAAGTGACTGGGAATTGGCCATGTTTTAGTTTAAATCTCATGTTTGGCCCTTTAACCCCATGAATATGGCCCTGTAGCAAAAATCAACAGATTTAAACATAATTAATATTTTTATTTTGTTTTGTTAGTGACAGCTGCATTGCATTCAGCGTTGACGGACCGTTCCAGGTTGAGTAATCAGACCACCAACCAACACCCCAGTCAAGACAACAGGACTTGAAGATGTTTCACCTTACATCCAGGAAGCTTTTTCAAACTGACCTGTGGGGGGTTTTGAACTCATAACCTTTGAAATAATGTAAATCAGTGACCCTTCCATCATACTGGGAGCCATTACGGCCTTTTGTTCACTGTAAGTCGTTTACCCTGTTTTGGTCACATGAATCAAAGTGTGAATGGTTGTGAAACCATCTGGGTAGGAGATTCAAAGCGGCATCATAGATGTTTGATGGTGGAAATCTGAGCTGCCTCCTCTGTTTAATGTTGGTTTTTCATGTTTGACATAGATGGCTTCTTATAGAATAGAATATATACCATGTTCATGCACACTGAGGATGACATTTTGGTGCAATAAGCCATCATCTTACACAATAAAATATAAGAATAAGGCAAAAAAGTATAAAGTATAAAAATATATAAATATGTATGTGTGTATGTATGTATATACTGTATATATATATATATATATATATATATATATATATATATATATATATATATATATATGTATATATGTATGTATGTATGTATGTATGTATGTATACACATATATACACATACATATATATATATATATATATATATATATATATATATATATATACGTAAACAGAATAAAAAGCTCTGTAAAAGGTTGTTTATATGGGGTGAAAGAGAGATATCGTTTGAATAAACAGAATAAATAGCTTTGTAAGCAGTTGTTAAAGCAGTGTGAGTGACATATTGCACCACAAGAAATGAACAGTTGCAGACCAGCGTACATCCTATTTGGGAATATATTGCACATATTCCACATGACAGGTTGATCTGTTGCGCATTTCACCACCTTCTGGTCGGGAACATAGACGGTACAGTCCAGAGAGAGTTCGGATCTATAAACAAAGCTGAGTTGAAATAGTTAGCTTGTGATGACTGAGGTCAGGCGGACATATCACTGTCTCTTCTGCCCATATTTGGATTAACTGGAGTTGGGTGGAGTCATCTCCTGCTAATATGGTGTCAACTGCAGTCCTGATAATTGGGCTTCAGACCAGCTCTTATGAGTGACATCACAGAGGGTTTGTCCAGTTCTTCTCATGACAACTATGCTTACTGCAGCCACGTGGAACAGGGCCCATCTTTTGGGTCACCATTTTCACTGAAATTGATATGTTTCAATAGCTGTAATATCACTGGCTTATATTAAATATGAATGTATCTTCAAGCTATAGTGTTCCTTCTCTTCTCACCTGCTCATACGAAAACCTCAATGATTATTGGTAAAATATTTGAACCCCGTTATTTTTGATCCCCTCTTGCTTGAGTTTGGCAGGGTGTCTGCAGAGCTGTTGTCCGCCCTTCCATGTCTTCTGCCGTTGTTCTTGAGGCCTTAGTGGGAAGGGTAGTTGGTGAAATGACAGGACATGCCAACAAATTGCATCACTTCTGGCTCAGCGGCCAAGGACAATGCCATGCCATATGCCAGTGGCGGGGGTTCTGGGGTTGGAGGGATGAATGGGCCTCATTTCCATGTGGTCCCCTCGAAGAATGACCCCCACCAAACTCTGTCCCACACACACCCAGAGAGCACGCCAGTGTGACACAGATATACGAGCCGACACATAAGAAAACATCCAGAGATTCAGTTCATTAGACAGATGCGCCTGAGGAGCATCCATGCATGCTGACTTTTCACAAGGATCAACTTTCCTATCTGCCTCCTCAACAGATTATAGCACACATTCCTTTTGTTTTTTTACTTTAAAGGTGGCACACTGAAAATAAAGATTTTTTTTGTGGTTGAGAGTAAATATTTGGGCATCTCAAGTCACTATCAAATCAAAGATGCAACCACATGGCAGCCTTGTCACTTCGTTTGGGGCTGTTAAGGTCTGAAAGTCTTTATCTCAGTGAGCTGTTTACAGGGTTCTGTGACATCACATACCGAGAACAGAAGAGAATGATTCAACTTTGTCGTCTTTTTCTAGACCTAATGTTCAGTGATGCCACATTTGCTGTTCCTCGATGGTTCATAGTGCAAAGCTGTAGCACAAATTACTAAATAGGCACATCCTAACAAGCAAGTGGAGAGCAGTGTTTGACTCCTCCTATGTATGTATTGAGCTGCGAATTAAGACCTAAGAGAGAGCACAGTGACTTTTATCTTAAAGATAAATGACTTGTGCTGTTAGCCTGCAGGCCTGTTCCGTAGCACCTCCGCAGCCTGAGCCTGACTGGTTGTGGAAGACATCTTGTCTGGTCCTGGCCCCAAGAAACCATCTCCAACTGGTCGAGCTATAGACCGGTTAGTGTTTGAGAGGTTGGTTCTGACCGTCTGCAGTTTGCCCACCCGTGTCATCTGGGAATGGACAATTATATGTTTTGTTTTGTTTTTTTTCCCACAGATGGCTATCTCACCTTCTGTTATTTCTTAACACCATCCAGCTGCTGTTACTGAGTGAGAAGCTGCAGTTGATGGGCATGGACACCTCCATGATCTCATGCATCACTGAGCGTTCCTTCAGATGAGGTGGCCAGTGGTACGGGAGCCCCTCTAGGGACTATATTCTCTCCTTCTTTGTTCACCTTACACACCTCTAACTCCCACTATATCCCCAGCTTCTGACACCTAATCAAGTTCTCAGATGACTCTGGTGGCTGGGTGTATGTAGGGTGGACAGGAGGGGCAGTACAGAGCACTGCTGGACAGGCTTGTGGACTGGTAGACCAATATTGACAGTGATCATAAGAAGACAACGAGCAGCCTCCATGTCCTGAGAGATGGACAGTCAAGGCCATTCTCTTCATCACACATTGACGAGAAAGTGGAGTACTTTATTTTTTAAGATTTCTTTTTTTGTGCCTCTAGTGGGTTTCATTGAAAGCTCACAAACGGAGAGAGGGAGGAGACATGCAGCAAAGGGTCACAGGGCAGGAGTCAAACCTGCATCCACAGCCTCTGGAGATAGACTGCCTGCTCAGCCAGGTGAGTTATTTGCATTAAGTGGAGTACTTTTTCAAAGAGACTCTCACAACTTTGTTGTCATTGTGACCACACCAGGAAATCTATCTTACAATATGCAATGTCACTGTTCCACAACACACACTAAAGTTCACTTATTTACCTACTTACCTATCAGCAAGGTGTTGGGAACGCTCCTCAGAGTTTTTGGTCCATGTTGACGTGACAGCATCACCAGCTGCTCATTCATGATGGGAACCTCTCATTCCACCAACATCCCAGAGCTGCTCTACTGGACTGAGATCTGGTGACTGTGGAGGCCACTGGAGTACAGTGGACTCACTGTTCCAGAAACCAGTTAGAGATGATCATGACACATCATCCTGCTGGAAGTATCCATCAGAAGGTGGTCCACGGGGGTCATAAAGGGATGGACATGGTCAGGAACAATCCTCAGGTAGGCTGAGGTGTTTCACCCATGATCAGCTGGTACTGAGAGGCCCAAAGCATCCCCAAGACCATTATACTACCATGCTTTCGTGTTGTTTCCTCAAAATTCTGACCATCTGAATGTTGCAGCTGAAATCCAGACTTATCAGACCAGAAAACATTTTTCCAGTTGTGGTCCAGTTCTGGTGAGTCCGTGTGACCTGTAACCCCGGTTTCCTGTTCTTAGCTGACAGCAGTGATACCTGGTGTGATCCTTAGCTGCTGGAGAACATCTGCTTCGAGGTTCCAGTGTTGTGTGTTCAAAGATGGTGCTCTGCAGACCTTAGTTGAGTTCCTGTTGTCTTTCTATCATCTCCAGCCAGTCTGTCCTTTCTCTTCTGACCTCTGACATCAACAGCTAGATATCTTCTGTTTCTGGGACCATCCTCTGGAAACCCTGGAGATGGTTGTAGAGAAGATACCAGTAGACCAGGACACGTTCAGTCACTTCAGAGCCCTTTCTGCTCCATTCTGGTGGTTTGAACTCCAGCAAGTCGCCTTTACGACCTCTAGGTGAATAAATAAATGTGATTGACTGATTAGATATTTGTGTTAACTATCAATTGAACAGGTGTAGCTGATAAAGTGTGTGTTCATTATATATATATATATATATATATATATATATATATATATATATATATATATATATATATATATATATACATATATATATATTAGGGCTGTCAATTTCTCAAAATAATTAATCAGATTAATCGCATGACTGTCAATAATTAATCATGATTAATTGCAAATTAATCGCATATTTTTATCTGTTCTAAATCTACCTTATACAGATCTTTTTCAAGTTGTATTACTCTTATTAATACGAGTCCTGACTAGAACCAGGAGATACGACCATATTAGTCCAGTCCTGAGGTCTCTGGCTTCCTGTCACTCAGAGAATAGACTTTAAAACAGCTCTACTTGTGTTCAAGTCTCTTCATGTCCCCAAAGTCCATCTCTGACATGTTAGATCCATATGAACCAACCTGGACTCTGAGAACCTCAGGTAGTGGTCTCCTGCTGGTGTCCAGAGTCAGGACTAAACAAGGTGAAGCTGCATTTCAGTTTTATGCGAAGGCGGACGCATTTCTCTGAGCTCCCTTATCTATCTGTTCCTGCAGCTGCTTCTGTCTCGTCTGTGCTTCTGAAGCGTTTTTTCTGCAGAATATCCGAATCAACCATGGATTTAGTAAGCTGGTCTCTGAATGCAATTGATCAAATTTTTTCAACAACAAGACAAGGCAAAGGAGAGCCTTCGTGCCCGGGGGGTACGCACGCAGCGGGGTACGTGATGGACTCCTGGGGCAAATGGAAACTTCATTGTCTCGGCCCACTGCACGTGGAGGATGTCGAAGACGCATTCATTTTTGGATTTATGATCACAGGATTTCTACTGATCGGCGCAGGTGGATTCTTGGTGTATCGGAAAATTAAACGCACGGAGGCTACAAATTCGGATTCGAGGAAAACTTCCACCCCGCCGGACGTGTGTGAGAAAGTTGACAACGTGATTAAAAGACTGGAAGACATGGATCGGAAATTGGGAGCGATTCAGAACTTGAATCAAACCCAAGGGATGATTCTGGACTTCTTTGGGCAAATGGACAACAATCTTGGAAGGATTCACGCGTTGATCAGGGAGAATGGCCAATAATTCGGAATATTGAAGTATTCCCATCAGAGAAATCCAGCAGAACTTCAAGGCTAGACGGAGAGTGTGTCTCAGCCTGCCCCAAACAATCCTTTTCTGTTTTGGCTCCCTGGAAGCGCAGCCTTCAAGGCCGCTCCCTTATCTATTCTCCTGGATGCTGTGTGGCTTGGACGCTTCTACCCCCCCATTCCCCCCTCTGCACCTGGAGACGGATCTTCAGGCGACATGACTGCACTCCCACTACACTGATCAACACGCACTCCCTCCCCCACTTCAACGTCTTCGCTGGCCCCCCCTCCCGCCCTGCGCACCTCCCCCTTCTCCCCCGTGTGGCGATGGACTGACTGCGCGATGCACCCAAGGCTGGCTGCGCGCGCACAGACTGTCAAAACTGGGTTATCCGCCATCATGTTTCTATCAATGTCCTGTGTTAAGTCTGTACATGCTTAATTAAATGTGCTGAGGTGTTTTTTTTTCCCCTCTCACGACGTGTCCTTTTGACACGTAGTGGGAGATGTTCTTTTTTTTAACCTCCACCCCTCCTTCCCCAATGTTATCTTTTTCAATCTAAGTTAGCGCGGAGCGACACTAGTTGCTTAGCCTCAGTCATCATCGACATCCATGTCCTAAATGTTGTTGTTGTTTTTTATATGTTTCTTGGATGATGTACTGGAATGCAATTTCGTTGTACTGGGACGCTGGTTCAATGACAATAAATCCTCTTATTCCTTATTCCTTATTCTTATGTGAAGATGATGACTGGAAGGATTTTATCTGCACTCTTAATTTTTAATTCAATTAATGATTTTTTTTATTAATTAATTTTATTTATTATTGATTATTTTTATGCTTGTGTGGAATGATTCTATTTGCCTTCTTGTGACTTTATGCATCTGTAAAGCACTTTGAATTGCCTTGTGTACGAATTGTGCTCTACAAATAAAGTTGCCTTGCCTAATATGAGAGTACACAAATGCTTGCCTTATGCAAAACAAATGCATGTTTATTTATTGTTACAATGCCAAATCCATTATATATTGTATATATATATTTATATATTTTCAATATTTTCTCTTATGTTCCTCATACAAAATATTTTCATGGTTTGCTTCAAACGGGGGGGGGGGGGGGGGGGGGGCTCTCTGCATCAGCGCTCTAATTAGCCGACAAGTGATACTTGAGAGTGGTCGGACTCCGGTGGTAACTAAATTCACATCGACAGTAAACACAAACAACATTTATCTTGTGGAGTTAGCCATCAGGCAAGGTTTTGAAGCTGAACTTACCATTCAAAATATTATCTTTTTATCCCAGCTACTTCTAGGAGGTTTATTTACGTCTGTCTGTCTGCGGCATGGACGTCGACCTCAGTGCATGGCTTCCTGTTTTGACAAACGGAGGACTACAGGACTACAACTACGGCGGGGCCCGAGGGTCATGAAGCCTGGAGGCAACACGTACTCTCCTCTCTACTATTGTACATCAACGGCCGGCCCGCGTTAATCGCGCGTTGACTAATAAAATTAGTTGCGTTAAAATTATTTTGCGTTAATCACGCGTTAACGCGTTAACTTTGACAGCCCTAATATATATATATATATATATATATATCACGATATGGACTATTTTATATCACGATAACGATATATATCACGATATACCATAATAAAGTATGTTTTCAGTTTTTCTCTGAAAAGTTTGACAAAAATTTCATTGCTTACTTTTCAACTTTATTTTGAAAGGACATTTAGCTGAACTGTCACAAACATACATTTTAGTGCAGCAAAAACAGGTAGGTACAGAGGTACAGTAGCTTTCACATTTTTTTTAAAGTGCACAACAGTTTCTGAGAGGAAAAACACATTTTTGCACTGAAGTTCAGCTATAAAAAATAAACACAAATTATTTTTCAACTTTCTGAAATCTGTAACCTTGTAGTGCAAAGTTTGCAAACCAATATAAAGTGTCTAAAGTAAACATTGAAGAGAACTCTGTTTAAGGCATTAACCATGAATAAAATGGCAAACATAAAAGGCTACTTTGTAGAAGTAGATACGTTTCTATCAAATTTATCATTGCAGGTTATTTAATTACATGTTTGCTGTAATAATTGATAAAATTAGGTTAGAAATGATAGAAATGATAGAAACGATAGAAACGATAGAAGAGAAATGGCAAATACACACTTTTCTATCGTCCTCACGATATGTATCGTCATATTGCCCAGCACTACCTCCATCTGTGGACTAGTTCCTCCATCTGTGGACTTGTTTCTCCATCTAAGGACTCATTCCTCCATCTAAGGACTCTTTCCTTTATTTAAGGACTCATTCCTCCATCTGGACTCGTTCCTCCATCTGTGGACTTGTTCCTCCATCTGTTGACTTGTTCCTCCATCTGTTGACTTGTTCCTCCATCTAACGACTTGTTCCTCCATCTAAGGACTCATCCCTCCATCTGTGGACTTGTTCCTCCATCTGTTGATTTGTTCCTCCATCTGTGGACTTGTTCCTCCATCTGTGGACTAGTTCCTCTATCTGTGGACTTGTTTCACCATCTAAGGACTCGTTTCTCCATCTAAGGACTCGTTCCTCCATCTAAGGACTTGTTCCTTCATCTAAGGACTTGTTCCTCCATCTGGACTCTTTCCTCCATCTGTGGACCCATTCCTTCATCTAATGACTCGTTCCTCCATCTGTGGACTTGTTTCTCCATCTAAGGACTCATTCCTCCATCTAAGGACTCATCCTCCATCTAAGGACTCTTTCCTTTATTTAAGGACTCATTCCTCCATCTGGACTCGTTCCTCCATCTGTGGACTTGTTCCTCCATCTGTTGACTTGTTCCTCCATCTGTTGACTTGTTCCTCCATCTAACGACTTGTTCCTCCATCTAAGGACTCATCCCTCCATCTGTGGACTTGTTCCTCCATCTGTTGATTTGTTCCTCCATCTGTGGACTTGTTCCTCCATCTGTGGACTAGTTCCTCTATCTGTGGTCTTGTTTCACCATCTAAGGACTCGTTTCTCCATCTAAGGACTCGTTCCTCCATCTAAGGACTTGTTCCTTCATCTAAGGACTTGTTCCTCCATCTGGACTCTTTTCTCCATCTGTGGACCCATTCCTTCATCTAATGACTCGTTCCTCCATCTGGACTTGTTCCTCCATCTGTGGACTCGTTCCTCCATCTAAGGACTAGTTCTTCCAATCTAAGGACTCGTTCCTTCATCTAAGGACTAGTTCTTCCAATCTAAGGACTCGTTCCTTCATCTAAGGACTTGTTCCTCCATCTAAGGACTCGTTCCTCCATCTAAGGACTTGTTCCTTCATCTGTGGACTAGTTCCTTCATCTGAGGACTCATTCCTCCATCTGTTGACTCGTTCTCCCATTTGTGGACTAGTTCCTCCGTCTGTTGATTCGTTCCTCCATCTAAGGACTTGTTCCTCCATCTGTGGACTAGTTCCTCCATCTGTTGACTTGTTCCTGCATCTAAGGACTCGTTCCTCCATCTGTGGACTCATTCCTCCATCTGTTGACTTGTTCCTCCATCGGTGGACTAGTTCCTGCATCTGTAGACTCGTTCCTCCATCTAAGGACTGGTTCCTCCATCTGTGGACTAGTTCCTCCATCTGTTGACTTGTTCCTCCATCTAAGGACTCATTCCTCCATCTAAGGACTCGTTCCTCCATCTGTGCACTCATTCCTCCATCTAAGGACTCGTTCCTCCATCTGTGCACTCATTCCTCCATCTGTTGACTTGTTCCTCCATTGGTGGACTAGTTCCTCCATCTCCATCTTTTTTTTTTCTCCCTACGTGGGAGTTTTTTACCTGCCATTATCATTGATTGGATTTAATGATATAATCTTAGTTGATGATATTTGCTCGGGGGTCATGCTCTGGGTACAATTGTCATTGTAACAGACGCTATATGAATAAAATTGAATTGAATTGAATTGAATTGTAGACTCGTTCCTCCATCCTAGGACTGGTTCCTCCATCTGTGGACTAGTTCCTCCATCTGTTGACTTGTTCCTCCATTGGTGGACTAGTTCCTCCATCTGTAGACTCGTTCCTCCATCTTAGGACTGGTTCCTCCATCTGTGGACTAGTTCCTCCATCTGTTGACTTGTTCCTCCATCTAAGGACTCGTTCCTCCATCTAAGGACTTGTTCCTCCATCTAAGGACTCGTTCCTCCATCTAAGGACTTGTTCCTCCATCTGTTGACTTGTTTCTTCATCTGTGGACCCAACTTGACATTTTAAAGATAATGTAGCCTGTTGCGCTGTTAATTGCAGAGTCTGCCACTACCTTTGTCCCTGCTAACTGGGGCTAAATGAAGCCTCCGACTAGGAAATACGATGCTAACGCCACAGAGGGCTTCCCTGGTTTCCTTTACACAGTTTATGGACAACACAAACAAAACCTAATTATGGAAATACTGGACGCTTAAGCTGGTCTAGTTATCCAGTATAAGGGGGCTGCACAGGCAGGAGTCTAGAGGCAAAAATATCAACCTAAAGCAGCTCTTGGATCAAGTGTTGTACAGTAATTAAAGTCTCATCTTCGTCTTTTTAAATGTTTCAGTTCAGTTTCATCTGAACTGCGTGAAGCTGAGGGGAAAAAAAGCTGTCTCATGAATGCAGAAACAGCTCACAAATGTGGGAACCGTCACAATTATAAATGCAGATTTATTCTATCAATCTTACATAATCTTTTGTCCCTCTTGTTTTTTGTTTTTTACAGATAACTATAGGGTGTGTGGTGGTGGGGGTGGGGAGACCTGTGGATGATTAGCTTCTTTTTGTCCTCTGTTTTTTTTTTTCTCTCTCTCTCTCTCTCTCTGCTTTATTTTCCCTGAGAAGATTAAATATTTCTGCTTGAGAAAATCTTTTTAAGCTGCCACTGACTGCTGTCCTGGCCCCCTCCGTCACTGCCGGGGCACGCAGGGTCCCCCTCCAGAAAACCCACAGTTCTCCCCTGTTTTGTCGTTCCAAAATGTGGTGGAAAAAAATGTAATCTTCTCACAAAGAATAGAAAAGGGAGGCTACAGAAGATTTTTTTTTTTCCTGCAAGTGGCCTTTTTATTGGGTGGGGGGGATGGGTGGCGAGGGGGGGTCCTTCACAGTATCCACACACAACAGGACTCCAATCTGTCAAATAATTAGCCAGTGTGGGGGGACAAAGGTTTTTATTTGCCCCGAATTTCATACATCACTGCTTGAATACATCATCACTGTATTGTGACGGGTCATGGGAACGTCAGCGCCGACACGGAGACACCGAGAGGTCCGGAGAGCTGATGCTGAAAGGGCTGAACTGAAAAGAGTTGCATTATTTGGGTTTGCGTAGATGCTATGAGGATATTGTAGACATATGACAAGAATCTGTATGTTAATCTGAAACAGACGTCACTTTGAAAGCCCAAAACGTCTGTGAAAGCGTTAATACTACATCGCCGCGTTCCAGCTGACCTTTAGATCATATAAACATATTAATTCAGGACAGAACTTGTATGAAGAAAACACCTCCATAGACTTTAATTTTTCTCTTAATTTAGAGGCCTGCTGTGGAAAGTGTTTGACCCAGACTTGGCCCGTAGCTGCCGTCTTCGCTGGCTGAGCTCTGACTAGAGATGAACATAGCTGCTTAAACTCAGCCACGTCTCCACCAGGCCAGCTCTTCATTTCTTTTGAGCCTTCACGTCACATCCAGTTCTCACAACACTTGCTGTCCGTCAGTTTTGGGTTTTTTAAAATGTTTAATTATAAACAGTAAGAAAGCAGCACCTAAAGCTGGACCTAAACTGACATCAGAAGCCTCATGAGATGGGCCATGTTCCATCTCTGCCAAATCGTACACAAATCCGCCCCTAACCTTTTAAGTGCTAACAAACAACATTGGCCATGTAACCAAAGGTGTACCTTCATGGGAGGGTCCAGACCCCCTCCTCTTTCTTGGCATATATGCAGTTTATTTACTTTGTTAATACATTTTCTACAGCAATGTATACCCAAAATCTTTGCAGAAAAAAAAAACAAGACCACTGCATAAATCTGTAAGGCGTCTGTGAAAATGATTTGATTGGATATTTACGCAGGTGAGATGGAGACTGAGAAGTAATGGGCCAACAGAGAAACTCTTCTTCTGTGGAAATCTGAGAGGAAAAGCTTGAAAGTGTCTGCTTTTACAAAGACGCTGCCCTTCTCACTTTCTGATTCTGTGAGCAAAAAGAACAGACCAGTGTCGGGCTATTGTCTGGCGTGATTGGACCGGTCCATCACACACTTCTCGCAAGGATTCGATTGATCAACTGACTGAGGATGAACTCCTGCTGCCCGTGCTTCAACTGGCCACACAAAACAACACACAGGAGGAGGAGGAGGGGGTTCAAGCCTGAAAGAGCTGTGTCGGTCCACAGCTTCTGGTCAGTGTGTCTCAGGGTTTTGTATTTTTGTGTTGAATGATTGCATCCAGTGGCCGTGGGATGGACTGGCGACCTGTCCAGGGACCCTGAGAGCCAGGATAGACTCCAGCAGATACCCGTGACCCTGCAGAGGATTAAACAGGTATAGATAATGAATGGATGGGAAAAAAAAGTTGTAATGCTAGAAACATGAAAGCAGGCATAAAACAATGTCCTTGGGTCATATGAAGTCATGCTGAGGATGGAGCAACACCGCGCCACAGCCCTTCCACTGGCTGCGTGACCGAGCCTGGAGCAACGTCTGCGATCCCTGCTCATCGGGTCGATTAACGTTCTTGTCCAGCTGTGGTCACCAGCTGTGGGCCGTGGTCGAAAGAATAAGACACCAGGTCCCTCTGCAGGGTGTGTTGACCCATAAAGTTTAGCTGAGACATTGTTTAGGAAGGACTCGGAGTTGAGTCACTGCTCCTTCACATCGAGAGGAGCCAGTTGTTTGATGCCCCCCCGCCCCCCCACAGATGCCTCCCTGAGGAGATGTTACGGGCGTGTCCAACTGGAAGGATGCCCAGGCTGACCCAGGAGAGACTGTATTGAATTAAATCAGTACATGAAAATAATGATGAACGATCCAATGGCATCAATACAAAATTAAAATATCGATACAACTTCGATACATGTAATCCTTCAGTTCAAGTAAATTTAATTTGTATAGTGTCTATTACAATACAAATTGTCTCTAGGTGCTTTTCAGCCAGACCCCCCAAGCAAATATTATTAACTATACCTAATATTATAAAATCTTAATTCAAGAAACAATGACAAGTTTTTTAAAAAAAAAAAACTCCTCTAGTAGGAGAAAAACATTTAATCCAGTCAAAGCCTCATCAAAACATGTTATCAAGTTTCCTATTGCCTATTTTTATCAAAGGAACAGATCACTTCTTTAAAAGTGTCTGGTAGAATCATTTCATTAATTTCATTTTATTGATTCATTCCAGACATGTCAAAACAATCTTTTAAAGCATAGACAATTTTAACACTATCATGAATCTATGTATCTGAAAATAAATATATTTATAAAATATATAATAATGCATAAATCAATATACACTGACACATGTGCATAACCATAATTTAGAAACATATATAACCTCTTGTAAATAAAACTAAATATTAAATGGACATATTTCCCCCAAAAAAGAAGAAATAAAAAATAAACAAAATTTATACCCAATGTATAATCCAGAAATAAATGTGTGAGATGATATTTTAGCTGCTGACTGCGACCTGAGATGAATCTCGTATCGATTGCTAGCTTCCTGAATCCAACTGAATCAAAGTTGCACAGTGCCAGACTTTTGGATCGTGAGCGAGCATTTACTCCTTATTCAGTTAGTCAACATGATACCGTATCGGGATTAAACTTGTTATCAAATGCTAGTTTATGCTTCTGTGTCGAAGCGATGGTGTACTTATGCTGTGGGTGTGAACCCTCCTCTGCAAGCTACGCCCAACCCTGACGTCCACCTCTCTGCAAATGTAAGTGCAACGACGCGGGACCACAAGATGTGTGATTGGTCTCTTTGGTAGAGTTATTCGTCTTTGTCTTCGTATTTCCCACCACTACTTTTTCTTTATTGTTTTCAAGTCATGTAGACCAATAGTTTGCTGCAATATCCGATAAAAAAAATCATGACGCTCAACATCTATTGGAGTCACCTCCTTTATTTCCTCTGCTGCTAAGTTTGAGCTATAAAAAAAAGAAGAAGAAGCTACAGTGCTACAGAAAAGAACCTTTACTGCCCCCTAGCGGGCAAATCAATATATGAATTCATGAGATTTGTTACTTTCCTTATGAGGTGTTGGAAAAAAAAAACTTTAATCAATAAGAATCTGTCTGAACAGCACTTTTCATACAACCGAAAGCAGCGCAAAAATATTTCAAAGATTTTAAATGTTGAAGTAGTTGATGTAAGAAAAGAAAGTCTACTGAGCCTGCAGACCTCCCTCCCAAAACTGACTGAAAACTGCAGAAACACATACTGGGAATCTCATAAATACTGTGGATTTCTCATGAATTAGTAATAGGGAAACACCAGGCGGGAAGTCACACGGAAGACCAGTGGCAGACACCTGATTAAACGCGTAATTTTCCAGAAACGTTCTGCTGTTTTTGTGAGAATATGAAGCAGAAGCCTCCATAAAATCAGAGAGTTGACCGTGCTCGTGTGTGGCGAGGTGACATTCTCAAATCTCGTCTTGGACTGAAGGTTTTCTCCCTCGTCTTTACACCCCCCCCACTCCCCACCCCCGTCTCAGACTGTGATTTATACACACAACATGTTACACAATGGGGGCCCTGTTTGCTAAATGGGATAGCCTTAATGGAGACTTATATTTCCAGGATTATATCTGTATTCAGTTGCAAATGATTTGGAGAAGGAGGGGGTGGGGGGGTGGGGGTGGGGGGTGGTCATTTCAATACTCTTCCTCTGTCTATGAATAATAGTATCATTTGAATTAAGTGGACACCTGGTGCAGTGGTTAAGGCTCTGAGGCGCGCCGTTGACCCGCCACCGATGCCAACTTCCCTTTTTCCCAGCCTGTCCTTATCCGTCCCTCCGAGCCTCCAATTTCATTCTCCCTCCGCAAAATGCCACACACTTGTAACTTTAGTCTCCCTTCAGAGAGAAAATTTGCTCTTTTCTAAAAGGCAAAGCAGCAGGGAAAAAAAAAAATAAGAGAGGAGGGAGCGGCGACGGGAGGGGAGACAAATTCTTATCCATCTCTTAGATTTGGCCACAGTCATTTGAAAGAGCGGTGTAATGTTTCAGGGAAACCTTCCAATTAAATACTGTAAAAAAAAAAAAAAAAAAAAAAAAAGATAAAATAACAGCCTCCCGGAGCTGCCGGTTGCAGCTATTAAAGCCCCCTTTTGTTGATTTATTGTACATTAGCCACTGAGCCATGCGAGGAAGAGGACATTTCAGAGGGGATTCCATTTGTATGCATCCTGCGTCTGCTCCGCAACACAATCAGGCCTGTATTACGTTCTGCAAATTTATACCAGGATGTAGGTTTAGAGTGCCCCCCTCCTCCCTCCCCAAACTCCCCTGAAAGAAAAAGAAAGTTTTTCAAGTAAGTGTCTGCTTTCATGAGCACAAGTGATTGAGGCTCACAAACAAAGCTTTGTTTCTGAACCCACAGATGTACGGCCTTCACCGTAGCTCCGTCCTGAGAGGCATTCACAGATTTCTGCTCCAGCACAACATTGGTCTGTTTGGAAATACTTTTTCAAGTGGACATCCAATAATAACCAAAGCTTTCCCAGGGCTGTATTTTCACCCAAGAGGAGGAAGTCTTTTCTAACCAGATATCAGATAAAAGGATGTAGCCTGAGGATTTTCTTTTTCTTTCTTTTTTTTGATTTCTCTCTGAGACACTTCCTGAGAAACTAATAGGATGTTGAACATTTAATGTTTCAGGAGGGCACGAACATTTGAAGCTTTACGTTTTGCATGAGACTCTTGGAAGCAGCACATTCACATTTAAACCGCTCCACTTAATTTGAGACACTTGTGCTTTAAATTGAACGCGTCTCCCTTTCCCTGACTTCATAATTTTATTCAGCTGCATTTCAGAGGCACATAAATTATAATGTATTTATGTTGCAAATTTAGAGTTTACATGGCGGCAGCAAATGATTTGGTTTGAGCAAAACCAAACCTTTCTGGCTTTCATGCTGAGGTGCCCTGAATCACCAGTCTCAGGAAATGTTCTTTAGAAAAATTCAGTACAGTTGTCGTAATTAATTTTTTTCAAGAGGAAAACCATGATTTAATCGTGAGTCATTAATTACATCTTTTCTGGCAGCTTGATTTCATCAGTCAGGTCCAACTTTCTTGTGTAGCAGTTGACAGATCATTTTTTCTTTTTATTTATTTATTTTTCACAATAGACCTACTGTCCTCTTTTCAATAAATCAGTACAGTATCAAGATTGTTTTTTCCTTTAGTAAATAACAAGTCAACTCTACTTTAAGCCTAAACTAAGGTATTATCAAACATAACTAAACTGGTATTTTCTTACACTCTTTCCAAATCAATACTGCATCAGAGGATGCGTTTTTTGTTTTTTTTTTTATTCCTGAGGTAGATAAGCCAGGCACAAACTAAGGCATATTTATTTTATTGTTTGAACAAAAATAAAATAAGAACTTTACCAATTTACCGTATTGCTCGAACATAGGACGACTCTGATTATAAGACGACTCCTGTTTTTCAAATATAATTTGGGGAAAATAAAAATATGTTGAAGACAATAAGGTTATTCATCAAACAACTTTTTATTTTACAATTACTATAGAAAAAATCACACAGAGATAAAATTCTGCTGTATTGTTAAACATTTGAATATTTTCATCTTGTTTAGGAAGTATGGTACCATACTGAAGGTAAGGTACGTGTCAGGTTTCCATGTTATTTTAGATCAAGGTATAGTACCATTTAATAAACTTTATTCTCTTAAAATCTGAGACTATGACTCAGTGAATTTGCAACAACCATGTAGTTCAATAACTCCATTAATGATGTCAATAACTGCAGAACCATCAATGTTGAGTTATATTCAGTTTTAAGAACATTAATAATTCAGTCTGTAAAAAACAAATTCAGGACTGCAACAACGCCATTTTACATCAGATCCTGCTCCGTTTACTGTGATGCTCCATTCACTTACTGGTTACTTCAGTGCAGCTCCATCTAGTGGCGCAGATATGTATCGACAGCAGCACATCACACGTAGCAGCGCATATCGTGACGTTGAACATGAACGTAGTTTAACTCGAGTGCACCCTCTGCTAGCCTGGAGGCCACATTGCGATTCATGGCTTAAAAAAAAATCTATTTAAATAAATTTTTTCAAAAATCGAGGTATGCCTATTATATGCTAAAATAAGTAAAAGAGAAACTACGGTAGGGTTGCTGCTTCTGCCCTTCCCTGGTCTCTTTGCAGTTCATAGTGAACACAATATAGAGCATAGAACAGAAAAGCTGCTGATCGGTGGTCACTGACAGATTTTCCTCTGCTTTGATGTGCAGATGAGTCCTGTTGAGTGAAAACTCTGGGTTTAGAGGATCTTAAGGAAAAACTTTCTTCTTTGTGACTGCTCTGGAAAATGTCAGTTACACAACCTCAGCAGCGTTCCGCTACTCATTTCTGTGGGAACTGTCAATTTTCTCCAAAAAAACAGAACACCCATCTGAAAACGTAATGCCACACGTCAGCCGATCGTTGTAGTGTTTGAATAACATTTCCTTGTTGAACCGTGTAAGACTAGTTTGTGCTTGTGGACAAGAAATGGGGAATAATAATAATTATGAGCGCGTTTTTGCGTCAAGGACACTTAAACTAGACAATGCTTATTTGAGATAATCAACAGGGTTACCACTATCTTGCTAGATTAATAATCTAGTTCAGATAATCTGGTACTGAAAGGTATGCACATCCATAGGAAGGAGCTCTCAGATGCTGGTGACCCAAGTTGGTGGTGGAACCACACGGCATTCACACAGCTGTGTTGCAGCAAAGCATGGGAGGTGGTGCTTCTGAATTTCCTCAGTATACCAAAAACAACCAATCAAATTTCTTCCTGCTCTCTACACAAATGAAGCCATGTGCTTTGAATTAGACCCGCCTCCGTGTATGGTTTCATTGGCTAGCTGTAGCTGTGTAGCTTCAGGTCGATTGGCTGACGCATGCGTTGAAGCAGGAAAAGTTGAGAATCTTAACTTTTGATGGAGCCAATGCTATTGATGCGACGCATCAAACCCCCAATTCTGTTGGGCAAGGGATGACGTCACCTTATTCAAAGTCTACGTAGACGGACGCAGACGACACATGCAGTGTCCACGTGTGGACGTTCTTGCAGGGTGGAGCCTTGTGACTGACCTTTTCTATTTCCACAATGAATATTCAGTCAGGTTCAGAATTGAAGAAAAATTTTAACTTTCTTTGCTCTTTCCTGTCTATAGCCTGATATCAGTCCCAGATCATCAGTGTCTGTGGAAATGTGCTGGTTTTCTTCACAAACTCGTCTGTATGTTTAATTGGCTCTGGACCATTCTAAGGTTCTAGCGCCATACCTTGTTCAATGCAGATTAATCTCTAACTATAACCTTTACCAAATCTTCCACAGTTCATGGCTGCTTTTCTTCACCCCACTGGAACCTTGCTCCTTCTGCACAAGTATTGATGGTTTGGATTTGACTTTTCTGAATGTAAATCCCATGTCGTTCAGCTAATTTCATACCATTTGGTCACAAACATATTCTACTCCTATTTTTAATTGATTTACTTTCTAAGGGCGTATTGCTTTGACTTTTCTGTCCAAAGTCATAGGTTAGCATGAGCTAAGCTAATTGAAGATGGACAGATTTGCTCTCCTTCACGCAGGGACCGTTCCAGGCCAAACTAGAGTCAGTTGAGGCGATCTACAATTAAGACCACAACAACGCACATTATGTGCTCTGTTCTGTGAATTAAAACCACTATATGTAACAATTTCACCTCTGGCCACATGAGGGCAACACATCAGAAGAAAGTTCAGCCTCGAATATTAGGCACTATGAGGTGCACCTCTAGTGGAAAAAAAAAAAAAAGACAGCATGACAAGACATGCCGGACCATCCCCGGTCATTAGCACAGTACTGTCAGTTGCTCTCTTGGCAACCCAGAAGTCTATATGTGACTGTTTGACACCACAGACTGCAATTCAGCTGTGACTTGTGTATCTATGCCCCTTATTTGCCTGATAAAGGACTTAAGTTTTACTTCTTCCTACCCCTTTTCAGACACGTTAAACCAGATATGTGTTTTCATTTTGGTATATATGTGTATTAGGGGTGTGAATCTTTCACTCACAAAATGATCCGATTCAAATCTCAATTCACAGGCCACGATCCGATTCAGGGAAGATTTATTAAAAAATAGTAAAAGATTTGATTCGGTATGATTCGATTCGGTACGATTCAATACGGTTCGGTTCAGTTTGATTCAATAAAAATTGACAATTTAACCCCAACTACTTATTTTGCTTTATTACTGAGAAGAAAAACGGAAACACAAATTTAATTTCAAAATAGTATTCTTTTGTTTATTTAATGTCCAAGAGACAGTACACCAGGCCTACTGAACATAAGTTCAGACAACATTAACTTAGGCCTTTAGAATATACCTGGGGGGATAATTAACATTACATATTGAAACTCAAAACTCACAATCTGGTGTGCCCAGATTGTGAGTGTGAAATTTTGCAAAACTTCACAGGTTTGCAAAACTCTGCTCATACTTAAAATCCAATTCTTATTTTCCCTCAACAGAAAATAAAAGATACAAATGGCACAAAGTTTAATCATTCCTAATGATTAAATTAATTAGATTAATTTCTAATGTGAGAATACACTGAGCATAAGGCTGAGGTTAGATATCAAAAATAAAAGTAGTCATTATGAAACAATTAAATTCCCTATTAAAGGCAAAAATTCAGAATGACTAGTGATTCAGTCACTCGTGAACTTCAACAGTAAAACATCACTGACAACAAGATACATGGATCCAAAACTTTAGTAAGCATTTATAGAAAATAGCATGTTAAATTCAACATGTCTTTTTGATGCCTGTAACTCTGAACATTAGCTTTTCTTTTTTTTTTTAATCACAAAAAGCTCTAAACCTGAATTACTAATACTTCAGGCATGAAAATCCCTCACCTTTCGGCGAAATTCGCCATTTTGAAGTCAAAAAGGGTGACCTACGTGAATCGTGTAGACTCGATGAGTTTTCTATTTTAAGGGGGGTGGTGTTGGAGTCGGGATATTTTTTTTTTTATTTAATTATCATATATTCGCCCTAATAAGCAAACTGAGCACTTCAGAAATCGGCAATTTAAATGACAGTTGGACGGTCAGTAAATCCTGTCCAGAACCAATCATACACCAGATTGTTCCAATTTCCAGTCATACGAATGTTCTTCATTCCTGTGTACTTGGAGTGTTTGGAGGTTACATTGCTAAGCAGGACAAGAAGCAGGAGCTAGTGCTGTCCACGCCGGGGACGAGGCAGACGAGCGTACGTTTCCTACCTACATTTACCAGTGGTGAGAAGCGCTGCATATTATCTGCGTTGTCTGACATGTTGCTACCTGCTCTTTCAGCTACATAGCTGACGTCACAACAGGCGTATGAGAGTTCACGCGCCCGTTGGCACAACAATGGCAGGTCTGGGTCGCTGGACCTCAGGAAAACCGATTTGCGGCCGTAAATATGGGACATTGGACCATTCATAGTGCATTTTTACTGATCCAGTTCTCCATTGACCGATGCACTCAGATCTCATACGTCACAGACCGATAACCGATTCAAATCGGTTTATCTTTACACCTGTAATGTGTATGTACGTAGATCGGTGTGTACACATTGGGTATAAATTTTGTTTAATTTTTATTTCTTCTTTTTTGGGGGAAATATGTCCATTTAATATTTAGATTTATTTACAAAAGGTTCTATATGTTTCTAAATTATGGTTGTGCACATGTGTCAGTGTATATTGATTTATGCATTATTATATATTTCATTTTATAAATATATTATATTTATTTTCAGATACATAGATTCATGATAGTGTTAAAATTGTCGATGCTGTAAAAGATTGTTTTGACATGTCTGGAATGAATCAATAAAATGAAAATGAAATGAAAAGGAGTGTAAAAGAGCATGGTGCTCATTATTTTACAAGAATAAAGCAGGCAAACTCCAGAACTTAGACAGAACATGTTGTAGTTCTGCCCTGTGATGAACTAGGGACCTGTCTAGGACCCCTGCCTTTTGCCTAAAGACAGATGGGATAGGCTCCAGCAGATCCCCATGACCCAGAAATAGGAATAAGCGGGTACAGCTAATGGATGTTTCCGTAGATGGTGTCGTACTTTTCCTTTTCTTCTTTTGTCTCTAAGGTTCAAGACCTTAAAAATGCAGCTTGTGACCCCTCAGAGGGCCCTGACCTCTATGTTGCAAACAACAGACAAACTAACACAAGTTATTTCAATATATGAGGACCTACTTGAAGTAATTTACAGTTGTGTTTGCCCACATCCATTTTGACAAAACCAATTGGTCTAAATTTGCTTGTCTGAAATATTTCATTTTAAGGAAAAAAGAATCTTTCTGATGGTGGATAGTTAACATCAAGACAGTCTGGACGTGAGTGTTTGAACATCAGTCTGCAGCACACAAATCCATGTTAGATGACAGAGAAACAGTTATCCCTGTAATCCTCTTGTCGATGCAGTTATGTCTTAGGAGGTCGATGAACTTGCGGTTGCTATTCCTTGATCAATACTGAGACACTTCATAACACAACTGAGTGTGATAGAAGCTGATACCCGGCACGACACCTCCTGATCCCCATTTAGCTGCGATCGCGGGAGCTGGCGTGAATCTGTTTGGCTGGTTATGGATTAGCTGCTTTGGCCCCGAAGTGGCCGCAGTCGATGATGTGATTAAATCAATGATTGTCTCTCCGAAGGCTCTTTGATTCGTTCTCGTTTGGGTGCACAACTGAACAGAGATGAGCATCTTGGCGGCTGAGGGACAAATTAGAGAGGATGCACTTCAAAGGCTCGATGCGTTCACTGTCCAAACATATGGCCGGGGAAATGTAGTATTGCCTTTAAAGATACTGATATATTGCAGGTTACCTGGAAGCTGAGAGAAGATTAAAGGTGAGGTCATCACTGAAAAACAGTTGAATGTGAAGGGAGACAAAGCAATCACTTTCATAATACCAAATAACTGTAATTATGTTGATATTATTTTCATATCTGGTGTTTCACAGAGCTGGGATTTCTTTTCAGGATTTTTGTGATGAGATTTTTTCTTTTTTTTTTGATAATTTGGACTTCCTTGATTTTTATCTGGTTTGCAATGTTTTTGTGGTTTAGAAGCACTTAAAAAAAAATGTAGCCATTTTTACTTTTACAATTTGTGATAGAATTTTTTTAAAATTTGTTGCAAGATTATTTAAAGTTTTTTTGAGAATATTCAGATTTTTCAGATTTGCTTTTTGGAAACTGAAGATTTTTCAAATAATTTTCTGTCATTTGTTTCACAGATGTTTTCTTTTCTTTTCTGGAAATTCTAAAAAACCTTCTTTTTTAAAACATTTTTAAAGAATATAATTTAGTACACTAAGTCTTTTTTGGGTGCTGTTAATGCATGCAGAATTCTTTAATACATTTCTTCCAGCTTTATAGAGAATTTATTTTTCTTTCTTTTTCAGGGAAGCTGATTTATTTAAATGCATTTTATTAAAAACATTTTTCATAGTGATGCATTTTGTTTTAAAATTGTAAGCAATTAAATTAATTTTAAAATATATATTTTTTGTTCATTCCACTTTTTTTCACTTTCTTTTTATACTAATTGTCTGTGATTAATATATATTTAATTATGGGAAAAAGATGAGCCCATTTAACCAACATTCCTTCCTGTACAATGCTGAGATAAATCGGATGAATCTGTAAAATAGATGGCTCTTCTACAGTTTTGTTACGTGGATGACAAAGCCAGCGTTGCTGCAGCTCCGCCTGGGTTGTGTCTAGACACCAGGAAATGCAGAATTGCATGTGTTTACAGACATGGGCAGTTGAACGCGGGTGGCGGTGTAAAAAATGCATCAGCCAACGAGGGTGGCAGAGGGTTGGGGGGGGGATCTGCTCGGCCCGGCATGCGCTGTAAAACTGCTGTGAAGCTGATTGGATTCTTTTCATGGCTGGCATTGTGTGACATTTGTTTTTGTGTCTCCAGCACTCGCCTCCCTCCCTGAGTGGGCCGTCTGACGCACGGGCTGCCATTTTGAGGCTGCAGGAGGAGAAAGGTGCAAGACAGGTAGAAACTGAATCAGTTTGTCCTCTAGAAACTTGTCAGAAATGTGATATTGCCGACTGCTTCACCTCAGGAGCAGATCCTTGCACAAACACAACCGTGGCAGATTTGGTCATCTGTCTGTCTGTCCGGATATTGATTATCCCCCAGCAGGAGGTTATAAATGACCCGCGATCGCTCCCCTGAAAAACATACTCCCAACATCTGAGCTGCCACAGGAGGTTAACCAAATAAAGCATGTCAGCCTTCTGGACCATGACTTTGAAATTATCCGTGATTTGCTCCTACTGTCCGGCCTTTTATTGCATCATTGAGATGCGGGAGCTGACAGCTGAGGGAGACGGCTGCTCTGAAACATGCTCTCAGATAGCAGACAGATTTGAGCCTAATCTGGGCTTTATTTTTTTGGCACTTATGGTTTAGTTACGGCACTGGAAATTGTTCCAAAAGTTTATAAACTGGGCCAAATTTGGGTTTTGGCATGTGCTGTAGGAGCCAGATGCAGCCAGCAGATAGTTTTGACAGAAGTGCTGTGAGGGCCAGGCGCTGCCTGAACGGAAGAAAGTGAAGAACCGGTCCATGTCTGGTGGATATGCGGCTCAGTTCAGTCAGTGTCATCAGTCAACGCCAAATGTGTGCCAGAGAAAACTCCAGATGTGGGACAAGTCTGGGCCAAACATGCTGCGCTATTTGGGTTGTGTGGTGTGTTAACTGACACAAGGTGGAAACAAATGCTAGACAAAATTAAATGACAATTTTCTCATGTGCTGCACAGATTTTCACTGCCAAGACTTGTCCTCGCAGTCTAAAGGAAATGCAAGCATTTGATTTAGAAAGAAGCATTTACACGAGAGGAGGCGGGAGGGCAGCTGTCTGGTTGTCTGCTGCCTGCTGAGTTTGTTTGGATGTAATTAAGGATGAAAACATCTGCAGGAGAGCAAAATGTGGAACTCTGAAACAAAATCAGTATTTTGTGTGTTAGTGGGAGACAGACTGAGACATTTCCACGACAAGAAAATGAGGAATCGGGTAAACTTGCAGGCGTAATCTGTGCGGGTAATTGTGGAATATGAATAAATAAGTGTAAATATGTCAAGTGCTGATTTTTGTTCTCTCTTTCATCTACATGCAGGTTTAGCACAATCTGGACTGCACAACTGACCAATAGGGTTATGAATGCGACTCTTAAACTTCAAAGGATGGCTCAAAATTTCAGCTCTGTCTTCGTGTGTAGGTCTCATGAGGACATAAATATATATAGAGAGAGAGGTTAAAACTAGGGCTGGGCTAAATTTCTGTACATATTTCAATGTATTCCCTTACACATATCTAAATCCTTTTTCATGACAGTGGACAATCTGGTGTCGGGATTCATATGGAATAAGAAAACCCCCCGAATACGAAAAAGGATCTTACAACAGCATCGTAAACATGGAGGATTAGCCCTCCCTAAGTTCCAGTTATTCCAGTTATATTATTGGGCTGCCAATATTAGATCTATGCTGTTTTGGAAAGACTCTCCGTCTGGTGACACCACACCTGAGTGGCTACGTATGGAAAACTCCTCCTGTACTCACACTTCTTTATACTCGCTTTTATGCTCGAAACTTCCTCTCTCAGATTCCATATCTAAATTCACCTCAAATCCAATTGTGAAATTCTGACACAGTTCAGGCAAAATTTTTCTCTCAGGGATCTGCCCACCTGTGCTCCTATAACAAAAAACCACCAATTCATGCCATCAGTTATAGACGGTGCTTTTCATGAATGGGCTAATAGAGGTGCTGCTACAATAGAGAATCTATTTATTGATAATATTGTTGCATCTTTTGATCAATTAAAGCTTAGATTTAACATCCCAAATTCTCATCTTTTTAGATTTTTGCAGCTCCGTAGCTTCATATCAGCATCATTTACTCACTTCCCATCCCAACCACCCAATACCCTCCTAAATTCTATCCTGCAGCTTGATTCAGGTTCTAAAGGAAATATTGGGAAGATATATTCCTTACTAAAACACACACAACTTGGAACCGTTGGCATCATTAAAGACTCAATGGGAGAGCGACTTGGGGGTTGAACTTTCTGAGGAGACTTGGGAGAGAGCTTTGGACAGAATACATTCCTCTTCAATATGTTTACGACACACGGTTATCCAGTTCAAGGTCATGCATCGCCTTCATTGGTCTAAAGTGAGGCTAGCAAAGTTTACACCTGATCTTGACCCCATTTGTGATCGATGTAGACAAGCACCAGCCACCCTCTTGCATATGTTCTGGTCCTGTCCAAAACTAGACAATTTCTGGCAGTCGATATTTAAAACCTTTTCAGATGTTCTACAAGTACCTATTGAACTTTCTGCCATTACTGCCATTTTTGGAGCAACTCCTCAAAACACTCACCTTAACCGGCAGGCACAGAATATGATAGCTTTTGCATCTCTTATAGCAAGGCGATTAATCCTTTTTAAGTGGAAGGAGAAACTTCCCCCGACCTTTAAGATGTGGGTCAATGATCTTCTACACCATTTGGTATTAGAGAAGATTCGTTACTCTACAAGAGGCCGTATTCAAAAATGTAATGCTACATGGAGACCTTTTTTAAATTATATAGAGAAATAAGATGTCACTAATATTGGTGTGGTGTATGACTGGCCCGGTATTAGGTGCAATTTGTAACCGGTAAGGACCACTGTCAATCACTTTAATTTTGATCTTATTTTATTTATTTTTATTTTATTTTATTTTATTTATTTATTTTTTAACTTGTTTATTACAGTGTTTTGTTTTAATTATTATTATTTCTCTTCAATTGTATCATTTTCACTTTTATTTAAATATTCATATAATATAAAAATACATATGGACACGATGTATGTAATACAAGTGACTGCATACCAACTCAATACAAAGGTGTCGAATGGTACAGTATCATTGTTGCAGGGATGGGGGGATGTTGATGTTTATATTTGTATAATTTTTGATCATCTATGTTCTTGAATTTATGCACTTTGTATGCTGTCTTCCTTTGTACAAATATAAATAAAAAGACTTGGTTTAAAAAAAAAACTAGGGCTGGGCAAATTAACGCGTTACTATTGCATTAACTCATTAATCTATTAACACGGACAATTATTTTATTGCGCGTTAACACATGTTGCTCACATGCTTTTGTTTTGAAAAGTCTATTACTGGCTGCTGCGGAACCGGAAGATAATTTGCAGATAAACATGCGGTAAAGCTAAAACGGTCATAGAGAACGGTAAAAATCTGTGAACTTTACAGTTCTGGTAGTAACTCAGGTAGTAATATTAACAATTCTGTCTGAAAAAGAAAATTCTGGACTGCAACAACACTTTCACGTCATTCCTCCATGTTACATCAGATCTGCTCCATGTGTTCACTGTTGTGCTATTCTCTTACTCAGTGATTCCCAAAGTGTGGGCCGCGCCCCCCCGGTGGGCCGTCGCGGTACTGCAGTGGGCCGTGAGAAGTCATTAAAATTAAACAAATATGTTTTAAATCCTCAATCTTTTTTAAATATGTTTTTAATTACTGTAAAATATTAACGACATGATTTAAAAACATTAAGAAGTAACAAAACAAACCAGTTAAGTGTTATTCTACTGTCATCTTAACTTAATATGACAAGTGTCACCTTATTTGTTGACCCTTTACATTAATGTCAGAACATAGCTTCTAGTCCTGGATGTTGATCACAGTTGTGATTAAAGGTTTCAGTGGGCCGCGGAGATTTTTCACATTTCAAATTGGGCCTTGGTGTTCTGAAGTTTGGGAATGGCTGCTCTTACTGGTTACTTCAGTGCGGCTCCATCTACTGGCACAGATGTGTAATGACAACAGAAAGCCCAGTTCTCGATTATAAAACAAATTCAGTTCTGTAGACCGCTTTTTCATTTTGTATTTTTGATCCAAGTCTAAAATTGAAATATAAAAAAACTGGAATTTTTTCTTTTTTTGTGTGTTAGGATAAAAAACAAAAAATGTAATAAAATGTCACTTTTTAATTTTTTTACATTTTTGATTGACAACTGAGAATGAATGATACGTGGATTGGTAAAGTTACTGAACTTTTATATAGATTTTCACTTTAAAATTCTCCCAGATGGATGATTTGACAGAAACAAGGTTATTTGTAACAACTGACAAGTTGAACTCCCCGTTAAAAGTTTCTGCTGTTACCTCAGAAACTACATTAAAAGAGGTAATTTCTGAGGTAACAGCAGAAACCTTTAGTCAAAAGTATTAAGTTATGGCACTTTAGTTCATATGGCAGCAGAACATTTTAATAAAAGTGCATTTTACACTACTTTGGAATACATTATTTGATTTTGTGTATACAATGTGATTAATTGTGATTAATAAGGGAAATGATGCGATTAATCACGATTAAAAATTTTAATCGTTGCCCAGCCCTAGTTAAAATATTTCTAGCTGCTCTGAGGCTGCTTTGGTGAACAAAACCAGAGATAAAACCTTCTTACCTGCAGCTCCTGCTTCAGCCCAACGCCTCCGTCAGCAGGCCGCAGCCAGAGTCCAGCAGCAATCGGACTCAAACCCTGGGAATTTGTGCCATCTTGCATGATAAATATCAGTGATTTGCTCCAGGCTTCAGACTGTGACTCACGGGAAGTGACTATTTGAGTGGGTTTACACAGATGGAGACCATTCTCAGTCAACATTCACATAAAAATAGTTTCTTCCTCCGTTTCTTTGGACGCAGACGCCAGCTGAACTTTACTGTTTGAGCAGGAGGGAGACGACACCTTCGTTTACATGCAGAATTGCTTTGGGGGATTTCAGAGGATCTGCAGCTTCGCGCGGACATGAGTGAGCTTGAGCGCATCATTCACACTTTCACGCAAGTCAGAAAGATTTCTTAACCTATCTGGGGAATTCTGCGTAGTCCTTTCAGGCCGTTACCATTGTCTGTCTGTTGTTTCAGTTCAGTGCAACTTGCAGAGGCTACGAGCATTTATTGGTCTCTCTGAGTTCCTCCTGGTCTGCTTTAGAGGGGGTTTCTGTCCTCTGGGTCTCCAGCTGAGAGATGAAGGAAAGGGACACTGAAAAATGTCCTCACATGTGCAGCTTTAACATGTCAAAGATGCCTTTAGGGCTCTTCTCTCTGCTTCAGTATGTTTGTGTCAGAGAAACTACGCAGATGTTTTCATCAGCAAAAAAACTGACGTGGACACATAGAAGTACTTTCTATCAAGTAACAGTCTTTACCTAAAAACTGTGACTATAAATAAGTTAATAAAATATGTATTTACTTGATTGAAACTACTTATCTGTTCACAGGCTCCCTCCCTAAATAAAAAGATGTTGAGGGAACCATTTTGAAGGATTTATGGGAAACTTTTAAGTACATAGTTTTTATGTTATGTTTATAAAACCTTTCTCTCAAATGCAAAATATTCAGGACATATCACACAGGTTTTAAAATCAGCCCAGCCGCTGGATAATTATGCAGCTTAAAAAAAAAAAGTTTCTGGAAAATAAACCTACGCATAACGTGTCCATGCCTCAAATAAAAGGAGCGCAGGGTTTCTGCTGCATGAGGAGAGGAGAAATGTGGACTTTAACACCAGACCAGGTCTCATTTCCCTCAATCCTTACTAGGAAATACATTTTCTTACCACAATTAAGCGCGCACATACACACACACACGCATATGAATGTATGTATAGTGCAATTTGATTCAAGATAGCGGTGATGTTGAAGAAGAAACTCACATTTTGTCATTCATAACAAAGTTGTCATTTATTTTAAGAAAAAATTTCTAACAGGTACAAGTTTTGTAAAGTCAGACCCTCGAGGATGAGGACAAAGGCCTTGAAATTTACTGCATGTGTATATTTTTACTTCTTTTGTTGTGGACAAAACGGCACTTGTGTATACATTTTTATGTACACTACTGGTCAAAAGTTTTAGAACAGCCCTATTTTTCCTGTTTTTATTTAAATTAAAGCGGGTCAAGTCCAGTGAATAACTTTAAATGGTACAAAGGTAAGCAGTAAACTGCCAGAGGTGGAAAAAAAGTTTAGATTGCCAAAACAAATTTCAGAGTTATAAAAAAAAGAGGGGTCTTTTTCAGTGATCAAGCAACAATGGATGTAAATTAAGTCTTGAAATTTGATGCAAACAATTCCCACAGATGTCCCAACCTCTGTTGATTACTTACAAAGCTCTTAAGTAATCAACAGATTGCTGGATCCAGAGTTGGTGACTTGTACAGAGCGACTGACACCCTGGACCAAAAGGGCTACAACGGCATTTTACAGAGCCATCCAGTACCTTCTCTGGTCTACGCCTAGTCGCTTAGGGGTTCATCTTACAGCAAGATAATGATCCAAAACATACATCCATTCTGTCAGAATGACCTTAAAAAAAAAAAACAAGACGGTCGGCTTCAAATGATGTAATGGCAGCCCTGTGTCCAGACCAGAACCCCATTGAGCTGGTTTGGGATGAACTGGAGAGAAAGATGAAAGCAAAACAACCTGCAAGTTCAACACATTTCTGGAAACTTCTGACAGTGTTGGGAAGAACCTTCCCAACAATATTAGATTTCCATTGTAGAAAGAAAGCCACTAACACAAGTGTGTTTGTCTGTTATATCTGCAAAAAGTGGCGACTTTGATGACTCAAAGATTGTGGTTAAATTTTTGTAAAAGAGATTTCATGATATCTTTTTTCAAATATCTAATTGTTTATTTGTTCTATACATTAATTTCAGATTACATTGAGACATTAAGCGATGTACTGTAAATTACTATAGAAACTGGAAAACTGGAGGTGTTCTAAAACTTTTGACCGGTAGTGTACATTTAAAAAAAAAAGACATTTTGTGTAATAACTAGAAATTTATAAAACCATTTTCCCACACAGATTTGATTTGTCGGATCGTAAACGAAAGGACTCTTTAAAATGAGGCAAGTCTGTTGCGTCTGTTGGGTCAGAAAAGACTTTTATGCCTCGTTTCTGTCTCTGAGGCAGCTGAAAAATGTTTCTGTCCTGGGTTTTTCAAAACCTTATTTGTCTTGCATGAGTTGAAGATTTTGGAGGGAACGCATAGGTTGTGCTAGCTTCCAGTGCTAATTAGCATGGCCAACAACTAGCATTCTTCTTTCAGCAACAAACTTCTTTCAGTTGTGTGACTATGCAGTGAAATTGTACCAGCGACAGCCGTTGGCTGGTATAAGAATACTTCCTCTCCCATAGCAGTGCCAACATTAGCGTCGTTAGTAGGGGTGTAACGGTACACAAAACTCTCGGTTCGGTACGTACCTCGGTTTTGAGGTCACGGTTCGGTTCATTTTCGGTACAGTAAGAAACATAAATGCAAAATATAAATGTGCTAGTTGTTTATTACACACTTTTGTGCGTTTTAACAATAGGCACATTAGCCTATACAAAGCTAGAATTCTGCTCAAAAATACAATATTCTAAAATGTAGATATTTTGAAAAACAAAATAAAAATAACACTGGCTCAGACTTTTGCTTAAAAAAAATAATCCATCTGATGTGCAAAACTGAACAGTTGCAACACTGAACAGTTTCAAGTTGTTAGTCAGATTAAATAATATGAATAAGGCTCGGGGTGTTTCTTTAAAAACTAATCTTTTTATTCTTTCATAAAGTCCGGGTATGATTTTCTGGCTAAAATGTGGACGAGAAGGTAATTGATATCCGGGCTCAATTACCTTTATCATGTGTTTGAAGCCAGCGTTCTCTACCACTGATTAGGGTGTTTGTGTGCACGCACGTCGCCTCGCCTGTGTATGTGGTGACCCTTTATAGGTCAAACTTTATAGGTGACAGCAAAATACTTCATTATCACAATTAACATTTTTGTGTAAACATTGATTGGAGTTAAATTGTTCTGTTTTAAATGTTTTTTCTTTTCTTTTTTCCTTTTTCCTTTCTTTTCTTTTCTTTTTTCCTTTTTTTCTTTTTTCTTTTCTTTTTTCCTTCTTTTCCTTTTTTCCCTTTTTTCCTTTTTTTCTTTTTTTTTTCTTTTTTCTTTTTTCCTTTTTTTATTTTTTTCCTTTTTTTATTTTTTCCTTTTTTCTTTTCTTTTTTCCTTTTCTTTTTTTGTCTTTCTTTTTCTTTTTTCCTTTTTCCATTTTCTTTTGTCCTTTTTTTTTTCTTTTTTTTTCTTTTTCTTTTTTTCCCTTTTTTCTTTCCTTTACGTTTCCTTAATGTCTTTTCTAAGTGGGCGGGCCTGGGGGGAGGGGCCAGACTGAGTCTACCTGTATGCTTGTTTGGCCGGTGCTGCTTAGCCACGTGATGATGCAACATCAAAAGACGAGAGGGGGGGGGGGGGGACACAGTGACAGTGTGTCAGAAACAGACTTCAATGAATTCTTAGTGTTGTGGAAGAGAAAAAAAAAAAGCTTCAGTATCGATCTTTTTACACAAGTATCATTCGATATCAATACCAGAGTTGGTATCGATATTATCGATATTTGGATCGATCCGCCCACCTCTACTGCGCACGTGCGGCTGCAGCGCTCTGCTCCACAACATGCGGTCCTCTACTTAATATGTCCGTGTGGAAACTCATTCGGTACGCCCCCATCCCGAACCGACCTACCTGTACCGAAACGGTTCAATACAAATACATGTACCGTTACACCCCTAGTCGTTAGTATTAGCGTTGAGCCAACTCATTCATAAAGAATAAACTCATCCCCTTTTTCCTTTGGGATAAGACAGAGACTTCCTGCTGGCAGATTCAGCAAAATTAAGAAATCTGTTTCTGAAATTTGGACTTTTCAAGAGAAAATATTTTTCGTAGACTGCTAATTCCCCGCAATATTTTCTGTCCTGCCAAGGTCTGGTGTGTTGAAGGCAACAACAGTATGCTGCACACTGAGTCTCCCTCTACTCCTCTTATGTGCCTAAAGGTTGTAATTAACGGCTGTTTTATTGCACTCATTGATGTAATTGGCATGCCATTTGGTGAGAAGGAGTAGCTTCCTTTTCTCCTTAAATCTGCAGTTTTTCTGCCATAAGGTGGTTGTCCCGTCGGTCTGCGTGTCAGCAAAGCCCAGAACACGTAATTATGAAGCTTTTATGTGTCAGAAAACAGCAGCTGAAGAGGTGTTTAACATGCGTTCCTGCTTCCCCCATGCTGTTCTTAATGGAGGGATTAACTAGACACCTTCTTAGCCTCCTCAAACAGTAAAACTTGGGCTCTGTGTGAAGAAAAAATGCTTCAGCTTATATTTACATGAATTCTGCAGCTGCAAATCAGAAACAACTGGGACAACATTTCATGCACATGTTGACTTTGATTTGCATATTTCTTTGTTTATGGACCACGAACACTTAAAGGGTAAAGGTGTAAGTCTAAGATGGACAGCCGTGATTGCTGATCCCTCAGACCATTATGGATCAAGAATCGTCAATCAATCAATCAACGTTTATTGAGATTGTACCCTAAAATAGTAAGCTGGCGCCCTAAAGTGCATAAGAGCAGAAAAGATAAAGGACAAAAAATAAAAAAATCATGTTTGTACTTCACAAGAAATTCCAGGCCATGTTCCTGTCATTTCGACAAAGAGCGGATCAGCCCTGGCGGTGCTGGCGGTGGTCCTGTCTGCTTTGCCTGGAACAGCTGGGAGAAGCCACTGGCGTGGCAAACGTGCCCATACACTCCGAAAGAAACACACTCAAATCATGCAGAAATTTGTGGTTTTATATAATTTTGTCTTATGATTAGGGCTGGGCAAGTTAACGCATTATTATCGCGTTAACTCATTAATTTATTAACGCTGTCATTTATTTTAATTCGCGCGTTAACACATGTTGCTCACGTGCTTTCGTTTTGAAAAGTCTGTTACTGGCTGCTGCAGAACTGGAAAACAATTGGCAGGTAAACAAGGAAAAGCTAAAACAAACATGGAGAATGGTTAAAATCAGTGAACTTTACAGTTCGGGTAGCAACTCAGGTAGCAATATTAACAATTCTGTCTGAAAAAAAAAATTTTGGACTGCAGCAAAACTTTCCCGTCATTCCTCCATGTTCACATCAGATCTGCTCCATGTGTTCACTGTCCTGCTGTTCTCTAGCTGGTTACTGCAGTGCGGCTCCATCTGGTGGCACAGATGTGTAATGACAACAGAAAGTCCAGTCCTCAATTATAAAATAAATTCAGTTCTGTGGCCTGTTTTTTAATTTCGTATTTTTGATCCAAGTCTAAAATTGAAATATAAAAAAACAGGCATTTTTTCGTTTTTTTTTGTGTTAGATTTAAAAATGAAAAACATAATAAAATGTCACTTTTTTTTTAAATTTTTGATTAACAATTAAAAATGGAAAGAATGAATGATATGCGGATTGGTAAAGTTACTGAACTTTAACATGGACATTTAATTTTAAAGTTCTCCCAGACGGAGGATTCAACAGAAACAAGGTTATTTGTAACAACTGACAAGTTGAACTCCCCGTTAAAAGTTTCTGCTGTTACCTCAGAAATTACCTGTTTTAATGTTCTGATTGTGCTAAGTATTAAATTATGGTACTTTAGTTCATATAGCAGCAGAACATTTTAATTAAAGTGCATTTTACACTACTTTTGAATACATTATTTGATTTTTCGTATACAATGTGATTAATCGTGATTAATCAGGGAAATAATGGGATTAATCATGATTAAAAATTTTAATCGTTGCCCAGCCTTACTTATGATGTGAATAAAAATTCAGCCCCCTACAGTTCCAAAAGCATGTGAACTCTTGCTATGGAGACCAAAATCTTTTTCATTTAACCAGTTAATATGTGAACATGTTCTTCCGTGGACTTGGCGATGAATGGAGATTGACTCCCTTTTGGAGGCAGCCACTAGTGGTCATTCGATAAACTGCAAGTTTGGGACTTCTGACTGATGACAGACTAGCGGGATCTATGTAGCCCCCACGTGTGAGAGGGAATGGCAAACGTTGCAACGAGACAAATACCTTTTTATTCAGGATTTTATTGGACTGAACTGCAGGGCTGAAATACTGTCTGTATAATAACACACAAAATTAAGTTGACAAGTCAAAAACATGAAATTAAACGACTTACTTGGGTTTTATATTATCCCACAATCTCAAAAAGTTATTTGATATTCCATCCTTTTTTCTGTTTTTTTTTTTTTTTTTAACTCCTCAGCCAGTTTTCCCCCTTTTTGGTCCCAGCCCACTTGTATCATCACCTTCCTCATTTCCAGCTCGAAGGCAACCCTGACACCCGGGACGTCATGTTGAATCCATGAAGGACAGGAGGCAATAAACTGGAGAATAACAGCAATCTTCAGGAAAAGTTCTCTATTCGCTCTCGCTCCCATAGCTTTCTGTCCTCTTATCCATCCTCAAAGATAAAGAAAAAAAAAATCAATACAGAAACACAGTGTTAGATAAAAGCAGAGAGGGGAAGACAGCTGAGCCAAGTTGGGTGTAGTGAATTAAAACGATCAGAAAATTCCCAGCCACTCAGCCTTCAGTCTACATAACCTAACAGCCCTGTCTATCACTCTCTGCTCTCTGTTCAGTCCTTCTTTGTTCACGTCTGATTTCTTTTTGGTCCATTCTCTGTTTGCTTTGTGCTTTGGGATGAGGAACCTGCTCCCATTCAGCTCCAATAACTGCTGAGTGAAGCTTCTGGATATTGTGAGTGTCTGGGTCTGAGCTTCCATATCAGCTTTGACATTTTCAGGATTCTGTTAAAGGTGACGTGAAGACCAGAGCGATCAGCTTTTTGTTCTTTTCTGGATTGCCCAAAACGTTTGTGCCCACTTACATAAGTACTAGAGTATGGATCCCTTTGCCTTCAATGATTGACACAGAATTAATCTAGTGACCCGTTCCTGCGTTTTGGCATCTACGTTTTTTAATGAAATATTTCAGCAGCTAATGAATGGATTTCATTAAAGAGATAAATAGATAAAGAGAGTTTTCTTGGAGTTATTGTCCAGGGTGGTCACGGAGGAGTCTCCCAGTAAACAGAGGGAAGGTGGTACTGGGATGTTACAGTCCAGAAGTTGGGAGAGAGTTTTGATAATACTGAGCCAGAATGTTTTAACTGGTGTACATTCCCACATGGCATGAAAGTAGTAGTCAACTGCTTTCTGTGTACAATGTGAGCATATTTTTGTGTCTTTAAAGCCCATTTTAAACATTTTTTCCCTAGTAAAGTGCACTCTATGGATAATTTTATATTGTATGAGTTGTAGATTTGCATTAGCAGCTAAATAAAATATATTTTTGCAAATTTGGGGCCATAATTCTTCATTGGTGATGAGTTCTAAGTCCTGCTCCCATTTGATTGAAGGGACTGAGATTGTACGGTCAATTGTTGAAATTAATTTATATATTTTAGACAAGATTTTTTGGTGGCTAGAGATTCTAGTGAATTCTAGGCTCCTGCAGCTTCTCTCTCTCACTCACACACTGACTCTACAGCGCAGCGCCGCTCTGTAGTACCTGAGTATGGGGGGTGGGGGGTGGGGGGGGCGCTAATCAGTAACGTACTCCGTTTTAGACAATCATGATCATATCATTTACACACATGTACAAAAGCTGTTATATAGCTATAGAAAATGCACACTTTTCATAATTCCCTCATCCCCCCCATCGCCTTGGCGCCCCCCTGGTGCAGCGCTCCTATGCGCCGCATATCTTGCATACGCTGAGGGCCGGTTCGGGAAAGTTAATCCTAAACTGCTACCCGCGGCAACCACCGCCACTGGATCCGGGCTGCAGCGTCGACCGAACCGGGACGGGAGCCCCCGACGTGGCAGCGGTGGCATGCTGCCCCTATCCAGCAATCTGCACACCGGGGCGGGTCAGCTGACCTGGCAGGGGCCATCTGGCGGTGGGCCCGGCACCGCCAGGGGTAACGCCAACAACCTGGTCCACATGATGAACCGTACTTTGGGACGGTCGGCTCCATCGCTCGCCGGACTGAGGGAGCTCGGTCTTCCCAGAAGAGACAGTTTGGTTCATTGGAGTTTGGTTCATCGGTGTTTCCTCCTCTGACCTGGAGATATCTCACTTGATTCACCATTGTGGAGATATACTGGTTTTAACGGCTGTTAACAGGTTTTAACGGCTGTTAACGGGAGTTAGCACTCGGACCGCAGGACTGGGACATGAAAAGGAGCTCTGGAAGCCGGGAGCTCCTCAAGTACACCAGACTGCAGCGTCTGGTGTACTTGAAACTTGAATTTCCCCCTTGGGAAATCAATATCAATAAAGTATATTTGATTTGATTTGATTTGATTTTTGGGGTGGGTCTCAGGGATGCCTGCTTGCCTAGGTCACAAACCAATATGACAGATTTTTGTACTCTATTGGCAAGGAGACTGATCTTGCAAAAATGGAAGGATGCATTACCACCTGTATATGGATACTGGATAAGAGAGGTCACATACTATATTCAACTGGAAAAAATCCGATATACTATAAAAGGGTCAACACGAAAATTCTCTGTTGCCTGGTAGCCCTTTCCGAACTTCTTGGAGAACTTGAATGCGGATGAAATCTGATTGTATGTTTTTTTTTTTTTTTTTTAACTATACGTTATATATAATTTTTGATTTACTTACCTCATGTAATTTGCCATTATGTTTATTTCTCTTTAATTATTATTTTTTATTATTATTATGGGGGAGGGGGGGTACTAAAACTTTTGTAAAATGTACATGTATATGGTCATCTCTTTCTTGACATGTTAATAAAAAGACCTTGAAAAAAGACCTTCAAAAAAAGTCTAAATTTTATGATTTAAAAAAAAGTTGAAATTTGAAATCTTATGACAATTCTTTTTACAACAAAAAGTTGTAAATTGTGAAATTCACCATTTTTACAGCAAAAACTTGTGATTTTACCTCAAAAAGTTACGGTTTTGACAGCAAACCCTGCATAGAAGCCGAGTCAACTAACATTAGCCACCTTGAAAAACAACAAAAGGAGCAAGAACTCCAACTTCCCAGACTCCAGCTGTCTTTCAGAATAAACAATTTTAAATCAGCATATGCTGAACAAATAGGAGCAGGTTTGTCCTGACCAGAAACAGGATCTTAAAGTCAGTTTGTCAAGAAACACTATCATAGATTGAATCTAGGAACTAGCAGGAAATCTGACAACACAGCTGTTGGACAAAATAAAGAACAATTAAAGCTGCAAGCAGCGTTTATCAGGCCCTCGCACCCATTGCCATCGCCCCCCCAGTTGTCCACCAACTTTCCAAGCCAGTCGGGAATAAAGACAGTGAAAATTCCATTTGGTTATTAAATGGAAAGGTTGCTGCCCAGCTTGAATCCAGATGTATGAAACAATAAAACATTAGTTGAATCTAGTTGGAGCTGAGTTCTAACCTGCCATATCAAGGCTGTAACTGTCACAGCTGAGATCTGATGTCCAGAGCAGATTTACAGAAACTTATCCAGCCTTCATCTCCAGCAGACTTGACTACCATAATGATCTTTTTTCTGATTAGAAAGCTTCAGATCATGATGAACCCTGTTGCCAGAGTTCTATCAAGAACAGGTTAACCTGAGCACTTTTCTGTTGTTACCTCAGACTCATCCATGCACAAAATTTGGATGGTGAATGAGTACTTTTATGAGTATGAGCCGTAGGAATCCAAGGCTGACGTGATAAAGCACAGATAGGATACAAAATAAAAATACACTAAATAATGTGACCAAGATCATGGTCCTTTGACGAGACAGTGGTACTGTACAAGATTGTCAGATACACTTGTTCAGAGTGAACGAATCATCAAACATATAAATGTTCAAGCAGATTGGATAATGCATGTGTAATTCAGAACAACATTTCTATTCATAGAAAGAGGTCTGTTTAGTAAAGCCTATAGTTAGTCTCTGTTAGGGCCAATAGTCACAGCTACAATTACAGGAATGGATGAAGACAAGACTAAAGCAGGCTGGTCTGAAACATATCCTCATCATAGCTATGCTGCTATAGGTCTACGCTGCAGGGAGACACCAGCAGGGGATGGCGCCTTTATACAGAGTGGCGATGCTGCCATCTGGTGGATCGAAGCACTGACCATGATGTTCAAAACTCTGATATATATTTTTGACGTTCTACCTAGCAACCCCAGTGACACATATTAGACCCAATTGACGACTATAGACGTCAATGGCAGCAAATGAGTGTTAATGATGTTAATGAATTCAACAACTGCATAGCCATTAAGCTTGCATGCGTTCACTGGGATGGGCAGGCTTCCTCGTTACATTATGCCAATAACATAACATGAATATAACGTCGAAGTCTCTGGTAACATCCTCTATCCCCATTACATAAAAAAAAACTAGAGAAGCGCAGACCTCCACCAAGCGCAACAATTATCGAAAATTGAAAACTGATCCAGAATCCAGGATTTCTTCTGGATCACACCCAAAATGAAATCAGTTCTTCCTTTTTACATTTCCGACAACTCCTGAAAATTTCACCAAAATCCATCCATAACTTTTTGAGTTATCTTGTAGACAGACAGACAGACCGAGAGACAGATAAACACCGACAAAAACATAACCTCCTTGGCAGAGGTAAAAAAAACTCACACAGAGCTTGGTACGTGTAAATCACCTGTGGTGATATATCCATATTTCAGTAGGACTCCTGGAATTGTCTGTTAAAAGTTTTCTTTTTCTTGGAAGTCATTGGCTGTTCTTTCTCTTCACTGTGCATTTTCCCCTTCATAAGGAAACTTGCCAAAGAAGTCTGTTTATTCCTCATTTGCGAGTTGAGTTAAATGTTGGCGCTCAAGCGATCAAGATGTAACTGAGAGAATCCGGTCATTTTTCTAAATAAAAGATTTTCCACAATAAAAGATCGTTCAGACTTTAAAAACCTTAAAAAAGCAATTTTTTTCTTGCGCGGACCAGTACCAAGTGATCCACAGCCCGGTTCCGGTCCGTGGCCCGGTGGTTGGGAACCACTGCTATACAGGGTCACGAGGATCTGCTTTATTTTTTTTTAAGCCTTTAGTTTGAAAACCGGAAGTCTACAAATGCTGCCATACTTTTTGGAGGCTTAATTCATCAGCTTCTTAGTGCAGTGGTGCGCAAACTGTGCTACACGTACCACCAGTGGTACGTGAGCGCTCTCTGGTGGTACGCGGGGGAACGTCATGATGCCACATTTTTACTTTTATTTTTTAAATTGGAAACATACAATGCATTACAAATACGTTTCAAAGGAAATTCAAGTAACAATAAATAACCACAATAAGAAATAAACATCTCTCCTGTTAATTTAAAGATAATTGAGAAGGCATATATGGCTATATTTTAAAGTTGGTCATCATGGTGGTACTCAGAGAGCTGAATAATTTCTCAGCTGGTACGCAGGATTAAAAGTTTGAGAACCACTGTTTTAGTGTATTTTGTCGGGCTGCTGCTTGACCGCAGTAATTTGCTCACGGTCCCTAAGATCCACGGCAGCAGCAAGGTACTCAGGACATTCAGCGCTGTTCCTGAGTTTTAGCCACACTCACTGAGCTTGCAGGGTTGATGACACATGTGAGATGTCTAGCATACTTATATCTACAAAATGATACCAACCTGGATTAAAACCGTTCCCGCTTTCATGACGCTATTAAAGTTTAAAGAAAAAGAAAACAAGCGAATGTCAGATGTGAAACCATGAGACCATTTTCTTTCACCATGTCTGTCCCATCCATCCACCCATCCATCCATCCATCCATCCATCCATCCATCCATCGTCTATGCCCGTTTAATCCTCTGCAGGGTCACGGGGATCTGCTGGAGCCTATCCCAGCTCTCTTTGGGTGACACCCCTGACAGCAAAAAGACTCCGCCACCGATCTGCTGCGGAGGTACCGCAAAGATTCAGAAATGACCCGCAAAACCGACCCATATCGCGGTCCACTTGCACTCAGAGTAGGCGGATCGCAGACCTGCGCTGCGTCCTCCCGGAGAACACATTTTTTATGACACCTTATTTTTCAATTAGTCACCAAACTAAGCAGTAATATAACTGTATATGTCAGCATGATTGAGGTAAATATTCTGGAAAAAATCACTAGACATATATATATATATTTTTTTTAAAGACAGTTGTCAGCTTGAGAAGTTTAATTTTAAAAAACAGTCTTTGTCGCCATCTAGTGGTGACAGAAGGTAGCAGCCTTCAGCTACCACTAGATGGCAACAAAGACCGTTCTTTGAAAGGCAGGATAACTAAATTAGACTTTTCCATTCATAGCTAGATATCGAACTTGGCCGTCCTCTCATGGGAATGCCCTTTGATAAAAAGTTACAGTTTTCACTGTCAGTCATCTTCAATGTCTTTACTACTGATTTGAACTAGTTTGAGGTGTGTTGAGTAACCCAACTCGGAGCAGGGATGCCTAATGCAAAACTTGACATTTTCTGTTCCCAATAGGTGGCGCTACAACGGTTCCTCAATCTTATAGGTTCTGTGTGTTCAGGATGGGACTACGATCATGCTCATCTGTTTTGGACCAGATTAAAGAATGTATGGCTGAGTTACAGCCCATTTCTCTTTCATGGCGCATCTTCAAAATTAATCAAACTTTGCCACATCACTGTGGCCACACCCTCTGGTAAAAAGTTAGATGCTTCGCAAACTTTCATCAGCCATGTGTCTAGATTAGAACAAAACAAGTTTGGAGTCAATCGGACCAAATCTCTGGGAGGAGTTTGTTAAATCACGAGGCCTGGAAATGGCTAAAATATAGGAGAAAACTGCATATACCATTCATAATACAGTAACCCCTTATTTTTCGTGGTTAATGGGAACCAGCGCTTCCCCATGAAAATCAGAATCCGCGAACTGGAGCCGTAGCCCACCTGAGTCTAAATAATGTGTTTAAAATATGTTTAAAAACCGCAAAAAAATTGCAAGGCACTTCAGCAAAACAAGACAAAGGCTCAACTGTGGTCTTTCTGTTACCTTCACAGCCTCTGGTCTCTGAACCGTAGTAAAGAAACCGCTCTTTCATCTAATTCCGTTTTCATTCTGCCGGCCCATGACACACACACTACATTACCCATAAGACCACACCATTACCCATAAGGCCACCTTCTTAAAGGGGACAGGCTGCCTCACAACATTTTTTTCGCTGGGAGAGAACCCACACAACATCCTGTGATGTTTCCGCAATTTTTTCTTGATTTTTTTAAATATAATATATTTCTGCAAAAAATCCGCAAATATCTAAAACCGCGGAACTTCAAGCGCGAACTGGCGAGGGATCACTGTAGTAGACTTCCTGTGGGAGTTAGAGCATTGGTCCAAGAGACTTTTTTGTAGGTCTGAGGCTGATACATCAGTCACACAAAGTTCATGTCTGTAGGTGGAAGCATAGTGAGGGGCTTGTCGATACAAAAAAACAAGGTGGCGCTATTGAGCCATTTTTGTGTGCCCATGTCCAGCACCCATATAATATGTAAATTTCGCAGACACTTAATGTGTGTGCAAAATCTTGTGAGTTTTTGAGTATGTCAAGGCCCCCAAGAGGGCAATTCTTTCATCTGAATAATAATAATAATAATAATAAATATTCGAAATACAATAGGGTCTTCGCACCCTCTGTGTTCGGGCCCTAATAATAATAATAATAATAATAATAATAATAATAATAATAATAATAATAATAATAATAATAATAAACATTCGAAATAGAATAGGGTCCTTGCACCCTCGGTGCTCAGGCCCTAACTACTAATATACTACTACTGTCCCCCCCAAAAAAATTAACTGTCAACAAGCTCACACTTTGTTACAAATCTAAAAGTATTTTGCCAAACTAACGGTAAAGAATACTATACCCATGTACATGTGTCGTTATCCTGAAGTTCACATTAAAGAATCGCTGTAGATGAACGGAGCCTTACAGACGCTCCAGTTTGACGGGTTTGTAGTACGAATATGTGTCCTTCATCTTTTCTCACTCCCCCAGCCTCTCAGGTAACTGATCACATCTACACCTCACGAGCTGCGGCAGATATCAGCTTTGTATGTGACACTCTGCGGGGCGTATTTTAAGAGGGTCGAGGTCATATTTCACTGTTTCAGGGCTGGGGTGCTGTCATGTATTAATTAAAATCCAAATACCCTGTATTGATTGTCTTATCAGGCTAGTGCAGCCTGGGCTGGCTTTATTGATCTAGCCAGTGATTTATGATCATTTTCGGAAAAAAAAAAAAAGAAATCCCTTTGTGTGATTATATGAGGAACCAGATCACAGTTCTTTTAGATGTATTATATGGCAAAGGGCTGGTAGGGGGAGATCCAAACAGACTGCCACCCTGAAGCACCTCAGAGTAGACATATTCAGCTTTAATAAAAATTGTCATGATCCCGAAGGCTTCATTGGAAAGTAAATCAGACCAATACTCGTGATTTGAACTCTGAGGCTGCAGCCTGAAGCGTTCAGCTTGCTTCTTAGACACTAATAGTTTTGAATTTCAACCCACCTAATGGCTGATTGTGTTCCAAAAACATAAAAAGTTTAGTCCAGGAGGATCTGCCTGTCAGCTTCAAAAGAAAACACAGTTAATTGCAATAACAATGATATATACATAGAAAAAGAGCAAAGAAAACAGAGTGAGGAAAGAGCCCAGTGTATCATGGGAGTTCCCTCAAGCAGTCCAGGCCTGTAGCAGCATGACTAAAGGATTGCTTCAGGGTACCTGAGCTAGCTCTAACTGTAAGCTTTATCTCAAAGGAGAGTTTTAAGCCTAATCGTGAAGGTAGAGATGAGTGATTTATCTAAAAATGGACTGAGGGAAGAAACGACTGGCGCAAGCTATTTGCACGATGATTTGTTGCAATGTCGCCGCATCTCCTCCCCGCTGCGTGGCTTCCCCTTCCTCACAGGTCACCTCAGGCCACGCCTTGCTCTCTCATTGGCTGTAGCTCAGGCGTGGAGTCGTTGGCAGCTCCAGATATTTAGCAGTCTAGATATCTGTCAGATGTCAGAGGTGGCCTGGTGATGCATCCATCAGCCTCTTGGATGGATCTTTGTGCATCAGTGAGCGCCGTTGACTCGCTGATTCCCCCAACCACATTTTTTTTTCAGCAAGATCTGCAACTTGGAGATCTAGCTTAAACTGGTGTTGTCTAACAGTGGTTTCACTTTAACTTAATACTTTATACAGTAATCCCCCACACTTTGCGGTTAATGGGGGCTGTGACACCCCTGCGAATGGTGAAAACCCCGATGTGGATGAACATGTACATGTACATGTATATGTACATACAGCATGCATGTATGCGCGTACGCAAAATATACGGAAGGTACACTCACTTTGATGATCTCTCCTCTGTGCGTAGCTGACGAGAGCAAGAGATGGGAGATGCATGAACGCGTGTCAGCCAATCAGCGTACAGACAACTGATGGCACAGTAATGTCCGTTGTAGCAGCCAATCACAGGCCTCGATATTCATTTATGGGGCCTCCCTGTAGGCTCTTGTTGCTTCCTGAGACTCGTTCTTGGTGTGATGGGTTTCGCTTCAGCCTTGCGCGCTTTGTTTGAATGTTTTTCAAATTGTTTTTGGGAATATTTTTTTCTATGAATATTTTTGAAACTTCCGCGATGTACTGACACCGCGATGTACTGAGACCGCGATTGCTGAGACCGCGAAGTGTGGGGGATTACTGTACTAAATTTGGTATGATCTGATTTGGGAACGTTGAGCCAAAAGGCAAAGCTGTCAATGTACCAGAAGCAAATATTCAAATTTCTGAGCTGAAATATGATAATAAAGAAAAACTGCAGTTTCTTGACTGATGTTTCTTCCTAATACCGAAAAGACCCAATCAGTTTTTTTCCTGCTCACTACACTCTGCTCTGAATTAGTCATGGCTCCGCATGCGATTTCATTGGCTAGCTCAAGCTGTGTAGCCGTAATTCGGCTGGCTGATGCATGTGTTGAAGCAGGAAAAGTTGAAAATCCTTTTGACGGAGCATGTGCTGTTGACGCGACACACAGAACCCACATTTCAATTCGGCAACGGATGATGCCACCTCATTAAAACTATGAAGAAGGACGCCGACGACGCTTGCAAACACATACGCGTGACTCCGCTGTTAGCGCATAGCACTGTCTTCACTTATTTTCTGAACTGTGAATAAAAACTTACCAGAGGTTAATGTGACTTGTTGTGCTGTTGGATGTATTATGGTTTTGGTTTGATATCCCAAACCCGCACTGCCAGAACCAAAATTGGGAGTAGTGGAAAGGACCTTCAGGCAACTTCAACGAAACTAGCCCAGTGAGGGGAAGGCTGACAACTGGTCCCAGTGGAGTCCCTCGTTTCAGCTCTGGCAGCACTTGTTTCAAGTAATTTCAGTAGCGACACTTGAGAAGTAAATGTCCGGACAGATTTGATCAGAATGAATCAAATCTGAATGAAGCGTTCCAGCCAGCCCTTCAGCTCTGTTTTTTCTGCCCATTTACAGCATGGAGCCAAGCAGTACGAGGAAAAAGAGCCTTCAAAAGCACTCTTCTGAAACCTGCTGGCGTTGGAGCTGTCTTATCCTCTTAGGGATAGGAAAGTGTGAAGAGCTAAGTCATCTGGGAGAGTTGCTGCCCCTCCCCTTAGAAAAGAACCAGCTGAGGAGACTTGGGCTTCTGGTCAGGATGCCTTCCAGACACCTCCCAGGGGAGGTGTTTCAGACATTGTAATGATGCCTCAAGGCAGACCGGGACTCAAGATTGTATCTATCGGCTGGCATGAGCATCACGATGGACGAAAGGATGTTTGCTTGGGTAGCATGACTGTGTAGGGGCAAAGTTAGCGGGCCAGTCAAGTTTAGACCCTTGAAGATTACCTTCTGTCCCTGGTATTTGGAAGAAATCTCTCCTTAAACCTAGCAAATACCTCTCACTGAATGGGTCGTCTCAAACTTTTACCCAAAGCCTCGTCATTTCTTTCAGCTTGATTTATCTGAAAAGTTTGGCTTTTTTTTTTCTTTTTTTTTTTTGTAGCTGATCACTGTCTTCTCTGAGCAGCGGGTCAGGGGCCATTAGCTTGTCAAATCTCCATCCAGGGCCTCTCCGCGGCAGTGCTCACATTCCTCAGCTGGCACCGGCTGATGTGACCGCTGTATCTGCTCCTCCGTTCTGCCTGCTGTAATCTTCATACGGAAGAAAAGTGGCTGCAGGGAATTTTCAAATCTACTGACTCAATTTTCTCTTTAATGTGGACAGTGCGTCATCCTCAGTGACAGCCATTCCTCAAAAATGACCCCATAACTTGAACACACCAAATTAGAGATCTTACTTTCATTCAGTTTGTAAACCAAAATCTTCCCGATATGACTGAACGACCTTTTCAGCTGTTTTTGCATGAGCTGGCCATGAGTTCACAGTGACATCAGACTAAAATGACAAATATTTGAGATGTTGATTTCAGATGCAAAATGTGAAAAGATGACAGAAACAGAAACAGTCCCTCTGAAATATGTTAATGTCATGAAAAAAAATTGCAGGACACCACAGGAATCATTTCATAGTTCTTGTAACGACTGGAGAAAGTTCCCCTATTTATTTTTTTGTGTCCACAACACAGGAATTAGAGCTAGCCATAGGTAATGAAACTGCTCATTTTTTAAAAAAAAACTTTATTTGTGATGAGGAAAATAATCCGTGATGCAACTGTACGGTGATTAGTCCAAACAAAACTGTCCAACAGTCAGCGGTCCGATTGACATAAATGTGCAGTGACTGGTTGAATAAACGTTTATTAGATATTGAGGAGTGAAAATCTTTGTAGGGCACCAGAGTTGAATTATAATGGAATAAATGCAGCAAAATGGCAATTAATGTGTTTTTTTTTTTTCATCTTAATGTCTTTGTCTATGACATGTGCGAAACAAATAAACTTGCCTTGACTAATGTTAGCACTGAGTGCAACTGATCTAAGTCGACAAGACGAGACTCAAAAACTGTCAGCCCCTCTAAGGGCTCCAATACACCGCACGATTTCTGCAATCGTAGAAGATTCCAATGTCTCACACTGTTCAATTTGCATTCACTCAATTGTGGGTACGATGTCAAGAATGGTGCGTGGAGAGCGTACGATGTTGAATCATAGGCTACCATGAATCCGAGTGTGGCGTAGAATTACATCATCATTATGCGTTGACAGGAAACAAGAAACACATGAAAATTTAGCTTTTTACGTTTGCCGAAAGCCACTCTAAGATGTTCTAAGATGTAGCGGCGAAGAGGGAAGAATGTAGTCCTGGTTGCGGTTGGGGAGAAGAGGCGCTGGGTCACATTGATTAATGCATCATTTCGAGTTGCACTTTAATTGGCTGGTAAAGTTGACGGAGTTGACGGATTTCTGACACTGTCGCAAGACCGGTGTAGCGATCGTCGCCAAACTGCTCACATTGCAGGATGTAGGATAGATGATTTGGATGAATGACAAAAGATATCCCTAGATTCTTTTATGGCAACAATCCTTTGTCTGCGACGGCCCAAAAGTAAGCTCAGTGGGCGTGAACTTGGGCGTGTGGGCGTGAACTTTTAAGTCCATTTTCTGTGCACTTACAAAATTAAAATGACGTGGGGCGGTCTGTAGGGATCCTGTCCACACCCCTACACACTCCATGATTTCACCCAAGTGCTAATATAAATACCCGTTTAGCTACAAACACATACCGTATTCGGCTCTCAGCAGGCACAGGTAAACTCCAGGGGGCGCTGAAGCACCTCCCTCTTCGCCCCCTGACTTGATTTCTGCAGGATGACCATCGAACCACTATTTCACCATCAAAGGAGTCTTATGTCAAAAAAATGCAATTTTACAACAAAAAATTGTGATTTTTACCAATATAAAAGCACAGTTCTGCAAAAGTCAAGATATTACTGTTAGAAGTTGGGATTTTTTTGGTCTTAAAGTCACGTATAAAGTCACAATTTGTTGTGTTGTGTTTTTTTTATTTTCAAGGTAAAGTCAGAGCTTGTGAATATTTTTTTTAATGTGTGAATTGATAAAGTCATTATGTCTAGTTGTTGTTTTTTTTTCTGTTTGTTTGCTTGGTTGTAAAGTTGAGATTTGAAATTAGATTCACAAATGTCAGCAATTCAAAAGTGATGGCTGATTTTGATTGTTTAATTTTCAATACATTTTTATTTATTATTACTTCTGCAGGTTTCAAGTGATTTCAGTGACTATTGTGGGTTTTTCTTTCACTAACTGAGGGGTACCAACAATTTTGTCCACGTGTGTAGCTTGTAACATCGGCATCGTAACGTTAGCATGGCAGAAACTGGTGATTTTTTGTTTGTTTTTTTAAAGAATGCAGAGAGACAACTGGTGGAGGACAATTATCCTGTCTGCAGAGCACTTGTTTACATTTTATTGTAATTTGTACAAGCAACTTGAAGGAGCTAAGGCTAATGCTTCAAGCTACTGAGATGTTTCACCAAGAGTAACCTGGTTGACGCGCTTTGCTAACTCACATTTCGTAAACGTTACTGTTGCGTGTTGATCGAAAAAGGACCTGAACGATGTTCTTTTGATGCAGTTAAAATATTAATTTATTCTTTTAACTGATCTGACAACCATAACGCCGACAGTTAGCACCACAGCGGTCAAAAACCTTTTGCCATTCCGGGTCAAACACCTAACCAATAACAGGCAGCTACCTTTATACCTGACCCTCAGGTAACAACACAGCGACACCCACAGACCCACAGAGTGAACTACAATTCAGAACAACATATTTGGCTCCTTTACAACTGTTTCTTTATTTGCACCTTTATACGTATTTAAGGTTCAGCTTAAAGTCCAAAGTTTATTTCATTTGAACTTACACTATAATTTTTGTTCCTGATAATTGTTTTCATATTGACCTACTATGGTTGTTAAAGTGTTTATTTAAATTTGCATGAAACAAATAAGCTTTATTCCTGTTATTTATTTTGTTCATTTAAAATAAAACCTCTTTCTGTTTTCCTCTTAACGTCCCCAGGGATCATCCTAAAAGTGTTTGAACTCCTCTGTCACACCAGAGTTTTACTAAACAGCTGGATCCAAACAGAACCTTCCACTGGACCCCCAAAAACCCAGAACCGGCCCTGCTGAGTGGCATCTCTTTTGCTGATCACGTAACACAGAACAGACTGACAGCTTGCACTTGTTCTCCTAACTTTCACTGACATTATTTCTGATCAAAAGCTTCCTCGGGAGTCTGGAGCTGGAGGGCGAGCCGGAGCCTGGAAGAGATCATGTGCAAGAAGTTATCGGTTTGATTTTGCGTTGACGACGCCAGTTACAAGGAATCAATATCGAATCAAGCAGGGTCGAGTTTCCAGATAAGCACTCGGGCTATTCATCATAAGTCTGTAGAAACCTGATAGGTCAGAGGAGATGATATTCCGGCGGGAGCGAGGCCTCCTTATCACTCCATAGCAGGGGAATAGCAGACATGCCGATCAATACCAGGCTGCTGTGTAGTACTTGCAATTATCAACAGCTGATTCTGTCCTCCCCCAGCTGCATCTTTTAATATCACATAATTACAAGTTTCCAGACAAAGAGGATTACAGCTCTGGTGAAGTCTCTCTTCTCCCAGCGTTGCATCACAGCACCCTTCAAACCAGGCTCAATCCAATCAAAGCACCAGTCACAGACGTTTACCGTCTGCTGCAGCTTTGTCCTCGCTAAACCCCTAAAATGTGGATTTCAAGTAGATCCGTCCGTTACCCGTACCCACTTAGACCACCGGGACCCCTTATTAGGGGCCACAGGGGATGCCTGGAAAAACTGGACAAAAGTCACAATTTTACAACAAAAGAAACAAACAATTTAACTCAATTTGTGATTTTAAATTTTGAGATTTTGAGAAATTTAAGATTTTACAATGAAAGGTTGGTGATTTTACAATCAGGATTTATACAAAATTCAGTTTTTATTATTTCAGTTAAGTTGAAATTTTGCAAAAGCACAATATTTTACAACTACAGTTGCAAGAGTCCCGACAACAAAACTTCATGGTTTTTATCATAAAAAGTGCAATTTTTAATGACAAAAGTTTCAATTTTGTAAATTTCGTGATTTTTAGACCAAAAAAACTATAACTTTGCGGTACTGTGAAATTTGTGATTTTAAAACCAAAAGTCTTTAGGACTGGGAGTCGAAGTTATGTATTTATAATTTTTATGACACTTTGGCCTTTTTTTTTCCTTTTCTGCCTCAAACATATCTGCTGACTCAGATATTTGGCTTCATTTGTTTTGTTTTATTTTTTCGTTTAATTGACGTTGGTGCTGAGTTTAGACCCTTAAAAAAAGAAGAAAAAAACTACAAAACTAAGATGTTTGATCTCTGAGCTGAACTGGGGGAGGGGGTGTGGGGTGGTGGTGTGTCCTCCACACACTCTTCTCCAGCATCAAGATGTTTTGCAGTCTATTACGGTCCCAAATTGTGGGAGGTCGTGACAGATGCAGCACGGGCTCCAGCACCTCCTGCGGAGTCCCGGCAGCAGCCTATCGCAGCCGGCCAGGCGGCTGCTAATGATGGACCGGAGGCGGAGGCAGCGAGCAGCGCGCCGGTGGCCCGGACAGACCAGGGAGTCTCACTTCCGACATCCGCCAGTCTGAGATCGAGAACCACCTGAGCGACATTTCTTTCCCTTTTCTTTTCTCTTCTTTTTTTAAGCCTCAAACTTTGACTTTACGCTGGTATTGGACCTGGAACTGTCTCGCGCGTCCTTTCTGGGCTCAGTGCGCGTTCAGGGGACTCATTCAGCTTCAAACGGGACATCGACGCGTCCTTTTTTTTGGACCCACGTCCACCCAGGACCTCCGAAGGGAAGCAGAGGACTAAACAGGCGCGGACGGCTCGGACGTCAGAACCGAGACTGTTCCAAGACGCACGAGACGCTCAGGAGTTCGGCTCGGCTCGTGCGTAAACGTGGCCGCTCACCGGACAGGAAGTGAACTGATTATTATTAGACACCATCCCTCATTTCAGTGTCTGAGCTGACTGGACGGCAGCCAATCACCCACGGGAAGGCAGCTCGAGTCGTTGAAGCATGATCCCCCCTCCATCATAATTACTCTGACATGCGCAATCTGCACGCACGGGCGTCCGCACCAGCCGCCGACCCCGTATTTCACGGATAACGCAACCCCTCCGCGGGCCCAGTCGGAGCTGGTCGATGCGTCGGCAGGAGGCAGCGAGGAGAGCAGGATGTCCCGCCGCAAACAAGCCAAGCCGCAGCAGCTCCGGGCGGCCGGAGAGGCGAGCGGGAGCGCGCTCCGCTGCGGGGACGGTAGGAGGATTTCCAACACTTTTACCGCTTTTTCTTCTGCTGCTGACGGGAAAAGAATTTATAATAACAGAGCAGCCTCACTCCAACAATGATAATTCCAATATTAAATAAGAGTCAAACCTATTTAGTTATCTCTCCTGAACTGTTTCCTTTAGTTTTAATCTTCCCGTTATAGTTGTCAGGTCCTTCTAATGAAACCGCTCCAACTTTTCTGTTTTACGAAGGTTATGACCGAGATTTAAAATGTCTACCTTAAGAAATTAATTTATTTTTTTTTACATAAGAAACAAAATGTCTTGTCGTTTGCTTATAAAACTATAAAACAAAGGAAATTGCAAATTACTTTCCCTGACCAACAACACTATTTTTTTTTCTGAAAGAGGGAAATTTAGAGTTATATCAAACTAAACACACCAAAATAAGTTTTCTTACAAATGTGTTCACTTTAAGCCGTTCCTTACATTTTTGTTTTACATACCTATAAAAAAAACTAATAAATTTAATTTAAAATGTGTAAGTCTCAACAACTACAAGTTGCTTTTGAATAACTGTGGTATCAAAATAAAGGTGACAGCAGAGGTGTAAAATCAGATATACAGATAACCAGGCCAGAGTAAATGAAGATGGTACGCAGCATAAATAAATATATTTTATCTCAGCCTTCCACATTTAGTGGTCATGTCTCTCTGGGTTCATGTGAATCCATCCTGGAACATCTCAGCATGTACCGCAGCTGGAGTTTCCCAGCATGCCCTTCAGACAGTCTGCTTGTTGGTGTGAACTGAGATAATTGATCACAATCTTGTCGTTGATATTGTTGTTAGTCGCGCAGGTGAAGCTGGTAACTGTTGTGGTTTATGTGGAGACTGTTCCATGAGTGAAACTGCAGCTGGTGAACTCTGTAATCACGTCGTCCTGTGCGGTGGATTTCTGGGTAAATAAAAGGTCAATTTAAATAAATTCTTTTTTCTTTTTTTTGTCCATAAACCTGTTAGCTCGTCTGTAATTTTCCGTGCATTCATGTTGGGATTAAAACGACAGCGTTTGTATCCTGATGGTTGTTAATACTTTGTGAACCCGCTGTTACGTCTTCCAGACGTCGACTGTGACGTGGGCTTTTAGGGGAACGAACTGCAAACGTCGTCTCGAGGTTTGCGTCTTGTACGAGACGTCAGGCCGAAATCAGAACGTTCCCGGAACTTTCTGGGAGCCAGAACTTGTCAGCTGGGTGTCATTCAGAAGGACTTTAAAACGTTTGAGAAAAGAAAAGTGTGCAGTTTAAGATGGTATAACGTCGGGAGACGTGTTTTCTTGTTATAGTTTTATTTATTTTTTGGTGGGTTTTGGAGCGGCAGCTGGTCTCCTGGGTTCTGTTCTGGCCGTTCCGGCACACTTTCACTGCTGCCAGCCCGACTAACAGCTGCTGTTTGGGTTGCATCCATTAATTGATGCTTTTTTTTTATTCTGTAAGCATGTTTGTTTGCTGAGGAACCCTAACTGTTCAGGAAGAATCAGTGTCCAGCCTCTTTGGAATCCACCGTTTAATAGGAGAATCAAAGTGATCAGTGTGTTTTATTCATTTCCGTTAAACTGTGGGAGGAAAGGCCTGAATGGCTGCACCATCAAAACACAAAACAGAGGAACAATTATCTCTGTTTCATGACATGTGTAATAGAATTCAAATCATGTATTAAATTATGTATTTAATTTTTTCTCTGCCTCAAGGCCTCTCTGTCGACTTTTACACTTTATTTTATGAATTTACACAGTAAAAGATGATTAAAATGACGCCTGAGTGAAAAATAAAACATCTGTTTTTGTCTGTGCAGACACTCCTGTTAATCCTAAACCATCATAAATAAAATTACCTGCCTGTTTACTTCCTCTTTTTTTTTTTTTTTACCTTTAAACCAAACTTCGAGGCCTCCTCATCCTAATGTTTCATCTGTTTCCAGTCAGCAGCAGCTGAGCTCTCTTCACTAGATCAGCTCACTCTGAGTTTAATGCTCCTCTAAAATAATTAGATTTCCTAGATTTTAATATCTCTCATAGTTTTTATTTTTTGTTGCTGTTGCAAATTAGGAAAAGATGTTTACATCTCATCGGGTTTTGATGATCTATCCATGAAGACGTGAAACATTTCAGTGGAGTTTAATAAATATCTTTATTTCTGTGAGGTCGGTGTGTGTTTTTGTGAATATTTTACCGCTTCGCCGTCAGTTTAGTCTCTCAGCCAGGAGGCCCAGAACCACGGAGTCTGTCTGACTCGTTCAGGCTCATTTTCAGCCTCGCTGTGCCATTTTTCTTCCCGTCAGAATCGTGTCAGACTTTATTATTTCCGCGAGAAGGTGTCGCTGCGAACGGGGTCCCCAACCTTCGGAGGCAGTTGGGGCGGTGGGGGGTCTCTGGTTGAGCCCGCTGATTTAACCTCTGTCGGCTTCACCCTGTGAGGGGCAAGTGGTCCGTGTCCGGATCAAAATACAATTAGCTCATCTGAACCCTCGGCCCCTGAAGCCCAGGGGTCACAGAGAGAGAGAGAGCAGCTTCACCAACGCCAAAGCACACAAAAACAGACATAAATCTGTTTTCTTTTCCTGACAGCGTGCTTTGAACGTGGGTGACGGTTTTAAATCAATTCCTATTATATTTGGAAACACATTTATGGGTTTAAATCAAACCTGATCTTTTCTTTGTTTTTACTGGAAGTAAATCTTACACAGCGAGGACAAAAACCCGGAGCTGGAGCGGCAAAGTGTTTTCACTCCTGTGTTTGCCGAATCGCCTCGGTGAGCTTCAGACCACCCACTTAGTGCACCAAAGACTCAGATTATTTAACTCCGATGAGTCTGACTTTCAGAGGGATGTTACAGCTCAGCTCGGGCTGCAGGCCGGGAGAGTTTAGCCCAGCTTCTCTCTGGCTGCTCACATGTTTTCCTGACTCGCGTGCAGTCACGTCGCTGTCATCTCAGTCTGCTCAGCTCTGATTCTCTGGAGGACTGTGGTCTTAACTGGAACGCTTTGACTGCACTTCTGCATTGCCGAACCCCTGAAACATGCAGAAAACACAGAACAGGACTCTTGGAGGATGTTCATCTAAGTGTAGAAGAAGAAGAAAAAAAAAAAAACAATCACAGTCCAAGCATTCAGAGTTTGGAGAACGTACCTCAACATATGGCATGAAAGGCGATACTTTGATAGATATAGTAGAGGGAACAAACTCCTGGACTGGTGATAAAAATGAGAGATGTCACAAAACCATTTGTTTCCTTTCTGATACTGATTCTTTGATTATCAGCTGGTATTGATCCTGACACCAGTTAGACCTCGTGTCCAGGTGTCAGAGACAGAGGTGCACGACCACGGGGTCTGTTCACCCAGGATAATGAATTTATTGCTCTGTTTTTTGGGTGGTTGGAGGTGGGGAGGTGTCTCATTCCTGAAAACCTACCTTATCCATCCTCCCCTCTAACTTTAATAAACATCTCCTACTCTTTCACTCGATAGTGCCATAAATACTTTAGACGGTCACTCGTTTTACCTTTTTGGCGTCATCCGTGCCGCCTCACACAGTGAATTCTGCCGTGAAATAACGTCATATTGCCGACGCGATGCTAATGCTGGAATCAGAATTGGAACAGCTCTAGTAGAAATGTGAACGTGTATGCGGTCATGTGGAAAATAATGTTTGGCCCAAACTCGGTCCACATTTGTGTTTGACTGGCGGCATGGAATCGAGGTGGCCACACGTCGACCAGACACGACCCAAATCTTCATTTTCTTTGGGCGTTTGGGCCGCACCTTGTCCTCAGAGCCAGAGCCGCTCTGATTACAATACCAGCATTGGAAACACTCGCAGACTCTGCAAACAAAAAAAGGCCATGAGGATCTGTCTTTACTTTATGTCTTTACTTATTATTACTGTTCGACACCACGTAGAATCCTGATTCTTCTTCTTTGCTTTAAAAGCCAGCACAGGAATTTACGTAATACTGCCATGATGTCAGAAACATACTTGCCATTTAGGAGGCATGCGTGCATGCATCATGGCTGCAACGTCTGCGTTGGTTTTTGGCACAACGGTTGTGCACGCCCCTGAAAAAGAAAATATGTGGTGCGTATGTGAGATACAGTGTTAACGCTGGTGGTGCTGGTGTAGGCCAGTGCAGGTGAGCCGTCACGATGCTGCACTGCAGTTACGACTCGCTCTGGGCGGTGTTGCGTTGAACAGATGCTGCGTCAAACGTCACAGAGGACGCATGGAAATGCTGTTGGTGTTTCTCATCATCAATTTTCTGCATCAGTAAAACCGGAGGAACAAACTCCTGTGAAAGACCTCGAGGAGTTTAAAGCATCAAAGTGGAAGATCTCAGGCAACACTACTGTCCTTCCGCTACGTACGTATGTAGTCAAACACCCGTACGGGACCCTGGGTGCATGTAAATGTTGTTGTCCTGGCACCAGCTCGTCACTCCCTCTCTGTACGGTGCCTCATTGTTGTTCCTGGTGAGGACGACAAGAGTGGCATCGTCAATGAACTTGAAGACAAAGTTGGATTCGGCAGAATCTCAGTGCCTAAAAGGATTGTTTGTACAATCATCTCCATCCTGCCGTCCAGTCATAAGTCGACAACTGATGTCATGCAAACTACTGTGAATAGATGCAAAAGGAGGAGAGTTCATGGCCTCTCTTCAAACAGTCCTTTTTATACACTTTTTCTACACTTACAAAGTTTAAATGACCTTGGTTTGTTTGTAGGGTCCCACCCACACTATCACGATCATAATTCTGTGGGGTTTTTTCTTCTACTTGATCTGAAACAAACAAACAAAAAAGCCACAAATTGTAACAGTTATTTAGCTGTCAGATGTCATAGTTGGTGTAATGTCTGTGCCTTTATTTTTCTTTTCATAACATAAAATGCCTAAATGATTCAACAGCAGCATCTTGGGGGTAAGCGCTGTTGCCTCACAGCTAGAAGGTTCCTGGTCTGAATCCCACCTGGGGGTCTCCCCATGCTTGTGTGGGATCTCCAGGTATTCCAGTTTCCTCCTGCAGTCCAAACACGTGTCCTGGGTCGAAGCTAAGTGTGAGGGCGTGCAGCCGTTCATCTGTATGTGGCTCTGTGATGGACTGGCAACCTGTCTAAGGTTTTCCCCTGCCTTTCACCTGAGGAGAACTGGAGGAGGCTCCAGTCGACCCCTGTGACCCTAACTAGAATCCAGCAAATGGATCTACTTAGATCACGTCTTCCGCATCCGGGTTGGTTCATATGGCTCTAACATGTCAGAGATGTACTTTGGGGTTAGACCATGAAGAGACTTGTACACAAGTAGAGCTGTTTTAAAGTCTGTTCTCTGAGTAACAGGAAGCCAGAGACCTCAGGACTGGACTAATATGGTCGTATTTCCTGGTTCTAGTCAGGACTCGTGCAGCAGCGTTCTGGATGTACTGCAGCTGTCTTACAGCTGGTTTAGAGCCCAGTGAGCAGGTCTTTACAGTAGTCTAACCTGGCGGAGACGAATGCATGGATTAGTCTTTCTAAATCTGGTTTAGTCACTATTCCTTTGATTCTAGCAATGTTTTTTAAATGGTAAAAAGCTGCTGATGTTATTGCTTTAATGTGGCTGTTAAAGTTCAAGCCTGAATCCAAAATGACTCCTAAATTTCTGACCTGATTTTTAGGTTCTAGAGAGAGTCTCAAGGTGACTGATAACACTTTCTCTTTGTTTCTGTGGGCCACAGACAATGATTTCAGTTTTGTCTGAGTTTAGCTGGAGAAAGTTGTTCTGCATCCACACATTGATCTGCTCGATGCAGTGACACAATGAATCTACAGGCCCATGTTCTCCTGCTGTCAGTGACACATAGATCTGAGTATCATCTGCATAGTTGTGGTAGGACACATTAAAACTGTGTATTAGCTGGCCTAATGGAAGCATGTACAGATTGAACAATAGGGGTCCCAGGATTGACCCCTGGGGAACTCCACAGGTCATGGCCATTTGGTCTGAGACACAGTTACCAATTTCAACAAAGTATCTCCTGTCCCTGAGATAGGACCTGAACCAGTTTAAAGCAGTTTCAGAGATTCCCACCCAGTCTTCTAATCTCTGTAATAAGATTGCATGGTCAGCTGTGTCAAAGGCAGCGCTTCGGTCCAGCAGAACTAAGACTGAGACTTTGCCAGCGTCTGTGTTCAGGTGAATATCATTTGTCACCTTGATCAGGGGTGTCTCAGTGCTGTGGTGGAGACTGAAGCCTGATTGAAAACTATCAAAAACATTGTTAGACAGGAGAAAGTCAGTAAGCTGTTGATATACCACTTTTTCTAGGACTTTGCCAAGAAATGGCAGGTTTGATATGGGCCAATAGTTCTTCAGCTCTATAGCATCAAGACCGCTTTTCTTTAAACAGGCTTAATGACAACAGTTTTTAAGGCCTCTGGGAATGTTCCAGTCTGAAGTGAGATGTTAGTTAAATCAGTGAGTTGTGGTAACAAACTGCTCAGCACAGACTCTGTAGAAATCGAGTGGGACAACTCATTAAGGCAGCACGTTGCTGGACTCAGACTGCAGATGATCTCTGTTTTGTCAGTGACAGGTACAAAATGTGTCAGCTCTAGGTGTCTAGTGGGAGCAGAGTAGTTGTTTGTGTTGTGAATGTATATTCAGTTGAAACCAGGAGTTTACAAACACTGAATACAAAGACACATAAGTTCTTTTTTTTTCTCGCTGTCTGACATTAAATCAGACAAATTTTTTTCCTCTTTTAGTGCCAGATTAACGAGAGATCTTTTTTTTTTATTGAGAATATTTTTTATAGTTTTCTTCAAAGTCAGAAGTTAACATACACTAAGATTAATATGCCTTTACATTTAATTTGGGAAAGCTCAGGTGATGGATGATGGTGATATCATGGCTTTGAAAGTTTCTGATATGTTAATTGACAACATCTGAGTTAATTGTGGATGTATTTTAAGACACCCTGCTTCCTTGTGTGACATCATGGAAAAAAAAAAACATCAGCCAAGATATCAAGAAGAGAATTGTGGACTTCCACCAGTCTTGTTCATCCTTGGCTACAATGTCCAGATGCCTGAAGGTAAACTATATGTATGTAAATGTCTGGTCTCAAATGTGTATGCAAAAAAAAAAAACAAAACAATACAAAACAAAAACTCCTGATTATGTGGCAGAAGGAACAAGACTCTTAAAATAAATCCATTGCCTTTCACATCTTCTCCTTTTTTTAAACTGTTGTCGTCAAAGCGGTGTAATAATGTTCAGCTGATCTCCACAGATCTTCCCATCTGGCATTTCTGTCTGATTCTTAATGGAGCAGAACTTGAACAGAAGCAACAGTGATCATGAAGTGTGAAAAAGAGTCCAATATCAGCTTCTGAATGAAGCACAGATGGAAACCACGGTGTTACCAGGAGAAGGAGGAAGTTCTGACATCCACACCAGGATATTCTGGGCTCTTGAGTTGTTTTCTGAACATTTATTTACCTGATCCTCAAAGACAAGAGAAAGTGGCTAGTGTTTGCTGCTTCTCAGGTTTTCTTATAGACTGAAAATAGTTAGTTTTGATGCAGAACCTGAACAATCTATTAGTTTAATTCACTCGGAGGACAAGCGTGAAAGCCGGAAGACGGTCTGGAAACTGAATGATATGAATGCGCAGAGAATCAATGCGATTCATGTTCTGTCATTATCTGTCCCAGTGCACAGTCGGGCTGCCTGATCATGACATCGCCCTTTATGGATTTCTTTTGAAGGATAAATATCATCAGTGGGTTTAAAACACCTGTCAACACTTGAGACTTGCTCTTCTGAGGACGGCAGACTTTGGCTGCAGGATCATTTCTCAGCAGTGCCTGGAGCTATTATGGGCTCTACAATGCAGTTGTTTGTGTTTTTTTTCTTTCTTTTTAAAGGACAAAATAAAGTGTGTTTTTTCTGTATTTGTCACACCAGGTTTTTCCCTTGTGTGACTTCTCCATCTGTTGGTAACTGCGGTCTCTCTTTCAGCTCCACGCGGTTGTTATTTTTGGACTGTGGGATTCAGAGTTCGGTGCTTTTGAACAATTCTCGTCAATGCAAGATGAGTTTGGAAAGATAGCCTCACTGCTGTATGTGTTGACAATAAGAGACTGACTTCACAACAACACTCTTGTTTCTATTTTTTCCCTCCAGGCGGTGTGGAAGCCACTGAGAGAGAGGAAGGCAGTGACGAAACGCACATCTGTAACAAATGCTGCGCTCAGTTCTTCACGTGGACCGATCTGAGCGAGCATCAGAAATCCTGCACTGAGGATCCCATGGTGCTGATCGTGAAGGACAACAACGGGGAATTCTCCTGCCAGGCCTTTGCCAGTTCCCAGTGCTGAGTCCAGTGACTTGTCTGCACCGGAGTCCGTGGACGCTGTCTTTGAGCTCGGAGAGATGAATGATAACGACAGCGTGGGTCACTTAGAGGAAGGGACGGAGTGGGATGAAGCCATGGAGCTTGAGGGTTGCCCACAACACAAACACGCGACAACATCCAGCCCTCAGCCTCCAGATTCAGCTGGGTCCTCACCCCCCCAGGTGCCAGAAGCCGGCAGCTTCGGCATGCCGAGCACCAATGTGACGCTGGAGATCCTCCACAGCACCCGGGTAGCTGTGGCTCAGTTCTCCCAGGGCATCAACAGGAGTGGTCTGGGAGGGAAAGCCGCTTCAGCAGCCATCCCGGTGATACTGGAGCACCTGCTGGCTCTGCAGCAGCAGCAGGTCCACCAGCTGCAGCTCATCGAGCAGATCTGCAGCCAGGTAGCCGTCATGAACAAGCAGCCGACACAAGCCGCGTTAAACCCGGTGTCTAGGTCTGTGTCTCTGGCTCCTAACCCGTTCCCTCCTCCTATCCTCCCTTTGTCAGGAACAATGCCCTCTGCCATCAATGGACAGGCAGCCGTGTCTTTGTCCTCACCACTTGAAAAATCACAAAGTGTCCTCTCACAAACTATATGTGGACAGACTGGATTCAGAGATGCTACCTGCTCCTCAGAAAACTCAACCCCATCTGTCTCCAGTTGTAGCAGCAGCATCTCCATGGTGCTGCCTCCGTACGCAGGCTCATACAGCAGCAGCAGCACTCAGAGCTCGTCCAGCCCCTTGCCTCTGCCACAGACGAGCCTCCTCAGCTCCTCCTCCAACCTGTCATTTCTACCTCAGAGCCCCCCGAGTGGTGTCATCTTCCCCAATCCCTTGGCTAGTATTGCAGCCACAGCAAACGCATTTGACCCTCTTGCAGCCTTGCTAAAGCACAGAAAAGGGAAGCTGCCCAACGTGTCGTTGTTTGAAACCAAGCCTGGTCCAGAGGAGCCCTTCTTCAAGCATAAATGCCGCTTCTGTGCCAAAGTGTTTGGCAGTGATAGCGCTCTGCAGATCCACCTGCGCTCCCATACAGGCGAGCGGCCCTTCAAATGCAACATCTGTGGCAACCGCTTCTCCACGAAGGGGAACCTAAAGGTGCACTTTCAGAGGCATAAAGAGAAGTACCCTCATGTTCAGATGAACCCCTTCCCTGTGCCAGAACATCTAGACAATGTGCCAACAAGTTCTGGGATTCCCTATGGAATGTCTGTTCCTCCAGAAAAACCCGTCTCCTCATGGCTGGATAGCAAGCCGGTTGTGGTGAATCTTCCAGTCAACATGGGTCTTTCTCTTTCCTCCTCTGCTGCCAGTATTATAGGCTCAAATGACCCTGTAAGTGTAACACCATCTGTGAAATCTCCTTATCAGGCAACTCCTGGTGAATGTGCATCTTTGTCACCTAACCACAGAGGCAGTGAGGCTCATTTCTCTCCTGTTTCAGAGTCTCCACAGTCTAACCAAGAGACAGAGGCCTCCAAAATACCCAAAACAGAGGGTGTCCAGCTGCCCCAGAGCTGCATCCTCAGACTGAGAACCAACACAGTCCCTGAGACAACCAGCGCTGCCACCACTCCCGAACCCAACCCTTCGGCATCTCCCGTCTCCATCTCCTCTCCCCTCTTAGACTCAGCAGATGTTCAGTTCCTGTCAGGTGGCCTCATGGACTATATGCAAACATCTGAAACCTCAAAGCTCCAGCAGCTGGTGGAGAACATTGACAAAAAGATTACGGACCCCAACCAGTGCATCCTCTGTAACCGCGTCCTCAGCTGTCAGAGTGCACTGAAGATGCACTACCGAACTCACACGGGCGAGAGGCCCTTCAAATGCAAAGTGTGCGGCAGAGCTTTCACCACCAAAGGAAACCTGAAGACTCACATCAGCGTTCACAGAGAAAACCCTCCGGTTCAGGTGCAACACTCGTGTCCAATCTGCCAGAAGAAGTTCACCAACGCCATTGTTTTGCAGCAGCACATCCGTTTGCACATTGTTGGGACAGATTTCAGACCCCACTGTGGCGGGGGGGCTGCAGGAGGTGGACAACTTTGATAGTCTCAGCAGCAATGGCAATGACCTCACTGATGATATCTCAATGGAGGATGACAATGAAGAAAAAGAGGAGGTGGAAAACATGGAGGTGGGCGTAAATGCATCTGAACCCTTTATTTTTCAATGCAGTTCTCCTCCTAAATCTATAGCCTCTGCCTCTAGTATTGCAGCTCTGGAGAACCAAATGAGGATGATTGACTCCACTGCAACCTTCACTGTCAAACCCCCAACAAATGGACTCGAAGACAGCAGCATTCACGGTGCTTTACCGGAAAGAAAGGTGGAGCATTGCAGGGACAGTATTCCATGTGTGTCCGAATCCTTCCTTTCATCTCCCTTTCAGAGCTACTCAGAAGGCACAGCAATCAAATCACCTCTACAAGACGGCAAGAAACCAGAACCCCAGGAGCCTCTGGCTGTAAAGAGAGAGCAGCCCGAGTCTCCGACTTCAACATCAGCAGCTACACAAGACCCCAGAGAAGTACAGCCCGTCAAACTGTACGTGAAAGAAGAGACGCCTTACAGTGTGTCCTTCCAGCTGGACCAAGAGAGGGGTAAAACTGATCTTTACATTTAGTAACACAAATCTAAAAAGCTCATTTCAGTGAAGATCACTTCATATTTGTGCGATTTATTTCAGCTGGAGGTCAAAGCATCCCCGGCCTCGTTACCAGCGCCTCATCAGGCGCCATTAAAGCTGAGGTGAATAGTCACAGTCAGCCAACCAGTGTGATGGAGAGACAGCATCCACCGCTCAGCATCCACATCGCAGCAGCGTACCCGGCGGTCGGCAACCCAGTCGTCACATCTCTGCTGGGCCCCACGCCCGCTCGCCGAACGCCGAAGCAGCACAACTGCAACACCTGTGGGAAGAACTTCTCATCGGCCAGCGCCCTGCAGATCCACGAGCGGACGCACACCGGAGAGAAACCGTTTGTCTGCGCCATCTGTGGCAGAGCTTTCACCACAAAAGGCAATCTGAAGGTACACAAAGATGATTTTTTTTTTTTTTGATCAAGGTCTTTTTTATTTTCAAATATATAACAAAAAAAGAGCAGACAATTTAAGCATGAGACAGTTAAACCAAGTTCCTAACAAACACCCCTCCCCCCTCCCCCAAATACTGGACCATCGGTGAACTACCATGTAGCACACATTCAAACACAAGTTTTTAAAGGGAAAAAATAAATAGGTAAATAACTAAAAAATCCAAAACAAAACAAACAAACAAAAAATAAACATACATTCATAGTTTCAGATGTGAAATGCAAATAATAAAATAAAATAGCAGGTACACATATTTGGGTTACATTGAGATGTTGGCAGCTTCCATACCTTCTACGAAAGAAATAATGGCTGCCAGGTAACATGGAATTTTCTGGTGGACCCCCTAATAGTATATCTAATTTTTTCTAGATGGATATGAGACATAACCTCCCTTATCCATTGACCATATGTTGGAGGAAGGGCATCTTTCTTTTTAAACAAAATAACCCTCCTGGCCAACAGAGTGCAAAAGGCCATCATGTTTACATAGTGCCCAGGGAGGGGAACATCCATCGGAGTCACACCAAACAATGAAATCCGTGGGGATGGGTCTATTGTTTTTCCACATATTCTAGAGACTGTCTTGAAGATCAATTTACAAAAATTGTACAGTTTGGGACATGACCAAAACATGTGTATCAATGTGGCGGGGGCTTGTTTGCATCGATCACATGTAGGATCAATGTCCCTCTTAATCTTAGACAGTCTATCGTTGGTCCAATGAAGACGGTGCACTATTTTAAATTGAACCACAGTATAAGGCATATTGAGGAGGAGTAAATTCTTTGTATAATTTTTTGCCAGATTGCTTCTGAAATTTCTCCATCTAAGTCTAGAAAAGATGATTTTCTCTCATGTAGATCTTGTTACGTCATCTCTGAGGAACCTCGTTTGTTGTAGCTTAATGTGCAGGTGAGGGATCTGTGTGGGTTTTTTCTTTTTTCATAAAACAAATAGGTAAATTATATGCTGATTGGTGGATAAAACTCTTTCTGGCACCATGCATTGGAACAATATATCCTAACCACAGCAAGATCTCTTGCATCAACATATTTCTCAGAACAAAGTCCAGAATCATGGGAAGTGCAAAGCAGTTTTAAAAATAAAACATATCACTTTTATCAGGAATGTGTGCGTGGTTCTAAATCGACAGTAAATGTATGTCAATAAATCTATAAAAAATAAATTCAGTTTAATGATACTTTATCAATCCATGAATTAAAATGTTGTTCTTTGACTAAAAACCATTAAAGAATTGTCTGGATGTGATGACGTCTTGGGGAACAGCACTGACCAACAGAGGCCAACAGATTAATATCTGAGGTGCAGAGATGCTCCTTCACAGAAACCTCTCCAGGATTACACTTACTGTTTTTTACAAGCATTGCAGTCCCTCCTTTTCTCTGTCTGCAGTCTCTGTTTGTAAGAATAGTCATAAAATCTATATAGAAAATTGTTGGAGTCCGCAATATAATCCTGCAACCATGTCTCAGTATGCAGTCTGAGCTCTGCCAACTTGTCTGCCAGAGACCTCAGGAAGAGAAAGTTCCTCATTGTCGTTTCTCATTCATTCATTCAGCTCCTGCTCCTTGTTGTCAACATTTCCTCTTCATCTCATGTGGATTTGGAACCTTATTTATATACAAATCGTAGCACAAATACTTGCATAGAAATGATTTATTGTAATATATATATATATATATATATATATATATATATATATATATATATATATATATATATATATATATATTATATAGTAGGGCTGGGAAAGTTAACGCGTTATTATTGCGTTAACGCATTAATCTATTAACGCCGTCATTTATTGCGCTTAACGCATGTTGCTCACATGCTTTTGTTTTGAAAAGTCTGTTACTGGTTGCTGTGGAACCGGAAGACAATTGGCAGGTAAACATGCGAAAAAGCTAAAACACACGGAGAAGCGGTAAAAATCTGTGAACTTTACAGTTCGTGGAGCAACTCAGGTAGCAATATTAACAATTCTGTCTGGAAAAAAAAAATTCGGGACTGCAGCAAAACTTTCCCGTCATTCCTTCATGTTACATCAGATCTGCTCCATGTGTTCACTGTCCTGCTGTTCTCTAGCTGGTTACTGCAGTGCGTCTCCATCTAGTGGCACAGATGTGTAATGACAACAGAAAGTCCAGTCCTCAATTATAAAACAAATTCAGTTCTGTGGACAGTTTTTTCATTTCGCATGTTTGATCCAAGTCTAAAATTGAAATATAAAAAAACAGGCATTTTTTTCAATTTTTTTGTTAGATTAAAAAACAAAAAATGTAATAAAATGTCACTTTTTAATTGTTTTTATTTTTGATTGATACACGGATTGGTAAAGTTACTGAACTTTTACATGGACATTTTCATTTTAAAGTTCTCCCAGATGGAGGATTCAACAGAAACAAGGTTAATTGTAACAACTGACCAGTTGAACTCCACGTTAAAAGTTTCTGCTGTTACCTCAGAAATTACCTGTTTTAATGTTCTGATTGTGCTGAGCCACAATCATTTTGTTGGATTTTGTTTGTAGACTTTTTTTTTTTTTTTTTTTTATAAAAACAGGATGACATTAATGTCCTGGACAGTGGCAATAAGCTGTATTTTATTTTACTTTTTTTTTAAGATGAGATTTACACTAAATATGTGTTACTGACAAGTGCTGATGTTAAAAATGTTTGAACAACAAATGTTATGATACTTTAGTTCATATGGCAGCAGAACATTTAAATAAAAGTGTATTTTACACTACTTTTGAATTCATTATCTGATTTTGCGTATACAATGCAATTAATCGTGGTTAATCAGGGTAATAATGCGATTAATCGGGATTAAAATTTTTAATCGTTGCCCAGCCCTAATATATATATATATATATAAATTTGATTATTTAAAGCAGCTCAAAGGAAGTTGTGCAATTTATAGGCTGAATTCCAATTCCTCCCTTAACCCTCAATTTTTGGCCCTCAATCTTAACCCTTGAAAGTAAGTGTCAGGGCTGTCTTGTGACTTAGAGATGGGACACCCCTTGAGTGCAGTTACGTCTTCAGACTGAAACGTCTCTGTATTCCCTGAAGTGACACAGGGATAACACTGAAAAGAGCGCCGTATATTCTCTAAATAATATTAGCAAATAACACAATAGAGGATACATTATTCAGTCCTCCGTCACTACACAACAAGGTATACAAGTAACGTGAAGCCGGCTGCTTTTAAGGGACTGTCCAGGATTTATTTTTGTTCAGTCACGGTTTTGTTTTATCTTCTTTTTTCAGATTTATGCTTCTGCATAGCAGACATGCTCTTAGGTTACCCACAGGCCCTACGCCGTCTTTGGCGTTTATACTTGTACACTTTTGTTTCCGTCGCTCTGTAATTACACCAGCGATGGCCAGACTGCAGTGCAGGTTGTTTTCGGCAGCGCTGTAGCTTGCAGTGCTGAGCTAACAGAACAAAGAACAAATCTACCAAGATGAGCAATCACATTTTTTGGGGGGGCTCATCGAACTCAATGCGTATTTACATTTGGAGAGAGGTGCACGTCAGGGTTTGATGCAGCTTGCAGCAGAGGGACTCAAACCAGCAGCATAGGTATACTGCTTTGACGCAGAAGTACGAATCAGCCTTTAGTTGCCTCGGCATGGTGTCTGATGTAGCACTGGGAGCTGCATCATCGTTGTTGGAGTGTAACATAGTGCTGTAAAGTGATACACAGCCGTCTAAAGACAACTGGTTTAGGATGGAAGTCCAAAGATACTTTGTGTGGCTTTTGCTGATAGTGGAGATGGGAGACCATGAGACTTGGACGACACACAAATCAAAGCACATGAACTGCCTCAGCCCCCAGCAAGAAGGAAGTCAGCATGTACATACAACTACCAGCAATAACCAGATAATAAATAACCAATAACCAAATGTCTTTGGTTTTGAAAAATGAATATTGACCTGCAGTTGTGAGATTTCTTTTCCTATCATTATTGTTTTGTTGTACTGACTGTAAGCAGATTAATATATTGTCAGGGTCAACACATCTCTTTTTTTGTCTGTTGGAATAACTGAACTTCATCATGTATGTGTTAAATGTCCTTTCCAGGTTCACATGGGGACTCACATGTGGAACAACGCACCGGCCAGGAGGGGCCGGCGGCTGTCGGTGGAGAACCCCCTGGCCCTGCTGGGCGGAGAAGCCGTGAAGTTTGGGGAGGTGTTTCAGAAGGACCTGGCAGCCCGAGCGATGAACGTAGACCCTGGATTCTGGAACCAATACGCGACGGCGATCACCAACAGCCTGGCCTTGAAGAACAATGAGATCTCTGTGATCCAGAACCGAGGCATCGCCCAGCTTCACCCTCTGACTGCAGGCATGGACAGAGAGAGCGGTGGCACTTCTGGGCCCATAACCGGGCTCACCAAGGCTGGTATCGACCTGGGAAGTAACAGACATTTTTCTATGCTGATTGAAGACAGTAAAGAAATTGGAATCAATTAAAATAAAAAATAAACATTCTGAATGTTGATAGAATTCTTATGGAAATTATTATGGACATTAAAATGTTTGTAAAATATTTTGTTTGTTCTCATACATGGACTTCAAATAGAACTTTTTATGATTCCACACAGTAAAGAGGTTCAGCTTTTACCTGAGAATTCCTTTGGTGCTTAGATGTACGATCCTCTGAACAAGGAGCATATGCTCAAATCAATAATGCAGAGAGTCTGTTCTCTCCTCCGGACAGCTACCCACTACTGCGAGCTGGTGCAAAGCACACAACAACCTCGTGCATCTCCTCAAAATGAACCACAAAGATCTGTTGTCAGTGTTCTAGTGTGAATGTGCTGTTCTGAAACTGAGTGTTCAGTTGGACTGAATACAAACCAGATCTGCATTTTCGCCTTTGTACTGGTATCTCTGTGCCATTGTGAAGTAAATTGAACCGAATAATGCTTTTTATTGATGTCCAAAAGGGAAATATGTTGTTGCAGTGTTGATTATTTATATACAAAGCTGAGCTCCCTCTGTAGATGATACGAAAGTAAAATCTCAGGCGACAGTTCAACATCTGTGTTACAAAGACGCTCCTTCACAGTCACGAATGCAGCGTTGCTGAAAAAGGTCTGGTGCCTGTCCCATTCACAGCCTTTTCCACCGGCACAGAACATGCTGAGCCAATCACAACGAGGCTAAATGATAACTCAGGCAGGAGCGTCCAAGAACCACAATTCAAACCAACCAAGATGGCTGCATATTTGCAAATAACACCTTGGATTATACTATACATACATACATACATATAAATATATATATAGTGACACATGTATATAGAACACGTGCAACAAAAAGTTGGAATTGTAATTATCACAAATCAGAAACAAACGGAGGAGCCTCTGACGGATAATTAGGTCAAATGTCAAAAGGTCAGTAACATGACTGAATATAAAAGGAGCATCTCAGAGAGGCAGAGCCTCTCTGATGTAAAGATGGGCAGAAGTTAACCAGTTTGCAATAAACTGAGTTAAAATAGTTTGTAAAAAAGTTCCTCAAAATAAAGTTACAAACACTTTGAAGATCCCACCATCTACAGTCCATAATATCATAAAATGATTCAGAGAATCAGGAGGAGTGTCTGTGTTCAAGGGACAAGGCTGAAGGTCAAACCCGGATATGTGTGATCTTCAGGTCCTCAGACAGCACTGCATTAAAAACAGACATGATTCTCTTCCAGACATCACTGATGGACTCAGGAACACTTCCAGAAATCACCGTCTGTCAACACAGTTCACCTACAATCCACAAATGCAGCTTAAAGCTGGGCCATCAAAAAAGTCATATGTGAACACCATCCAGAGGGTTAGAGTTGGGGTTAGGGAGGCTTGTCCTACAGACCATCCAGCTGTTATCAGACGGTTTAACAGCCTGCATCTCTGATGGTATGGGGTCTACGGCAGGGGTGGGCAAATCCAGTGCTCCGGGGCAGGTGTCCAGCAAGTCTTAGATGTTTCCCTGCTTCAGCACAAATGAATTGGTCGTTAACAGTCTTGTGCAGACCTTGATGACAAGCTGGTGTGTTGTAGCAGGAAAACTTCGAAGACATGCAGGACAGTGGCCCTCGAGGACTGGGACTGCCCACCCCTGGTCTATGGTGTGGACAGCTTCCATATCTGGAAAGGGTCCATTAATGCTGAAGAGAACATAGAGGTTTTAGAGCAACATCTGCCTGCTTCCATCCAGACAACATGTCTGTCAGGAAAGACCTTGTATATTTCAGCAAGACAATGCTGAACCCCACACCGCATCCATCACAACGGCATGACTTCACAGGAGAAGAGTCCAGGTCAAAGGTGGGCAACTCCAGTCCTCGAGGGCCACTGTCCTACATGTCTTCGATGTTTCCCCTCCTTGGCGCATCTGATTCAAAGGAATGGCTAGTCAACAACTTGTGCAGACCTTGATGATGAGCTGATGGTGATCCGTTCATTTGTAACAAGTGTGTTGTGGCAGGAAAACATCTAAGACATGTAGGACAGCAGCCCTCAAGGACTGGAATGCCCACCCCTGGTCCAGGTGCTGAACTGGTCTGCTGCAGTCCAGACCTTTGACCAGAAGAAAACCTTTGGAGCATCAGAAAATGAAAAATCTAGCAGTGACGGTCCAGGACTGTTGAGCAGCTAGAATCCTACATCAGACCAGAATGGGACAACATTCCTCTCCTGAAACTCCAGAAACTCGTCTCCTCACCTCCCAGATGTTTACAGACAGCTGTTAGAAGAAGAGATGATGCGAATGGTAAACATCACCCTGTTCCAACCTTTAAGAGATCTGTTGCTACCATGGTAATTAAAATGAGCTAATGTTTTCTATGAAATGATAAAATGTCTCAGTTTCATCATCTGATCTGTTCTGTATGTTTTATTCAGAATAAAATGTGGGTTTATGAGATTTGAAAATCACTGTATTCTGTTTTTATTTTTGTTTTACACAGTGACTCAAATTTTTTGGAATTGGGGTTGTAATTAGTCTGCTATCTGCACAAATACACATGCTATTATATTTATTAGGGCTGGGCAAGTTAACGCGTTATTATTGCGTTAACTCATTAATTTATTGACGCCGATATTTATTTTGTCAAGCGTTACGCATGTTGCTCACATGCTTTTGTTTAGAAAAGTCTGTTACTGGCTGCTGTGGAACCAGAAAACAGTAAACATGCAGAAAAGCTTAAACAGACATGGGGAACGGTAAAAATCTGTTAACTTTACAGTTCTGGTAGCAACTCAGGTAGCAATATTAACAATTCTGTCTGAAAATAAAATTCTGGACAACAAAACTTTCGTGTCATTCCTCCATGTTACATCAGATCTGCTCCATGTGTTCACTGTCCTGCTGTTCTCTTACTGGTTACTGCAGTGCGGCTCCATCTAGTGGCACAGATGTGTAATGACAACAGAAAGTCCAGTCCTCGATTATAAAACAAATTCAGTTCTGTGCCCAGTTTTTTAATTTTCGTATTTTTGATCCAAGTCTGAAATTGAAATATAAGAAAACAGGCTTTTTTTTTTTTTTTTTGGTGTTAGATTAAAAAACAAAAAATTGTAATAAAATGTCACTTTTTATTTTTTTACGGAGGATTTGACAGAAACCAGGTTGTTTGTAACAACTGCCAAGTTGAACTCCCCATTAAAAGTTTCTGCTGTTACCTCAGAAATTACCTGTTTTAATGTTCTGATTGTGCTGAGCCACAATCATTTTGGTGGATTTTGTTTGAAGACTTTTTTTTTTTTTTTTTTATAAAAACAGAATGACATTATTGCCCTGGCAGTGGCAATAAGCTTTATTTTATTTTACATTTTTTAAGATTAGATTTACACTAAATATGTGTTACTGACAAGTGCTGATGTTAAAAGTGTTTGAACAACAAATGTTATGACACTTTAGTTCATATGGCAGCAGAACATTTCAATAAAAGTGCATTTTACACTACTTTTGAACTCATTATTTGATTTTGCGATTAATCATGATTAATCAGGGAAATAATGCGATTAATCGCCATTAAAAATTTTAACCGTTGCCCAGCGCTATATATATATATATATATATATATATATATATATAATGTATGTAAATATTTAGGATATTTTGATTAATTTATTTTAAGTTATTCTATTTTCTCAGTGTTAAGTAAGCTCTATTGTTTTTGCACAATCTGGGGGCGTTTCAATTCTATTTCGCTGCAAATGTGCTTAGGACAAATAAAAATCTTGACTCTTGATAATGAATAATAGTAAGACTGGCCCTTTCCATGACACCGGGCAGAGGAATCTTTACTTACCAATTACTCCGTAGAATATTTTTCCTCCAACCCAATTGTATAAATCAGTTGATGCCAACATTGTTGTTTTAAACTGATACTCAAAAGGGAAAATGCCCCCACTCCTTAATGAGCAACGGAATTCGTCTTTGTTTCTGAGTTTGGAATGTCCTGACATGCACTTGAATGCGACATAAATCTTTTACGGTTTAACGTGACGTAAGGACGCAAGTGCTCAGCGAAGATGGCTGATAGCATCCCATTAAGTCTGGTGCGGAAGAGCTCGAAGAGAGTCCCGAATTACAGCTCAGCGAGACTTTCCAGGTACAGAGGTGCTATCGGGGGGTGCGAGTCGGGTGTCCCACTTAGGTAGCAGTGTGTTTTCGTTGGTCTGCCGCCGCTCACTGGGGTCCGGATCCGGTTTGTGTATGTCCGGGTCACGGTGGTGGTTAGCTGCCTCCACTGTTGATGACCGCTTCTCCGCATTCCTGCTCAAATAGCGTCTTAGTTTCCTCCCACCACCTTCATCACACTTTAAAAAGATCAGTTACATTAATTCAGCTGCCTTTAAGAGTTCCATATAACAGCCGTTATGGTCTCTTTTGGTGTAGGTTAGCGTCTGTTGATGTTCAGCTCTCTGTCTGATTTGAAGTCACATGATCATTTCTGTGTTCAGCGAGTTCTTCATATGTTGTAAAGGAGTTTCTGCTATCTTAAATCGTCATCCACCGCCTTTTTAATCTTTTCATACTGAAAGAGGACAAGCAAATAAAATCCCTCACAGTAAGAGAATAAGCAGAAACCTGCAGGAAAAGTAGTACTATTATGCTGTCGCTGCCAGATCAGTGTTTTGTTGGACCAAATGATGTCTCATCTATCTGAACTACATTTTCTGCCCTCTGAATCCTGGCATTCCCATCTGGGAATATTTTCCTGCCGTCATGGATAGAAAAAAAAAATGTATTGATTTAAAACAAGCAAACAGCTGACATGACCAAGACCTGACCCACTGAAGCAACCCCTGATCATAATACTGCCGCCTCTCGGGCTCGGTATTGGATTGAATTGCTGCAATGCTGTTGACTATTTAAAAACTCTGTCATTCCATATTTTATAGTGACACCACTGCTTTATTGTTGATCGCCCCGCTCGTGTATTCGTTGTAAGCGTTGACTGAAACGGTCTACATGGACTTTGAATGGGGTGACGTCATCTGTTCATGCAAAGCAGCTGTTTGAAAGCGGATTCACACAGATGCGTTTCGGCAAAGAATGGGGGGGGGGGGGTCATTTCTTCATCATACCAAAAACAACCAAACTTCTTCCTGCCTGCGACACAAATAACCTGCGTGCTTTAAATTTGTCCTGCTTCGTGTGAGAATCCATTGACTAGCTCTAGCTGTGTAGCTGCAATTGTGTGTCCCGTCGATGCAGATGTCTCTGTCAAAAGTTGTGGTATTGCATGTGCCAGCCAATCAAGTTGCTCTACACAGAACTAGCCGATAAAATTCGCAGATGGAGGTGGGACTAATTCAAAGCATGAGATTTGTGATTTCAGGTTAAGAAACTGTCATTTCATGTAAAGATGTTACGATGTTGTAAAATTCGGGATTTGTATGACAAAATTTGTGATTATAGGACACAAAGTTGCAGCTATAAAAATTTTGCAATTTTGTAACATGAAATTGTAATTTTATGCCAAAAAATTATGGGCTTGTAAAATTTTTAATTTACAAAAAGTTGCTTTTAACAACAAAAAATTGATTATAACAAACATTTTAGGACAGAAAGTTGGTTATCTGGAATTCAAAATTTTTACAACATGAAATTTAAATTTTATGTCAGAAAGTTGCAATTTTGTCAAAGTGTTTAAGATTTTGTAATATTCAGGTAAAAAGTTGATTTTGTGAAATTTGTGATTTTTTTTTTTCCCCATCAAAATGTTGTGATCATTCGACGAAAGCCCTGATTTTTCCAATGAACATTGCAATTTTATGACAAAATATTGCTTTTTTATGAACAAGTGTCATTTAACTGAATATGTTCTAAAAATGTCTGTGCACGATCCTGCTACTGTAACTTCCTTTATGTTGAAGTTTTATGACATTGGTATCAAAAAAGTGACATACAGGTATCTTTATTGGTTTTGGCAGTTGATAGTGAAAAATCGTAAATAATGCCCAGCCCTCGCCACCACAGGCTTAGGCAGCAGGTAATGGGTATGATGTCCGTATCACTGTACTCGCTTTAAGTTCTGCGGTTTTAGTTATTCACAGATTTTTCAGAAATATATAATATAATAAAAAAATTGCAGCAATTCCGTGAAAATCCACCCCACAGCAGACGAGAGGCCGCAGCTGCCAGCGAAACGTCAAACGATGAGTCAGCCTCCTGTAAGCAACATGAGAAACGCAGACGGCCCAGAACTCTAGAATCTGTGCTCTGATTGGCCGAGACACATCACCCAAACATCACAGGATGTTGTGCTCGTCCTCTCACAGCGAAGAAATGCTGTGAGCCAGGCTGGCCCCTTTAAGAAGCTGGCCTTATGGGTAATGATGTGTGTGCGTCGTGAGATGGCAGAACAAAAACAGGGTTAGATGAAAAGTGGAGTGAGCATCAACAGCAGCCCAGCGTGTATAGATTTACATTCTCTGTTAACCGACAGGAGTCCGAACAATACAACCTGTGTGATGTTACAAGTTCCTGCAGTGACAGAATAAAGTGCTCATTCCATGCAGAGAAAACCAGACTTTTTGTTTTGTTGTTGTTAGCGTGTTAGCCACTAATTACGAGCCAAAAATAGCACAATACCAGCGGTTTCTTTACTACAGTTCAGAGATCAGAGGCTGAAGGTAACGGAAAGACCACAGTTGAGCATTTGTCTTGTTTCACTGCAGTTCCTCGCTACTTTTTTGTGATTTTTAAACATTTTGAACACATTATTTAGGCTCAGGGGGGCTCCGGCTCCAGTTTGTGGATTTTGATTTTCGCGGGGGCAGGCACCGGTCTCCATTAACCGCAAAAAATAAGAAATCACTGCATTCTCTGAAAGGAGAATAATAAAGGTTAGTCACAGAGAGACAGAATACATGTGTGAGTGAGAGGAACCCAGGTGGAACGGTGAGGTTACAGGGAGCAGAGATGAAGAAGGTGGAGGTTGGAACTGCCTGTCAGGAGGCCTGGAGGAAGACCAAAGAGGAGGTTTGTGGATGTTGAGGACATGAATTTAGTTGGTGTGAGAGAATAATTTTTTTGGCACAAGTGGCCTTTATTCACAGTGAAGATAGACAGGAAAGAAGGCAGAGAGAGAACAGAGGAGACATAACTGTCGCTTCCATGGAGTTTTGAAATCGTGCTAACGTGAGCTAACATGAGCAAGCCAGCAGCAAGTCAACCCCTCCGCTCCCAGCCCCCCCCCACCCTCTCCATCATCTCTCTCATCTAAAGTTTCCATGAGATTAAAAAAAAAAACCAAAACTACTAAACCTCATTTACTTTAATTAAAGGCATTCATTTGAATGGAACCACAAGCCAAAATCCTTTAAACGTAATTTCTTTGTTACTATGGAGTGCACTTTTCAGTTTATTTACACAGACAAGTCTAACTTGTGTCAGTACATTATGACCTGTGCATTATTTTTTATTGTCATTTAGGAATGCATTTTTTCAGTTAGTAATTCTGATGCATGTATTTCCATCAGTTCAAGGAGCCTTTTTTTTTAAAATATATATATATATATATATATATATATATATATATATATATCAGTCAGTAATCCAGCTTATTTAAATTGATGTGAGATATCAAATAGGTTTGTTTGATAGCTTTATGAAAATGTTTGAGAGGCTTACCAATAGTTTTTCATTGTAAAAAATAAATATCTGTTCATTTAAGAGTCAAAACTGTTTTTGGTTTTGTTCATAGTATTGATGTAATGATCTTAGGTATATGTGTGTGTTATCGGTTATCAGTATCGGCCTTTAGGTGCTGAAAGTTATCGGTATCTGTTTAAAAAAACAGTTATCGTGCATCCCTATCTGTGATAATAAGCTTGAAATAAATAGCGGTGATAAAAATAGTGAGAATGAAATATATATCCGATCAGAGATCGGGATGCAACATCCGATTTCGATCAATTCTGAAACCACGTGATCGGGCCCGAATTCTGATCACGAGATCGGATCGGGACAACCCTACTCAAGGTCACCATACAGATAATCAAAAAAAGTTACCATAAATACAATAAAATAAACTTAGAAACATGCCTGGACGATGGATGTAACATTAACTGTAGACATCTGTTCAGGCTTCACCGACAGAGAAGTACTTAAATCGCATATTTTTAATGTAGAGTGGAGAATTTCACAAATCATAACTTTTTGTCATAAAAGCTCAACTTTTTTAATGACCTTTTTGTTGTAAAATTGCAAATTTTGCAAGATGACAAGATTTTGATCTGAAAGCACAACTTTTGTCCTAAAATAACATAATGTATAAAATCTTTAATGATCGATGACATTTATCAAAAATTGCAACTTTTCTCTACATAAAATTACGACTTTGTTGTAAATTTTGTATAAGTATTCACTAACTTTTTGCCTTACAACCACGTTTTTTTTTTTTGTCATTAAAATATGAATCTCTACAAAATCTTAACTTTTGGCAAACATTTGCAACTTTCTGTTAAAAACTGATTTTTGTGGAACTGTCCGTTTTGCTTGTAAAAATGAAATGACTTTTTGTCCTGAGCCAGCTGTTCAGCAGCGTCCTGGCTGCTCTCCTCCTCTCAGTTAGTCACATTTCTGATGTCGATATTGAATCAAACAGGCAGTTGTTGCTCACTCCCTTCAACCTCTTCATCTTTTCTTCAGGAATGTTCTAGCTATAAGTATGATTGTCTTTGCTCTGGCAGGCCAGATAACATGAAGTTGGCCTTGACAAGTGTGCGTGACTCATATATACATCTGTGTGCAAGTAGACTTCAAAACATTCTGTCCTATAGCACCTTACAGCCAATGTCTTTACAGTCATCCTTTTGAATATTCATTTTGAACTTAAGCTCGCTGTTCCTGTGAATGATGACTAACCCAGCTAACTCCCACCAGGACATTTCATGCAGACGGATGTGACCACATGGTGACTTTTACACCCAGAGGAAAGTTTGGGTGTAAAATAAATGCACGTCAGATGGAGGATTTGATGTTCCACGTTTAGACTTAATTCCTCCCATTTTCTTTTCATGTTTCACTATTGGAGACAATGAAGACAAAATGTAAGCTGAATTATGATTTAGAGGTGAGAAGCCAGGAGGAACGTCCCATCACCATAGGTGGAGTAGAAGCCTGTCCTCCGTGCTGCTCTGCAGTGCTCCAGATGATCCAGCAAGTACTTTTAACACTGACAGGTTGGCATGATTTATGTCGAACACTTAGTCATCACCTGTTCTTATTTGTGTAACAGAAGGGCTGTGAAAGTACAGTCTGTGCAGAACAACTTCAGAACCAGAGCTGTGGAAGCTGGACTCGATGCCTGGATATTAAATGGGTTCTTTTTAATCCACAGTCTTTGCTTTTATCTCTGGTTCTGAAACTTGAGTTGCAGGAGCTCCTGGTAGACACCTGTCATGTGCATTTATCAAATCAGCACTGTGAGCTGTTGAAGAGTTAGTTGGCTTGAGTGCAAATGGTTGATCTTAAGATCATAATCCTGCCAGTGCGTGGGTCAGACATTTAATAGTCCAGTGAAGGTGTGAGGATTTTCTACATTTGCAAATCAAACAAATTCTGTGCTGTAAAACACTCCCACCGCCCACCTCTGATCTTTAGAGCGCTGAAATCCACAGTAATGTTATCCATTTTTCAATCAGTTTTAAAGTGCTGATTCTTAAACTTTTGTTTACACTAATGTGTTCATTCAACTCTTCAACTTTCAATTCAAAATGAAAGACCCATCTGTCTGACTGTTATCTATACCTGCTTTGGGTGTCCAACTGGCCGTAGAGTATAATTTGCCTAAAAAACCAAACTTGCCTTCCATAAATGGAAAATGTTGGTCACTTAAAAAAAAAAAGTTGATTGTCACTACTTCCACAGAACTGGATCAGTACTTTGATATTAATGACAGGTTATCTCTTCATTTTGGATATGTTGACAGATGATAGCTGGTTTCTCTCTGGGCTAAAATGAATGGCCATTATGTTCCAAACGTATATTTAGGGATGCACGATAACTGTTTTTTAAAACCGATACCGATAACCGATAACTTTCAGCTCCTAAAGGCCGATACCGATAACACACACATATACCTAAGATCATTACATCAACACTATGAACAAAATCAAAAATAGTTTGGACTCTTTTAATGAACAGATATTTATTTTTTCCATCGAGAAAATATTGGCAAGCCTCACAAACATTTTCGTAAAGCTATCAAACAAACCTATTTGATAGGGATGCACCGAAATGAAAATTCTTGGCCGAAACCGAAAATGAAGAAACCAAGGCCGAAAACCGAAACACCGAAATAAATTATTATGCCAATTATTAGTACCGTTGCATTCATGGCTATGGCTGTGTACTAACCTCACTAAAATAAAGGCATTACCATTGCATAAATTAATATTAATGCTACAAAGAATAAATTAATTGCAAAATTATGAAAATATTTATTAGCACTGACATTACAACAATGCACAATATAAAACTAAATTCAAAATAAAATGTTTAACTTGACCCCACTCAGGTGTACATTAAATAATAATACAGGCCTATAACTGACTGGCCTGCTGGCCTGCTCATAAAAACACAGTGCATTTAAAAAAAATTCTCTGTAGGACTACTACAACAAAAATATCTGTAGCTATAAGCTCATGGACGTGAGCTGCAACAACATTAAACAGCTCAGGTAAACCCACGTCTGAGAAATGTCGTCTGCTCGGCATGGAATAACGGGGCTCAATGTGCTCTATCAGCCTACGAAATCCCACATCCTCTGCAACAGAGAACGGCTGATCAACTAAGGCAATGAATTCCATTATTTTTTGTGTAATGCCCTTTGCCTTGGCACCATCACTGGAAAACTTTCTTGCCTTTTCAAATACGTCCGCCACAGACGGAGTGGACGCGCTCGGAGGGATTTTTCTTTTCTGTGCCGCCGCCTTCTCATATTCAGAATAGCGATCAGGATGTTTGGATTTCAGGTGATAAATCAAACCCGACGTGGAGAAACTCTTTGCAGATTCACCCACTCTTGAAATTTCAGCGTTACATGTTTTACAAATCGCTATCCGTGGGTCTTTCTCAGATATATTGAAATACGTCCACACCACAGACATGTTTGTTAAAAGTCTCTTGCTTTGTCTCAGTAAGCAACTCACGACTTACTATTTTAACCCTGCCGGGTTGTAAACTTTATTAAACACTCGCGGGTTACATTCATTCAGCTCGGTCCGGTAACTCAGGTGGTGTCACACCAAAACATAACCGTGCATACCCTCAATTTAAACAAAGGTTCCTAACAACAATTCCTATTGTTACAATGTTGGCCCCTATCTAGACAAGCGCGTGCTGGCCGCGGTTTTTGTTCGTCATCACAACATCCTGTTTCGGCCGCGTTGTTTCGGTGATAAAAGTCTTTCGGCCGAAAACCGAAAATGCACTTTTGGGCCATTTTCGGCCGAAAATTTTCGGTGGCCGAATTTTCGGTGCATCCCTACTATTTGATATCTCACATCAACTTAAATAGGTGCATTACTGACTGATATAAAAAAAAAGAATAAAGGCTCCTTGAACTGATGGAAATACATGCATCAAAATTACAAACTGAAAAGGATTTACATTTAAAGGATTTTGACTTGTGGTTCCAATTAAATTAGTACTTTTAATTAAAGTAAATGAGGTTCAGTGATTTTTTTTTTTTTTTTTTTTATCTCATGGAAGCTTTAGATGAGTGAGATGAGGAGGGGGAGGTTAGACTGCTGGCTTGTGCACGTTAGCATTAGCTTACATTAGCGTGATTTCAAAACTCCATGGAAGTGATTGTTATGTTGTAGGTGGCTGATCAGGTTTGACGTATTAAAGCTTATGCTTCCCTCCTCGTAGAATTCGCTTGGAGCATTTGTCACAAATAACCACCAAACTATCTTCTTCTGAAACTTTAACGAAGTTCCATGCCATCGCAGCCGTGTTTGTTATGATCAGCACAGTGCATGCTACATTCAAGGTGTAACGTAAATTCTGACGTTCCCTTGTTTGCTTGTCGTTCTTTCAGCCTTTTCTATTTTTTTTCTTTTTTGTGTAACATGAGGGGAAATACTGCGAATATCGATTCAAGTTAGAAAATACTAAAATTATGACCGAATTAACAAGTTGTTTTCTGGCATGAGGGGGTATTCTTGATTTTCCTGATTGAGAAATCGTTTTTCTGATTATGCAGACATTACTTGAACATAACATTCACTGCCGGTCATTTAAGACTCAGAGGGAGCGAGGCACTGCCGTGCTGACAAAAATATATATGTTATCGGGGCTATTTGTGGTGATGTCGGACTTATCAGAATGACGTCATAATTTCCTGTTATCGGCCCGATAGTTATCGGCAACGTATATTCCATTCAGGCTCTTAGCCAGAGAGCCGTCCAGTCGTCTTTTGGACACCCTGGTTAAAAGAAACATTTTGACTACTTAATTTTTTAAACCAGGTGCCCTAAAAATGGTCAACTTTGAACTCCTGCAGTAGGGCATAACTATCAACTGTATATTAGGGATGTTCCTGGCGACTAATTTTCCTGTCGACTAAACGGAAATTTTAATTAAGACTAGTCGACTAGTCTAAAAAAAAAGGAAAACACTCAGAAAACAGTGTGAAAATTTAGCACAATTTATTGAAACATTGAAACAGAATTTGAAACATTGTCCCAAAAAATATTGTGTGTAACAAGAGTTCTTTAGGCCTTTAATCACAATGTTCAACAACCATGTCGGATTTTAAATTCCGCTGAAGTACGAGACACTTTGCATCGTGCAGTATGAATGAATGTGAACATGAAGGCAACGCAGTCAAACGTTAACCACCAAAATAAATAAATTGCCTCTGACACATTGAATCTTGCAGATTATCCGACAAAAATTTTAATTCACTTTAATTCACTTTCAAGTTAATAAAACATCTAAATTATAATTAAATTTCAACTGAAACGAGCAGCATTTTGCGCCGTGCAGTATGAATATAATCCCTGCACATCCGACAAAAACTCACTTAAAGTTAACAAATAATGTAACATCTAAAAAAGATAAATTGCTGCTGAATTATTAAGCTCTATGCGCAGTTCAATATGAGTGTAAAATTAAACAAACATCTAAAATCTCTCAGACCGGACGGGAGAACACGTCTCCAGGTAAACAATGTCAACTCGGCCTGAGTGTGGCTAGCACCGCTAGCATTAGCAGCCGTCGTCTCGTGCAGATTAACATCCAAATGCTTGAGTCAAATGTGGTTGCGCATTGCTCCAGTCGAGTGATTGTATACCAGTTGTTTCTGACACAATCTACATACTACCTTGTTTTCATTTTCTAGATTAAAGTACCGCCAAACCGTGCTGGTTTAGCGAGACTATCTTCCCACCGTGCCGTTTTAAAACTCCAGTCTACTCGAGCATTGCCGCGGAGAGGAGAACTGCTGTCTGACGGCTCTGTAGCCCCGACTAGTGGCGGGCGGCTGTATGACAGTTAAGCGGCCTTGTACATGAATAAAACACAAATTGGTTTAAACGACTAATATTTCTGGTGCCGACTAGAAAGTGGCGGACGTTTAATCGGTTAGACGACTAATCGCGCGCATCCCTACTGTATATAACAAGGGCGTGGCGCTATGATGATATATTCTGAAACTGGATGGTTTTAGGACCCTGTAGCTAGCTCCAGAGCAGCCGGAGATGCGACTTTTTAGCGTAAAGTTGATGACTTACTTCATTTGTCTTTGTCTGGAACTGCTGGATTCACGGCATTTAGAATGCAGCATGCTGGTTTTGGTGGTTGGAGAAACCTATTTGAAGAGAAAATATAGTAAGAGTTGATGCACGTTGGAGATCTAAGTTGGCGCACTATAAACAACAAGCTTCTGATTGGCTGACAAGCCAAAGAAAAAGTTGATTGGTTGGCACAGTCCAAAGTATCAAGGCTTAATTCCTCACCTGTGTGTGTCATCGGTTTTCCCACTGGCCGAGAAGGTTCACCCAGCTGTCTGGCTAGAGGTGGGGTACATCTGGACAGGTCAGCATTCCAATACAGGGCCACACAGACATCATTCATACCTGGCATTGAAATGCATCCTAACACGTTCAGAGGCATGCATTCAGATCCAATTTTCTTCTTAGTCTGAATAGAAAAGTGTCCTAGGATAGATTTAGAGGCCATCTAATGAGATAACATCATCAGCTGAGGCAATGGCTTTTTTGATTTTGTGCATAAATAACTACAGTAAAGCTCTTTGTCATTCAGTTTCTTCATGTTTGGGGTGAGTCTTTTCTTGAATTGTAAATGCACTTTGTTGGATGAAATTCAGGATCTTTTGACTTTTTTTTGCTGAATTACAGTTGTTCCCTGTTGCTGCCTTCGATTTCAAACAAATCAAAGCAAAACGCATTTAGTATTTTCAAGCAAAAATGAGTATGTTTATTTGCATAATAGATTAAGAAGTCCAGATCTATCACTCAAGATGCATTTCTGTACACATTTTAATGCCAAGTGTGAACGCATATTAAGACAGTTTCAAATGCATTTCCTTCTTATTTACTGTCGTTTCAGATTCTCATTAGAAGATGAGCCCTCTAACTTGGATGAGATGCCCCTGATGATGTCGGAGGAAGGCTTTGAGAATGACGAAAGCGACTACCAGACGCTTCCCCGGGCCAGGGTCCATCAGAGACGAAGAGGTCTTGGCTGGTTCCTCCTGGGAGGCTGGAGGGTCCTCTGTAGCAGGTACACCGTCTGCACGGTCACTGTTGCTAAGATGCTTCTGTCATGACACCAGTCAAATGTGCACATGCTGGTGTTATATCTGGGTTTTAAATGTGCAACTATAATTCCAAAAAATCGGAAACCAGTTTAAAAGCAAAATAAAAAACAGAAATTATCTGCCACTCTCAAGAACCCATATATGATTCACAATGGGTGAAACCAGAGTAGCACGAAAATGGTACCCACTGCGTGGCAGCACTGGTCCAAACCAAGGTATTACCACTGCATTTGGGACTTTTGCGTGCCATGAAAACTTCTGGTTTTGAACCAATTATACAAACTCCCACCAACTTGAAAGGCGTTTAGGCTATGTTCCTGTCAATTCTGCAAAGAGCAGATCAGCATTGACTGCGGGACAAGTGGTGATCCTATGTACTTCTGCTTCTTTTTTTTATAATGACGACTATATTGCAGTCATCACTTCAGCTACTTTGCCCCTGGCATTTTGAGTGAACTTGACATCTGAGCTGTGACTAAAGACCCAGCATAATCAATAAATAGATAATATGGCTTGCTGTGCTATTTATTGTTCTTAGGGACTGCTGTGACTGGTTCTAAGTTGGCCTGGAACGGTTCAGAATGAATTTATCTAAGCAGCTGGAACTGGCAACCTTCACTGATGGCCGAAGGCCACTACTACGCTGACTGAAGCACAGCCTCTAGCTCTTCAGCCACTAGCCCTGCCAGCAGCTGGAATGGCTGCCTCCTCCAGTTGAGCCACCCTCCAGGTTGGCCTACACCCTTCCAGATTGTTTTACTTGACTGTTTACCAACAGTTGACTCATTGCTTTTGTCTATCCATTCACCCATTTTTAGATTAGATTGGGTGGAGTCAGCTCCTGCTAATATGGCTTTGTTCAAAGCTCTGAAAAACAGGCTTCAGACAGACTTTTCAGAAAACCTCCGGGTGATGTCACACAGGGTTTGTCCAGTTCTTGTTACACAGTCTACTGTTGTCCCCTTTTTGCCTGGTTTAGGATTAGAGCTGCTTAAGAATTCCATTGAAAAATGGAAACAAAGCCTTCCCTGAAACAGATGTTGTCTGGATAGGGCCATATATGTATTTCTCTGTATATACCTTTAAACACTGATGTTTTGTTTATAGAGGTGCTAGCTTCCCATTCCGTAGGCACTAATGTAACCTCATCAGAGACGGAGGCTTTTGAACTGAGTCCTTATAACAACCTCTTCTCTTTAGTCCAGATGATGTGGCATCCGTGGTTCTCAAAAAGATTCTCACATTTGAATTCATCTGTCCTCTTTCCTCAGTCTGTTTTAAATGAGCTTTGGTCCATGGAAGACAGCAATGTTTCTTGATCATGCTCACGTATGACTTCTTCTTTGCCTGATGGAGCTTTAAGATGCGTTTTCAGATGGTACAGTGAACAGTTTTCAGATTGGTGAACCTCTGCCCATCTTTACCTCTGGGAGACTCTCTAAGATGATCTTTTTAAATCCAGTTATGTCACCAACCTGTTGATTTTCAACCTAGGTGGTTGCAGATGTTCATCCAGGTGTTGTTCTTTTTAGTACCACTTACTTGTTATATTGACATGTTGCTGCCATCAAACTTAAAATGAGCTGCTGTTGTTCATGAAAAGGTAAAATATCTCACTTTTAGCATTCTATTTGTTTTCTTGGTTCAAATGTGAATAAAATATGGGTTTATGATTTTCAAAAATCATTGCATTCTTTTTTTAAATAACATTTGCCAGAGTCCCAGCTTGTTAAAACTGGGGATGTCCTCCTCTGGCTTGAATTTAGCTTTTATCTTTAAATGGAGAACACACTGCTGTCCCCTCCGTTTCAGTGTGTAGATTATTGTCAGTACATCTCCTTTTACACTTCTGAGAGTTGTTTTGTCATTATGTAAATGCACATGCAGTGTCTACAGTCAGTAAGTGTGCCTTTTGATGATCAGTTTGATTTTCAAACGCACTGGTAGTTGTGCATGAAGTGCAAAGAGAGGATAAGGGCGTGTTTTTGGTTGAGTTCCTCGACGCGCACCATCAGTTGCGAAAAGATTCTCAGGTCAAACATAACAGGTTGCTTTCTCCCACGAATGATTCATTCGACAGGTTTCGCCCTCCAAAGGCGCTACTTTCTGGTGAAGACGAGTGTTTGTTTATGTCGGAACAACATTTATGAACAAATGTTTGTGCTGTACTTCACTGCCCACACAGAAATATGTTGTGCTGTAGGAGTCTCTGAGTGCATTCGGTGAGCAGGATGGTTATGTTGTCAGTGGCGAAGCTGCATATTGATCCCCCTCCCCCCACTAATGAGCAAATCGGATTTTTCACAGCTGACCAGTTTGATGCTTTCCAGTAATTTTATGTGTGCATAGTGTGGGATTATAAAACACAAATAATTCACAGTGAATAAGCCCCGACTGTTCAAATGGCATATTATTTGGATAGCATTCATTTGCTCAAATAATCGCTCTTATGAATCTGGACTCGGAGCGCACAGAGGCAAAGAACATGGAAGCCAACACAAACAAGACTTTTTACCAAAGTTGATTTATTTAGTTTCATGTTTTGCCAACTTGCTTAAAAAGTGGAAAAGCCAAGTCGCTCAGCATGACGGTGTACACGGACGCTCTCTCCTCGCTCCCCCAGGTGCCAGTTCAGGTCATCGTCACATCGAGCAGCTCTCATTGAAATGTACCACCATGCTGTTTGCATTTGATATCAGATATGGGAGATAAGCCCCCATTGTAGTCATTGCTAGGTTGATGCAAAGTCACACACTTTTGGAAAGGTAGATGCCAGTCTGAATCCATCTCCTCTCTAATCTAGGAGTTTTGTGGTTACAGTGGTGTTATTGGTACGTCGGGAGGCGGATGTCAAGTCGCACTAAAACTAATGAAACAAACCTGCATCGACTGCTGACGAGGTCAACTGGTTATCCTGCTAATTGCAAAGAGGATGTGGACTAATTCTTTATAAAACTGTAGAGATAATCCTTGAAACCAGAATGATAAGTAACAAAATCATGAGGAAGCATATTCCAGAAATGAGGTTTAACAAACCCTGAACTGGTTCAGGGTTTGCTCGGTCCACAACACTAGTTATGACTTAGTTCAGTCAGCTTCCTGTTGGTTAACTCTGGGTTGAGTGCTTTCACAGCTGTGGATTATCGACACTACGGTAATAATGGAGAAAAAAAGGGCAACGACTGGTTGGAATGAGAGCAAAAAATCCTGCTAGAGGCTTTTGAAGATGAGATGGCTGTCATCATCTAGAAAGCAACTCCTGCTAAGGAGCAGGAGAATTACTGACGACATAAATGCTTGAATGATCATTAATGTGACTCATAATGTAAATGCCACGGACTACCGGACTATTGCTGCTGACTGTGTCCATCCCTTTATGACCACGGTGTAGCCATCTACTCCACAAAGCTCAAATCATCTCAAAGTGGTTTCTTGAACGTGATGATGAGTTCACCGTGCCTCCAGGCGCTTCCAGAATAACCAGATCTCAGACCAGTAGAGCACCTTTGGGATGTGGTGGAAGAAGATTGGCATCATGGATGTGGAGCCGACAAATCTGCAGCAGCTGATGATGCCATCATGTCAGTATGGACCAGAATCTCTGAGGAATGTTTCCAACACTTTGATTTTGTGACACTGAGAATTAAGGCAGCTCTGAAGGAAGAATTGGGTCCAACCCGGTGTGCTGGTAGAGTGGCCAGAACAAACGCATGCTGCATCACCGCAAATGACCCTGCAGCTGAGAAATTTAATTATCAAACTTCACAATTCAAGAGTTTACTTATATGTTTAGATAGAAAGTATCAAGACTCTTTATCAAACAATCACTCAAAAACTAAAAGGAGTTGTGTAAAGATGACATAAATGTAAGAATTTGACAAAAACTTCATAATTTTATGTGTATTTTTGCTTTAAAGGTTTCAGTCTTCTCGTTCATCAACCTGACAACCAAGGTCATAAGTTCATCAATTTATGACCTTTTACCATTCAAAATACTTTTTTTTTTTTTTTTCCTGTAGCTGCTGCGACTGCCTGGCTCACTTCTGTTGGAGGAAGAAGGAGCTGAAGACTCGGACGGTTTGGCTCGGCTGTCCAGAGAAATGCGAGGAGAAGTACCCAAAAAACGCCATCAAAAACCAGAAGTACAACATCTTCACCTTTGTGCCTGGGGTGAGTCTCAGTGGAGTCGGAGCGCCCTCTTTGTGTTTTCTGAGTCTCTGTGAGGGACCGCCACGCAGACAGATGGTTTCTCCACAGATCTCAGTGTCCGTCCCATCCTCTCACAACTCACCAGACTGTGTTTGATAAAACCGTCACAAGCCGGAATCAGTACACGTGAATGCTCTTTGTGGTTTCTGTTTTATGTAAAACGGACCACATGCTAAACACACTGCTTTGTCCACACTGCCAGCCCAAATCTGGTTTCCAGCATATCCAGATTGTATCTCATCAGACTGGTTAACAGTCCAAAGACTAGCCATCCTTGTTTTGCTCTTCTGGTTTCCCTGGATTCAACTTTGGTTTCCAGGGTCAGTACCAACGGACACAGATGAAACTGCCTATTGCAGGATGTTTTTGGTTTTTTTTTTTGGACAAGCCTGGCCTCTCACGCCCTTTCACTCCACAAAAACTCACTCTGGAGAAGCTGGTCTGGTACCTCAAGGGCGTGAGAGGCCAGGCTTGTCCAAAAAAAAAACAAAAACATCCTGCAATACTTGACAAAAGTGATCACCTGCCTGAAATAAAGAAGTATAAGTCCTCTGTGTTTGGTGCTTTCTTGTAGCTTTAATAGAAGTTTTCCTCCTCCATATAACCAGTCCTGACAGAAGCAAAGCCCGTTCACGACTAGAGCTGAGCGATTTTATTGATTCTGCGATATGTATCGATATTTTATTTCCCCAAAGAGTACCGATTTTTTCAGCCGCGGGTATCGATATTCTAAGCTTCTTTCAAAACCGCCTGGTCCCACCTTTAAAAGTTTGCAAGCAACAATTTGCACTGTTTAAATAAATGAAACTATCTCAACAAATCTTTTATTCATTTTGTCCAGCATTTGCAAGCTGCCTGTCAGCCATATAATGTGTAATTGATGCTTTCAGTTCAATTAATTCAAACAAAGTCAGTGGAACACTCACAAGATGTCACCAAAATCACTTTGTCACTTTAAAATCTTTCGGAAAATGATGTAAATGTATTGTAAGTTGAATATCGATATATATTGTATGGTGAGCCAAATATCGCGTATCGTATCGCAAGATTAGTGTATCGCTACAGCCCTATTCATGACCCTCCAGTTTGGTTTGTTTACATCCGCTCTATGCATGTAGGCTACCATAGCAACCAAATGGATTAGGGAATGCCGGCAAGGACTCGCAGATCAGATCACATCGAATCGCTTGTAATACATAACTTGACCGACCAGTCAAGCAGATTGGATTGTGACTGGATATGCTAAAAATTGGACTTGAGCTGGCTGCGTGGGGGTAGCCAAATCTGTCCCCCCCCCCCCCCCCCCCCCCCCCCCCCCCCCATCAGCATTAATTCTCCCCTTTAAGCGAAAGCATGTTATCTTTCCACATATTAACAGCGTGTAAAGTCCGGTTGCTTACACTGAATCTAATTGTTAGCTCATCTGTCATTAAGTTGAGGGTTTGCACCATAGGGAGCATTAGAGATCCATCAGAGTCACTTATTAAAAAGCAAATGGTTCCATGATTAAGAGGGCTGCCTTTGGCTCAGGCCATTAAATGTCGACTGTCTATTAGAGACGTAGATATTTTCAATGATGGTGAACCAAACGGCTCTATTTTTCTCCTTCCACCTTGAATTATTAAACACACGCAAATTGAGTTTAGCAGGATGCATTTTTCCCTAAAGGTCAGCAGGTTCATTAACTGTAGAGCGTCATCCATTGATCCCATTGTCTCTGATAATCTGTGACTACCCTCTACACTCTCATTATTGCAAGCATTATTCAAAATTCGACCTTCGATGAGGAGGACTCTAACACCTGCCTGTTGATGGATGACCCATTAGCAAAGAGCCGTGCAGGAGGTGCAGAAGGTCTTTGGTGAACTCCATGCGAAACAGTTTTTGATCGAGTCAAACGCGTGGATATAATTGTTACTGTGGTTGCACACTGATGGATTAGGCTGCAAAGTAAAGGCCCTAACATACCAAGTTACCCGGCCATATGAAGTCTGGTCTTTAAAGCATCCGAGTTTCCATTTAGTTAATATAAAGTTGACAGCATTAACATGTATCTTATTCCCTCTTGGATCGTGTGCAGTAATTGACCCTGTCTGTTCTGTCAGTGCTGCGTCCCCTCTTGTCTGTCGTCCTCTTCCACTCACCTCTCGACTCTCCTGTCGTCCTCACAGGTTCTCTACCAGCAGTTCAAGTTCTTCCTCAATCTCTACTTTCTGGTGGTGGCTTGCTCCCAGTTTGTGCCATCGCTGAAAATCGGATATTTGTACACGTACTGGGCACCTCTGGTAAATGCTTCTCATGTCTGTAAATCAATATCTGTCCACCCTACATGATATTATAAGCCTTTGTGTTTTTATTGTAATTTGTGTGATTAGTCTGCGTGTGCCTAATTATAAAGCAGATTTCACACGGTGCTGTTTTCAGTGTAGTCCAGAAGCCGCACTGCATCACGTGACAACAGTCAGTGCTGTCGTTGGTCAACAGCAGCCTTGGCAGACCCTCATGTTTCCATGAGAACTGGCCCAAGCGAAGAGCTGAAAAGCGTGGCAACACAACAACTATGCCTTGTTGACCTAGAGTTGGCCAATTTTTTTTTTAGATTATTTATTTGTAGCACTCTGGATGAGCCAAACGGCTTGTAAACAAAGCGGCTGGAAGTTGTTTGTCTGCTCGCCTTATTTCTTTTGTCATGTTTATGTTCTCCTTCACCACTGATGATGAAGAGTTCCCAGGGAACCGCCCCAGAGTTCAGCGGCGGCCATACCGAGACCACCTCTTCAGACCGTTCTCGGTACGGCCGTTCTCGTACAGCCGCACCACAGCGTGACTCTTGCCCCAAACGGGGAGGCAGTGTGAAAATGACCTTACTGTTGTTTGATTGAGGTAGTGGATGTCAAAATGGCATTTTACCCTGAAATTCAATTGAAATTGCTTGCATGGGAACGCCTCGGTGTTTTACCCTGGAATGCTCAGACCTAAGGCTGTTGCCCTGAGACCTAAACCTTGTTTGTTTCATTTAGTAAAAAAAAAAAAAAAAAATCCAAGATAACCCTGGTAGATGATCAATATCGGCTGATAGCCAGGGCCCAGTTATCAGTCAAAGAAAATTGTATCCCGACATCTCTATTTCTTAGTTTTTCCTTTGCAGCGTTACTTTGCCGATCTTTGTCAGATAAAATGAACTGAGAGACCGAGACGATAATCTGAACATTAAGCCAGCTGCAGTCGTTTTATCTCTTGATGGTGCTTGTGTAATGGAAATGAAGTGTTTGATTTCTTTTGTGCGCCGTCATTTGGCAGGAAGTCGTGTTCTTTTGACTGCACTGGAGAACAAACAGTCTGAGTGAAACGATGCTTTGATGTTTTTGTCGCTCAGGGTTTTGTATTGGCTGTCACGATGGTGCGGGAAGCTGTGGACGAAGTGCGACGCTGTCAGCGGGACAAAGAGATGAACTCTCAGCTCTACAGCAAGCTCACAGTAAGAGGTTCGTCATGCCTGCACCTTGTCGTCGATGTTGTGACACTGCAGTGTGTATTCACGGCCTCTTTATTTGTCTAGAACAGGGGCCTTTAACTCCAGTCCTGGAGTTAACTGTCCTGCTTGTCTTAGACGTTTTCCTGCCACAGCACACCTGATCCAAATGAATGGGTCATCATCAGCTTGTCATCCAAGTAGGCACAGGTCTGTTAATGATCCATTAATTTGAGTCAGGTGTGCTGAAGCAGAGAAACATCTCAGAGATGCAGGACAGCAGCCCTTGAGGACTGGAGTTGGAGACCCCTGGTTTAGAGGCAGTGCTCCACAGGTTCTAGCCTCGGCCTGCGGTATCCATTCACTTCGTGAAACCAGACTTGTATGGCTAGTCCAACTACTCACGCTTGCAACAGAAATCACTCCTGTCTGAAGAATGAGCCGTCTGAGATCAGCCCTTTAGTTCAGTGTTAATGTGATGTTTACGAACAAGGTTATAGCTTTGCTTTTGCACAGATTTGCTTGTGATTTTTTTTTTTTGAGCATGGTAGAAAAAGACAGTGGATATTGGAAGTTACAATATCAATCAGTTACATTCTCATACTGGAGGTAATCGATCTGTGGAGGAAGAAAGATGAAAGAAAGAAAACAATCACAGAGGTGCTTTCGTGGTTTGAAGAGTCGGTATCATTTTCAAGTGCCACAAATCAATACTTGGGGTTATTTCACAGGAAGTTTAAGGATTTTTAACGGAAGTTGTTTTACTTTTGCTCTCTGTTAAAATTCCAACTTTTCTTCTTCAACATGTTTTTGTTTTTTTTTCTTCAGGTAAAATTCAAGTAAAAAGTTCTGACATACAAGTTGGAGACCTGATCATTGTTGAGAAGGTAAAAACCAAAAATGATTCTTATTATTCTTGTTGTTGACGTTATATTTTTAATCTATATATTTTAGGGATGTAACGATATGGAAAATCTGATATCTCGATTATAGTGACCAAATTATCACAGTTAACGATATTATCATATTTTTAATTGCTGTACAAATGTCGAAAAGACACAAACATTAAAATAATTTCACAAAATCTTGTAATTTTCTTGTCATACTAAAACATCAGAAGCCAAAATTTTATCAAAATGAAACATTCACATTAAAAGGGCAAACGACTGCCACAAAAAGAGATTTTATTTTAAATGAACAAAATTAATTACAGGGACAAAGCTTATTTGTCTGGTGGAAGTTTTAATAAACACTTTAACAACCATAGTAGGTCAAAATATGCATTTGAAGTGTTACTGCCTGTTGCAGCAACTTTTTTCTTGCATCCTCTGCAGACAGGATAATTGTCCTCCAGTTGTCCCTCTGCATTCTTAAGAGAAAAAAATGTCCCAGACCTCAGATTTTGTTGATTTCCCAGTACTCCTGGTCCTGGTTTAATGTACCGGCCTGTAAGAGTTGAACTGCAGTTGTTCCAGATAAAATTTGCAAACCGACCGTAAGTCTTGGTGTGGTTTCTTCTTAAGAAATTGAAGTTACCACACTCACGTTACGATGCCGATGTTAAAAGCTACATATTAACGCGAGACACAGTCGCGAGTCGCTCGTGAGACTTGAATGAGGCTGATATTACATATCATAGTAATCGATAATGAGATGAAGTCAAACATAAACAGTAATCGTTATCGAGTAAAATTTTACTGCACTTTACCGTAATACCGGTAACCGTTCATCCCTAATTTATATACATTTTCAGGTATCCTGTTGAAAGGCAAACATCATTTAAAGGGAGTTTAAATGAAAAGGCGTTTTCTTTTTAACTTTCAAACTCTGAAAAAAGTTGTTGCCATCAACAGAATCCTTTTACTTCACATTAACTCTGCATTACTGCACAAACTTCAAGGTTTGTTCATTGAAAGAATATTTTCCTCCTTTTCCAAATCATTATTCTGTTCAGCTCTGATGGAAGGAAATCTGTCCTGAGATACGGCCATTTAAAGCCGTTAACACAAGTCAAACACAGGGCACGTCTTCCTTTAGAGGCTAACACAGTTTATACGCATCATAACTACCAAAACGAGTTACGTATATAGTTCTTTAAAAAAAAAAAGAAGTAATAATTCACAACAAAATCAAGTTGTTCTTGTTTTTGTTTGCTTTTTTTGTTTCCCTGTGCATCAGAAACTTACAGAAAGATATTTTCCTGTATGTAAAATATTCTGTGAAAAGTTTCACAAAATGTTAGGATTTGAGTGACACTACTTAGATTTTAGACCATGCATTAATTCATTAATGAATTTATTTTAGCCCACCTGCTTGCATAGCAGGCCCAGACACACGAGTCAGCCCGGTGCCGCGCGTACGACGCTGTTGCACAAGCTGCAAAGCCACAATCTGACTGGCTGAAGCTTGTGTCGACACGAGAAAGGTTGAACTTTTCTGAACTTCTAATAGGAGCAACGCCACCATAGTCGACCCACAATTCAGTTTGGCAGGGCTCCAGATCACCCAAGTCAAAGCCGGGGGGACGGCGACGCTGTTGATGCTTCTAGCGTGAACGTCTGAGCAGGATGTTAGAAGATACTGCTTCATGATATAACCGTTTTCCTGTCCTATGATGGATTTTGACTCTCTTATACTGATTTGGGAATATTTTTGATTCAATGCATGACCTTAAGAGTCACAATCGAAATGTTTGATATCTGAGGACTTTGACCACTGGTATCAGCATTCTTCTGTAAGGTTCACAGAACGCATCTTCAGTCCTGTTTTATTCTTGGCTTTTGCAGAACCAAAGGATTCCTGCAGACATGATTTTCCTCAGGACGTCCGAGAAGACGGGTGAGCATGCTGACTGTTCTTGTAGCTGTATCACTGTGAAACAGGATGTAGGTCAAAAGATGTGCAGCCCAATACAGGAGTCTGCTCTATGGCTGAGCTCTGCGTAGCATTGAAATATGACTTCCCCGCTCTTCCAGTCCTCTGACATCATCTCATCAAGTCACCCCGTGAATCATATGATGTATCGTACTCTGTTCAAGTGAAGGATGATGCAAATTCCAGTTAATTCCAGTTAATCAATGAGCTGTGTCAGACCCTGGCTCTTATCTGAGGGGCATCAGGAGGAAATGTTCTGAGGACATCGTTTCCATCAATCTTTGGCATGTCAATATCCTTGACGGGGATTTGTTGACATCTTTGTCTCTAACACACACAGAAAACGCATCCTTCTTGTCCGCACGCAGCCGCATGTCACCGTTGTTACGCGAGCAGCTGAGCTGCCACTGCAGCAGAAGGAAGGCATGAATCATCCTCCTTGTGTTAATGTTTTCCATCATGCCCAACCCTCGGGGGATGGTTTATAGTTGCCCTTTGCCCTCTCTGTCAGATAGTTGCTCTCATCCATCAGTTGTTTCATATGTAATATTACCTCAGATCAATACGGGTCACCACTGCTCCAATTTTATCAGGCCATGTGGTGCGAAGCTGATGCTTTATGCTGTACTTATGCATCGGTGCAGCTGGCTGCTTTATGAGTCTAAGATGTGGCATTAATGTGGCATTAGTGTGCACTTCAGGCATTGTTTGATATACCTTTTCTCCATCAATTTAAACATTTTAAACCTGACCCCTTTTCTTCAAAACAGTTTATCTTGGTGTTAATTCCCCCTCTTTAGTTTCTGCAACATGTCATGTCCTAAGAGCCAGTTCCTGAAGCTGAGGGTCAGCATGCCAAGGCCACACGTTCAGTTGCCCACCTACCTACAGGTGGAGAGCCCGCAGGAAGGCGAGCCCGTGCAGCTCAGTCACATGGAAAAGCCCACCCACCAGATGCTCACCAATGAGCCCCTCTGCCAGGCCTGGCTCCTGGGTGGGGGCCCCAGTATCCCAAGCTGGGTTTTGACATCTGGGTCTTTACGTCTGAATCAGTTTGAATCCGTGTTCCTGGCCTCACCTATGGTCATGAATTGTGGGTAGTGGCTGAAAGAGTGAGATCACAGATCCCGGCAGTGTAAACTGGTGTTGCTCCGCAGGTTTCTGTGCTCTCCCTTACAGACACGGTGAGAAGTTCAGTCATCCGGAAACAGTTGGAGTGTCGCGGCCCCACAGCATTGAGACGAGCTAGTTGTTGTGGTTTCTATGGCGTCTGGTGAGGATGCCTCATGGTCACCTCCCTTCAGAGGTGTTGTGGACATGTTCAGCTGGGACAAAGCCTCCGAGGCAGACCCAGGATGTGCTGCGGAGATTACATTTCTCCATTGGCCTGGGAACGCCTGGGAACTGGAGAAAGTAGCCGAGGAGAGGGAGGTCTGAGCTTCTCTGCTTAGACCCAAACCCAGATAAGCAGACGTTAAGAGATGCATGAATGGTTTCTAAGATTTGTCACTTAAGAAACTCTGACAGTTTGAATCTGTGAGCTCATTGTATTGGTCTGTTTTGTCTCCCATATTCTGCCTGCGATCTGAGTAAAATAATTCTGAACGAGGTCTTTGTCCGTGGTCAAAGCTGGGTTACAGTTGTACCTTTTGTTTCGACTGGGAGCTGTGATGGAGTCAGAACGCTCCCTCATGAGGTCTAAGCTCAAAGAAACGCAGACAAAAATCTCTTTATTTTATTTTTATTTTCCTCCAGGGTGAGCTTTAATTTTCTCGACAGTTTCACTCTGAGAAGAGAAGAGGCTGCAGGAGGACAGATGTTTCCTGAAAGGGGGCGTGTCACGTTAATCCCCTTTAAACATTGATTTGAAAATAAATACATAAATTGTCACATGCACTTTTAAAATGAAACTCAACTGTATTCTGCAACCAGACACCGGTTAGGTGCAACTGTGTCATACGTATTTAATTTATGATAACATCAAAGCAAGAACGTCTTATTTTGTTAAATACCTGTTATCTCACCTGTTTGCCTTGCATTTCTGATGGGAGGGGCTAAGGTGTGAGGAAAGGAGTCCAGGAAGTGGACCAAAAAGTGTTTCTGCATCTTTCTGCTGTGAAATGGTGATGCAGCTGTAAAATAACTGACAGCTTTGCAGATGCAGTGTCTGTTAGTTGCAGTAAAGATTGAACGGACGCTCCACAACTGCTCTGATGGAACTTTTCTTTCTGCAGGAGCTTGTTTCATCAGGACTGATCAGCTGGATGGAGAAACCGACTGGAAGCTGAAAGTGGCCGTTGGATGCACGCAGCGACTGCCAGCAGTGGGGGTACGGATTCACGACGGTTCATTTCATATCTGGTAACAAACGTGGAAAGCAGATCTCATCGTGCGTCTGTGCTGCGACGGCAGCCTCCTTACTGCTGAATCTAAGGTGACGCTGAACGTTTCACACCCAAACAGGTTTTATCGCCACTTAATATGATCAGAGAATTAATTTCCACAAGTCATCGGATGCCTGAGCCATCACACGTATTAGTTTCACCTCATTAGCATGTTGCGCCTCAGCTGTATTCTACATATGGGTGTTCATTGGCCAGACGTTGGGGAATTTCTGCTAATTTCAGTGTTTTTGTTTGACCTACTTTATCGGCAGCAAATGAAGTCTTGACCATTTTATGTATGCTGTAACGCTTCTGGTTACTGGAGTCTAAGTGGAAGAAGACCACAAGATGAAACGCGTTACTCCTGAGGTCGTAACACGTTTCATCTTGCGGTCTTCTTCGTCAACATTGCATCATCTGGTCATTCACATTTCCCCGTCTGAATGATTCCACTGAGTCTCTGCGCTGTTTGTCTCTAAAACGTTTGAGCGAACACTACCCTCCATCACGAATTTGGTAAAATAATCTTTCCTGCCCCTTAACTGCTCTGCTCTGTTGTCACCAGGAGAACGTTATCGGAGCATGACTGAGGGCTACGTGCATGCTGCAGATGCCGTGCATGCATGGAATAATTCGATATTTCAGTCTGTTCTGTCCTTCACCATTTATGCTGGAATGGACAGCCGTCCCACTCATTTTCCTCTTCTATGTGAAGAATTAGTCAGGTTGATCAGGCTGGTTGGTGGTTTCCTGTGGGTCAGGTAAACTTGCCGGCGTAGGTTGGCGAGTTGTGGGCCGAGTGACGGTGAGTCCCAGTAGAGCTCCGCTTGGAAGGGTCCTGAAATGATTTGAGGTGAAAGCCCCTGACTGGAGGACTCAGCTGCTGCCAGACGTAGAAGCCAAGCTTCCCCTCTGAACTCTTCCAAGCCGAACCAACACCAGTTGGTCTCTTAGTCCAGTTAACAGCACAACAAGCCATATTATCTTCAGAATAAGAACGGTCCTTATTCACAGCTCAGAAGTCAGTCAGGACGGTCCTAAGCAGTAAGTAGTTGCAGTGATGGCAGCTACCCCCTGCAGCTATGACAGAAGTCAGTCAGACCACACCCATAATTATATAAACATTTCTAAACTTTTTCTTGTCTTATGCTCATAACACGTTACCTCAGATTCATTCTGGTGGATTCTGTCCGTCCATCCTCAGACATTTGAAATCAGCCCTCTCCCAGGGGCTGATTTATCACTGAACTTTCATTTAATGTTTAGCTGGAATGCTGACCTGCAGAGCTCCTGATCGAGCACTCGTGAGACCCTGGACAAGCTAACGCTTGGCCGATTGACTGCGGCTTTGTGCTCGTTTTGTAGTTAAGCTGTGAATACGTTTGTGTCCGCTGTAAAGCTGTGCGTTTTAACGTGGAGGTGGAGCCAGCCCCCAGTGGTCAATCAGGGAACTGCAGTGGCTTCAGCTATGAAAACCCAGACGTTGCTCTTCAAGTCAGGAAAAACAATCAAAAACTTAATTTTATAATAATTCCTTGATATTTTATTATAAATTGATTTAAAAAATTAGTCATCTTTGCAGCAACAAAGTGATATAAAAAATACATGAATAAAACATAATGGGAGCGAGAATCTTTAAGGTCAGAAGCTTGACCTTTAGAGTGTCACTGAAGACTTTTGCTCTCTCTCTCTCTCTCTCTCTCTCTCTTTCTTTCTCTCTTTCTTTTTGTCGTAGGACCTCTTCTCCATCAGCTCCTACGTTTATGCCCAGAAGCCTCAGCTGGACATCCACACTTTTGAAGGGACTTTCACGAGGGTAATGTGGCCCGTTGACATATTTATTACCAGCAAAACTCATTTCAAACGCATGCAGAGGTTTTTTTTTATGACAGGAATCGTGTTGACATACGAGGTGTGTATCCCTGCAGTGTGTTGATGAGTGACAACAATGAGGTCCTGTGTGTGTCTGGGCCTGTTGTTTTTGTCCAGCAGTCATGCCTCTTACATCACAAGCAGGTTCTTGCAGCTCTGACTCTCTCCATCCTGTCCTCCGTGTTGCTCAGTGATTTTTTTTTTTTTTTTTTTTTTTTTTTTATTAATAGCAGATTAGTGCAGCCCCCTCAGAGAGGAGAGTTCCAGTACAATGGGGGGCTTTGTGGTCCGTCTTCACTCTTGGCCACACACCAGGCTGAGTGAGCGAGCACTTCCTGCGCTGATTCACCCTCCGTGGCCTTCCTTTGCATAGTGTGTGCTTTTAGTCTGAGCAGGATGGGGGAGAAAAGGTTCCCACAGATCTACAGCAAATCAACTTACCTATTTATGAGGGTTTCTTCTTTCGATGTTTTCTTTTTTCTTGAGACTGATATAATGGCTTTGTTTCTGTGGTCTCTGTCAAGCCCCCGTGCAGTTATGAACACCGCAGTGTGATGCCAATGTCAGGGCGGTCAAGCATTCTGCAGCCTGCCATTTATTTTTCATGCATCTGTTCCCATGTTTGAGTGGATTGACAGGATGTGGGCGCTTAGGTATCATAATTATCATATCAGACAGGTCATTTGAGCTGAAACCGGAGCCGTTACTCTCAAAGCTGTTTTTCGGCATTTTGTCTTTATTTAAGAGGGAGAGGAGTGAAACAGGAGGCTCTCCAGGGGCTGATTTATCACTAAAATCTCATTTAGGTTTTCGCTCTCTGTGCTTTTTTAAAAGGAGCCATTATCGTCACACTGAATCTGGTGAGTGTATTGATAAAAGCATGACTGTATCACAACAGTTCACACAACCGTGCAGAGCTTGTTTCAGTTGACGGCTCAGCCCAGATAAACCCTTTCAGGGATTCGTTTCGACTTCACAAAAATCTTCAGCTTAAAGTAGTGATGAGATACTAATAGAAAATAAGCTCTTCTTCATTTTTACAGACATCACAATTTTAAAACGGTTTAGAAACTGAATTGGAGAATCAGCTCAGAAGGTGATTTGTTCCTGACATGTCACACGTATAAGCAGCAGCTCATTCATTTATATGAATTAATATATTTGGCTTCTTTTTTTTTTTTTGATAATTTCATGCTAAATGCGTGAGACTTCAGAATTGGCTTCAGTCAAAAGATAAAATCTTGAATTCACTTTTCTGTTACTTTTATTTTCTCCCTCCGCTGTGAAATTCCCTTCGGTTCCATTAAAGCAGCACAAATTAGCAACGCAAACATCTCATTGTAGAATTAAACACCCAGCGTCGAGATATTTCCTTCAAGATGGTGTTTCTGCTTTGGAGTTTTGGAGGTTCATCTGTCCAGAAAAAAAAAAAACTGCATGAATATAAATGATGAGAATATTTTATTAACGACTGCTACGATTTGCCACACATTTTGGAGATGTATGTTAAATTATTCTGAATATCTGAAAGAGTAAAAAAAAATGTTTTTTTTTTTTTCTCCTCCTTTAGGAAGATGCAGACCCACAGATCCACGAGAGTCTGAGCATTGAAAACACTCTGTGGGCCAGCACGGTGGTGGCGTCTGGTGAGTGATGCTGGGGAAGATTTCACAGCTGGTTTCATTCTAAAATCAGATTAAAATACTGCACATCAACAGATGGTTTCAATTTGTCATATGTGCATTGACAACTTTGCAAAACATGGACATGTGAGAGGTTTAAAAAGAAAAAGGTGTTTGAGCTGGAATTGCTAAATGCTCTCTCTTCAAATCAGAAGATAAAATATGTTCACATAAATGTTGTTGAAAGAAGCTGATTTATTTTTGCTTTGATTTTAAAGGGGGTGTGTTATGGGAAAAAGAAAAGGCCCTTTTCTGTGCTTGAAAGCATTTATTTGGGTGTCTGAAGTTGTTCCTGTTTCAAAAATCCAGAAAGAAACCACACAACCTTGTCGCTCTGGGGCCCTTTCAGTCTGAAAATCACTGAGCTGTTGAGATGTGCAGGAAACTGTGACATCACAGATCCAGATCAGAACTACCTGGCTCCTTTATGTCCACACAACAGTCCGTCTGCAGTCGCTCCACCTCAGAAGTTTGATGGCAGAACTCGTGTTGCTGTTGTCATCACTGCTGATGTGTGACATAGAAACTTAAAAAAAAAACAACTTTTAGTTAACTAGAAATTTGTTACAGAGCAATTACAACATCGTTTTGATTCACCTGTCAACCACCACTTGGCTGTTACATTGCTTCGGTGTTCCTGTCTGCGGTGTTTTAACAACCTGGACCAGTTTAACATGTGACCTAAAAGCCTACAGCTGAACTGGCACGTCCATGGACGAGAGGGGTGGAGTTGAGCTTCTGACTCCACCCCCTAAAGCCAGATGCTCAAACAGAGATGTGATGTCAGGGTTGAAAAGGGCGCTGTCGTGCTTCACCTCTGTCGTGTTTTGATAAAAGTCCCAGACATTTCATTACAACCTCAATAAATCCGTGAAGAAACAATGTCTTCTTGAAAAACGAAAGCAGCCCATCTCTGCTCACGAAACCTCACGATTTAAGTGCTTCGTGTTTTCATTTTGAGCTGCACACACAAGTCATGTGAGAAGGCAAAGTTTACTGCTATGTGGCTCCACCTGCCAACATAAAACAGGTAGTGTGGCAGAACTTCCTGTGTTTGCTCTTCGAGCAGTGAAGATGAACTAGGAGTCTCTTGGGTGAACATTCCAGCAGATCCCAAAGCCCTTGTTTTTGGTAGAATCTGCTCGGTAACTCCAAATGCTGGCATCTAAGCTGAAGAACTTAACATGCATATTTATGTGCACATGGAGTGTGAAGGTCAGATGCAGTCACTCACAGCTCATCTGGGGCGATGCTTTACTACCTGGTGTGAACAAACACTGGCCATTTTATGGTTGGACCAAATGTGTAAACACGAAAAGCCTCACTTACAGTCCTCACAGCATCACAGCTTGGGAATCTCATTGTCACCTTCACAGGCTCTTCATCGCCTTCACGGTGGCGTCCTGGGAATGTGAACTGGCCCTGATCTCGGTGTATTCGCTCCATCAGGCCCCAGTCACGCTGTGACTGCAGAATTGGATTCTTGCATGTTGTCGTTGAAGCCCCCCCTTCATGCTGAGCCCCTCGCATCATTTGTCACTTTGCTCAAAAATTCTGAAGCCCCAGAAGAGCCATTTGTCACCTTCCTCCTGTGGTCCTATAACCACGGGTCTCCTCTCGCTCCACCTTCTTCACTTTCTTTGTTTTCTTCTTCCGTTTATAACTTTCTTTCCAGTTTTATAGTTTGCAGATTTCTGTGGCTGTGTTTAGGTTTATTAGTGCCTTTGCTCTCCCATTAAGCTCATTTAATATTAATGACTCATTAATCCTCTGTAATAAGGCCAATGTAATGAATTGGCAAATAAAGATGGTGAAGTATTGATCCGAGTTTATGAGCTTCCGAAGGATGGCTGAAGGCCTGAGAGTCTGAGCACATTAAACTCTTGTCTGTGGGTCTGAGTGATAATGAGCTCAGCCTGGACGGTTCCCCCCGCGACGTTCATCCTCCTTCACCAGGAGGATGGCGTGCATGCGTGCAGGCTCGTACGTGTTGTTTGTGTGACATGGCGGGGTTCAGTAGACGAGCAGCACCTCTCTCTCTTTGTCTCCATCTTTGGCAGGAACGGTGATCGGGGTGGTGATCTACACGGGCAAAGAGACGCGGAGCGTCCTGAACACATCCTACGCCAAGAACAAGGTGAAGACTTTGTGTTTCTGCAGGAAAATGGGACTCTGGTTTGATTGAGATCGATTTCTTTTTTAATTAATCCATTAACCTCTCCAATAATTATACAGCAAATCTTCAAATGCCAAGACCTTTCTTCACTTGTTTCCTGTTTAATTATTTATTAACATTTTTTTTTTTAAATTTCTTCTCGGTTTTGTTTGTATGACGTCTAAAAATATTTTCATAAATCTTTATTCTGATGCCTCAGAGCGAACAAGTGGTAAACCTACTTTCATTGGAGTGAAGTCCATCCATTTTAAAAGGAAACGTTTTCCTTAAATTTTAACGGTGCTGCTTTAGATCAAACAGGATTATGAACCGATCTGAAGTGATTCAAACGTGGGAATGAAACCTGCACCGCATGTTGGATATAATAGGTACAACTAAATGTTTAAAACATGATTCTGGCATTAAATGAACTAAATAAAACTTTTAAAAGCACATTATAATGACAAGTCACTTCCTGCTCAGCCAGCATTGGAGGTCAGCGTATTTATATGGATCAGACCCCTGACGGTTATACAAATTCTGGATTTTAATCCTGGTTTTTATTCAAGGAAATTAATCTAAGCAATACTTATTGCCTTGAAGTCTGAAATGACTTTTTTTTTTTTTATTTTAAATCTGTGTAAATGCACCATATAACAGAGGAGCTCTGACTGGCAGGTAGTGGTCAGAGGTCAAACCTGGAGTGAAGTGAACTTTTTATGAACTGAACTTTGAAGAACTGGAATAATCGGTGGGCAGATTAGACGTCTGTCTGCTGATTTTAAGGTTCACTAGTTTTGATTCTCTGCATTAAAAACTTAACTATAAATGTAACTGAAGGCCAAACTACACTGTAAAATGTATCTTCTGAAATTACCCCAAAGTAATTTACCATTCAGTCATATTCTGGGCAATACAACTGCAAATCAGGATCATATAATTGAACATTTTACCTTGATTTAGTGATTATTTTGACTTTGTTGCAACTTTGACAACTTGATATATGTTTGAGTTTCAGAATAAGTGAAGCGTTAGCACATAAATGAACCATTTAGTCATTTACTGAAACAACAACGTCACATAGTTATAAAGTTCTGAATGACTGTTTTGAGTCATTTTTGATTGGTTGCCCAGCTCAATGATCCCTGATATCTAAAATAACTTTCTGTATGCTCAAATTTAATCTCCACCGGTACAGAATGTACCAAACCAATTGCAGAGGGGTGAGTGTGGGCTTAATGCGATGACTTAAACAAAAGCGTCCAAGAGGTACCATTCAAAGATGGCTGTTTGCGTGCATATTCAGCAACAGGGGTTGTGTGCATCCGTTTCCCCCGGAAACCAAAGTTGAATCAGATTCTTTAAATCAAAGGGGAAAAAAAACAATTGTGGCTTTACCTGACCCAACATCTCACCTTTGATCACTAATAAATCACTATGAAGAGGTTTTTTTCTTTTTTTAAACTACAAAAGGTCAGATCTAACAGTGCTGAAGGTGTAGTTGCTAATTAACTTAGAAAGGGTTATTAATTTAACCAGCGCAGAGTTTAAATGAGCTTTTCAGGGGACAGTTGATCTCACTGAGTCCCCGTTGAGCATCGTCCCCTCCGGATTAAGAGACTGATGAAAATTTGATGCTAAATGTATGATTTCTACCTGGCAGATGGTGGAGTTGGAGAAATGAGCTTGAGCTGATGGAAGTAGAAGTCAGCAGGAAGTCGGAGGTGTTTTTCTGACTTTAACGCAGTGTTGTCACCTACAACTGTTGTGTCAAGTCGCTCTCTCCTACATCAGCAACGTTTTTGTTTTTATTAGGAACGCTGATGTGGCCGGTCGAACAGCACGGCCGGGGTTTTTGTGTAGGCTTGACAGCTGAGAGGAATTCAATATTTCAAGGAGATGATGTCAGAAGTGCCAATATGAAGACTGGAGATCGGTGGAGAAAGTCGATACGAGTGCAGCTGAAGTCACAAGAGCATTTCTGGCCTCATAATCTGTTGCGACAGCGATGAGGACAGTGTCCACACTTGATCGGTCTGACGGGACGTCAGACATGGACTCGGTCCGTCGCAGCATTGTTAGACACTCTGCCGTCTGCGCAGAGAGAAGTCATGTGACCAGAGGCTGCCCTTCGGGGGCTCGTGTGAAGAGTTCCAGTACTCGGACCAAAACGGAGGTTGTCTCATCTAAAAGGTCAATTTCGCTTTATTTTCTTGGCGTTCACAAAGTTGCCAGCATCTCCAGCCTGTGTTACACCAGTTGTCTGGGGTCTGGGTATTCTCTGGCGTTAACTCGATGAATATTCATGTCCCAGGGCTCTCCATCAGATTTCTCACACATGTTAAGATACAAGCCACACGAGCAGATCGAATCATTCCTTTCACTTTTAATGGCTTGGAGATGAATGGAGTAAAATATGCACTTTTATTCACTGATAGGACCTTTAGGTTGAGGTAATTGAGTCCTTTTTCCACCCCTGACTGAATGAATAATGACTTCATCTGATCCCCGGCAAGCCTTGGAAAATTTCGTCCAGCCATTGTTCCACCAGAAGGGGATCCTTTGCTTTTCAGACACACACTGTGTTCTCCGTCTTAATTTTTCTTCATTTTAATCCACCCAAACTCGCTATTTTTCTCAATTGCTCAACCATGAACCATGTGGAGGGGGTACACCCTCCCGCTGTACTCTCTTGCCCATCTCTGCTGCTGGGAGTTCAACAGCAACTGATAAATCAGTCACACTGGTCTTCCAGCTCGCCCAGTCCTCAGGGGAATGGTTTTGGTGGTGGGGGGTGGGGGGTGTCAGGCAGTGGAGGAATTTTGCTGCTTTTTACATGTGCCCAGCCACCCCCTCCCTCCCCTTCCTCCCTCTCCTCCTTTTGAGAGCAGTTCCTTTATCTGTGGGAGGAGAGATGTTATGTTCTGCTGTTTTTGTAAGCGTGGTGCGTCAGATGAAAGCCCTCTGTGTACGAGGCTTCACTGCGAGCGCTGCCAGAAAGGGGAAGGCCACTTCTTTATTTGACGTCTTTTTCCCACATGCTCCATTGGCTGGAAGATGCACTCGAAAAATAAAAGACAATTCTGACCCCCTCCCCTTCCCCTTTTCGGTCGTGTTTTTTTTTTTCTTCCATGGAGCCATCTCAATATGGGAACTCTCTCCATTTTTGAGGCCTTTTGACCTTCCGTTGCATTGATGAACAATGCTTCAACTCAACAATAATGCAGTTTGTAGTTTAACACAAAATACAGCCTCCAATGAAGTTATTTATGCCGTACACACACGCGGTTTGCATGAGAATAGCCCGCAGCTACGAATCTCTTTGACCGGCTTTGTTTTAATCCCTGTCTGACATATTGTAAGATTTCAGGAGCAGATGGGGAAGTTACAAAGACTTTTTTATAGAAAAGGTGGTCTGAAAAGGATTAGGATGTTTTCTCTCTCTCTCTCTCTCTCTCTCTCTCTCTCTCTCTCTCTCTCTCTCTCTCTCTCTCTCTCTCTCTCTCTCTCTCTCAGTTCGGATATTTGGTTTTTAAGTGTATGATTTATGTTGACACAATCCAAAGTGGATCAACAAACCTTCAACTTAAAAAAAAAAAAATTAATTAATTAGGGCTGGGCATCGATTAAAAATTTTAATCACGATTAATCGCAGGATTTCCCTGATTAATCACGATTAATTGCATTGTATATGAAAAATCACTTAATGAATTCAAAAGTAGTGTAAAATGCACTTTTATTTTAATGTTCTGCTGCCATATGAACTAAAGTGCCATAACATAACACTTTTAACATCGCCACTTGTCAGTAACACATATTTAGTGTAAATCTCATCTTAAAAAATGTAAAATACAATAAAGCTTATTGCCACTGCCAGGGCATTAATGTAATCCTGTCTTTATGAAAAATAAAAAAAAGTCTACAAAAAAAATCCAACAAAATTATTGTGTCTCAGCACAATCAGAACATTAAAACAGGTAATTTCTGAGGTAACAGCAGAAACTTTTAACGGGGAGTTCAACTTGTCAGTTGTTACAAATGACCTTGTTTCTGTTGAATCCTCCGTCTGGGAGAACTTTAAAATGAAAAAATGTCCATGTTAAAGTTCAGTAACTTTACCAATCCATGTATCATTCATTTTTTCCATTTTCAATTGTCAATCAAAAATTAAAAAAATTAAAAAGTGACATTTTATTAAGTTTTGTGTTTTTAAATCGAACACGAAAAAATGCCTGTTTTTTTTTTTATATTTTAATTTTAGTGAAAAAACAGGCCACAGGACTGAATTTGTTTTATAACTGGACTTTCTGTTGTCATTACACATCTGTGCCACTAGATAGAGCTGCATTGAAGTAACCAGCTAGAGAACAGCAGGACAGTGAACACATGGAGCAGATCTGATGGAACATGGAGGAATGACGCGAAAGTTTTGTCGCAGTCCAGAATTTTTTTTTTAGACAGAATTGTTAATATTGTTGCCTGAGTTGCTACCACGAACTGTAAAGTTAACAGATTTTTACCGTTCCCATGTCTGTTTTAGCTTTTCCTTAAGTTTACCTGCCAATTCCCTTCCAGCTCCACAGCAGCTGGCAACAGACTTTGCAAAACAAAAGCATGTGAGCAACATGCGTTAACACGCGATAAAATAAATGTCGGCGTTAATAAATTAATGAGTTAACGTGATAATAATGCGTTAACTTGCCCAGCCCTAAAATTAATATTATATCCAATAAACAGTCTAACAAGCCTGGTATGAAAGGAGCAGGGCAGTCATTGTTCTGTTTTTACCTCTGACCCCTCGTCCCTGCAGGTGGGCCTCCTGGACCTGGAGCTGAACCGTCTCACCAAAGCCCTCTTTCTGGCCCAGGTGGTTCTCTCTGTCGTCATGGTGGCACTGCAAGGATTTGTGGGCCCTTGGTTCCGCAACCTCTTCCGATTTGTCGTACTTTTCTCGTACATCATCCCCATCAGGTACTTTGTGGTTCTTTTTGTTCTGTTTGACCCTGTTTAGACATGGCATTAAAGGGACATTCTGCTGTTGAATGAACCCTAGGTCTATTATTAGTTGGAAAATCGACCTATATCAAAATAAATATCTCTTTCAATCCTCTTGCAAGACTCAGAAATGTCTTTATGCTTGAGTGATAGTGTGGATAAACTCCCTAAAGGCTAATCAAGGGATGTTTAACTCTGTAAAGTAACGACGGTAAGGTACAAGGAAAAAGGCTTCAAAAGCAGTCTTCAGAAAACTTGTGGGTAACATCACAGGGACTGCATCGAGTTGTTTTTGTAAAGTCGCATGGCCACTTGTGATTGGATTTCCCAGGAATGCATTTCAATGCCAGGTCTAAATGAGGTCGATGTCACCTGCTTCCTTCTCAGTTGTTCTCTCTCTGCAAAGACTCATTATTGAGAAGACGGCACTGATTTTATTGGCTCTCTGGTTTTTCCCCTGACATGCAGCTTGCGTGTGAACCTGGACATGGGGAAGTCGGCTTACGGCTGGATGATCATGAAAGATGAGAACATCCCTGGCACAGTTGTGAGAACCAGCACCATCCCTGAGGAACTGGGCCGGCTGGTCTATCTGCTGACGGATAAGACGGGTAGAGCCCCTCGAGTTGTAGCCTTTACATCTTTACATCTTTGCATAACTTTGACTGGACCTCTTCTGAAAATAGCTGAAATGTGTTGCAGGATCTTAGTGGTGCAAACTGATTATTTCTTAGATTAACATATTTATAATAACTTGGTAAAAAAGAAAATCCATTGTTTTACATTAAGGTGAAGCAAATGCCAGACAATATTCAACCAGAGTACATTTAGACTTTAATGATCAATATGCCCTTAGACGCACAATTCTACGTGTTAGTACTGTTTGTTTGCATTGTAGCCGTTTTTTTTTTTATGTCCAGTTGGAAAAAGCTTCCAAAAAGATCTTCCAGCTTCTTTCCTTTCACTCTCATGGTCTGATTGTGTTAAAAAAAAAAATTGCTGCTCTTTACTGATTCTTCAGACTGTCAGAGTGACAAACTCCTGTAGAGGACCTAATATGCGTCTTTGTCTTAACTCTGCTGATTTAGGTGGCAATAGATTTTCTCCAGAGCCTATTTATCCCTGTTGGTAGTTAAAAACGCATCAAAACAATCCATTAGCATCAGTTAACCCCGTGGCTCGGTTTCTGGGAGCGAGATGCCCTCTCATCAGCTTTTAGTCTCAATCAGCACACATTCTGGCAACCAACATCCATTAAATTAGGTTGTTTTTTTTTTTTTGCGTGCCTGCTATTTATTCAGTCTTTTTGTCTGCATGCAACGCTGAATGTTGTCTGTTCGTTAGTTGGAGAAGACATGAGGTTCATGCTGGTGGTGAGATCAGGTCAAAGAGAAGGTGGTCAATTATTGTACTTTCCACGAGAACTTATGACAATTCAGACCTCTGTGTGTGTTTGTGTGGCTAAAATGCAGCCAGCTATTGACTATGCAGGCTGTCATCTGACGAAACCATAAAATACAAAGTTGAAGATCAGTTTATATGTTTGTAGGCAGACTAATTGTCCAACAACAATGAGGAGAGATCTGCATCCAGCTTCATCCCGTCTCCTCTTTTAGGTCTCTACCGAGTGAAAGTCTGGCAAACATTTACTCTCGTTTGGTCTCTTGCTCAATCACTCTCTTCCTCTTTCTCTCATCCTCTGTTCTAACGTTCTCTAGTTTCTTAGTTGCCTTTGACCTGATGTTCGCTGTGCAAAACTGAACTCGCTCAGTGAGTTTGCCTCAGTTTTAGAGTTGATATGTGATGAAGTGGCATGAGGTTTTGTGCAGCTGTGGCGGAGATGTGCCGTCCGGGGATTCAGAAGATGCTTTTGTCAGTTTCTGCAGACAGCAGGACCAGATGGGTCCAAGAGGTCAATGAGAGTTCCTAAAAACAATCAAATGTTCCATTATAAGACAACTGAAACTGGTATTTTATGATGATAAAGTTGTCTTTGCTCTGCTTTACCTGGAGAGGTGAAATGTTTTTGTTTCACCTTTTTCAGATTTTATTTATTTATTTATTTATTTATTTTCAACTGTCTTAAATAAACATCTTAATTGCAGGAACTCTGACACAAAACGAGATGATATTCAAGCGGCTGCACCTGGGAACAGTGTCCTACGGCACCGACACCATGGACGAGATTCAGAGCCACATAATCCAGTCGTATGCGCAGGTGAGGGGCCGCTTAACTACCTGTTCAGATGTACAAAAACAACTCAAAAGGGCTCATTAGGTAGTTTTTTTTTTTCTTTAGTTTAAACTGTGCAAATGTGAATGAAATATTCATATGATGATTTCTAACTGATTGTTATTCACTGATTGTTCCGCTAAAGGACAACGATCTTTTTGGTCATTTAACACTGTGCGTTCGTTTCGGCTCAGTGTGACTGCTTCTTCCTGTTTTTAAAGCTTTTAAACAGGCTCGATGGATGACATTCCTAAAATTCTTTCCTAAAATTATATAAAACAGGGACTGGCAGGTTTATTGAGGCATCTTTCACTTGCACCGTGTCCAGTGTGTGAGCATATGCATTAAAACAAAAATACGTGCCATATTCCGCTTCCAGCTCGTTCCTCCCTCTGTCCTTTTAAATCAATTTTTATATTAAACCGAGGACACGTTTTCCAGGAAAGAAGCCCATATTGTTCATTCATCATGCAGTGTCCCAGAGAGACTCTTGATACTGTAAGCAAGTGTTTCCCTCACTGGGTGGCTCAGATCTGGCCGCTGTCTTTACAGAATGATATTGTTCACTGTCAGCCAGCTCCAAACAGCTGGTGGAGGCTGAAACCATCTGCCGCACACCCTTATGTGTAATCTCGGCTAATGAAAAACGACAAGTCTTCTGAGGAGCCGAGCGGAGCAGCACGGACGTTTTTTTTTTTTTTTTTTTTTTTTCTTTTTCAAACTGCTCTGTCACAGCGATGTGTAAAAGAACATTTCAGAAAGAACCCACACCAAGCTTTTATGTTTAATGATCTATAATGTAGAGCTGAGCCGGTGGTTTAATCCCTTTATGGTTATTCTTATAAAGTTCTTTAGTTGAGTATCTATGTTGTGTTTGTGATTGTTCACATATTAAAGCGACTGCCCATATAATCGTGTGACTGGCCACTCGTGGGTGCTCTGCAACGCTGCACCCCGCTAAGTGTCTTGTTTTCAGGCACTGACACTCCTGAAAAACACATCTTTCTCCACCCATTTACTCCTCGTGCGACTCTCCTTGTTCAGTGTTCTTGCAGTGCTTCATTGCTGCTTTTGCACCAGCACTTTATCAGATTTGTGAAATTGGATGAGCAGAGATTAAATAAAGAGGCCAAGGAATATGAAGACCGAGAAGCACATTGGAAAAAAAAAAAAAGAAATCCACGGGTGCTACATTATTTAATTGTACATGGAGAAATAAAACTGGTGAATTTGCGCCCCCCACTATGCAACCCACAAACCCATGATTGTTAAGATAACATTAAAGCTACCCTATGTAGCAGTACTACATCTGACTTCTTGGGGGCAGCATATTCCAAGAAAGTTCATTTATTAGTTGCTTCAATAAGACACATTGAAGTGCACCTCCAGTGGCTCTGAAAGTGATACAACAAGACATGCCGGACATTAGCACAGTATTGTTGGGACTCTTTTTGTCAGCACAGCAGGTTTTGTGCCCCCGTGTGGTCATGTCGAGCCAAAGAATGAAAGCGAGTTATATCATTTTGGAGCGGCCACAGAAAACGCTCTGTAGGGGGAGTGGAAGCACTGCGGTCTGGCTCTGCTCGCAGCTTTGCTCCGACCTCGGGTCCCACTGGGAGCATTTCCAGAGCAAACCACTTGCAAACGCCGCCTGCTCTGCTAAGAGTTTGAGATCACATAGCAGATCTCGAGTTGCAAAGCGGTCTGCTCGTTAAAAGACATGCGTCTCACCTTGTCTGGTTTCTTTCTTTCCTAAATTATACAGTCGTACCTCTACTTACGAACGTCTCTTCATACGGAATTATTAGGTTACGTCACGTCTCAACGGGAAAATATTGCCTCTTGTTACGAAAGAAATTTCAGGATATGAAAGGCAAAAATACAGTACGCGCTGCGACTTGCAGCTCCCAGAGTTTACTGAACGTAAACATACTTGTAGCTGCTCTGCCACTGGCTATCTCCTAGCATCTTTCTGGCATCCCCTTGACATTTTAGGAATACTCCATGAAGTTTCGGAATTAGTTGAAAAGAATCACCCAGAAAAAGTGTTCACTCGTTGGGCTATCACTCATTATGTTGATGTTAGCCTTGCACATTTTCGAAGGATTGTTAAAAGCTGACAAAAGCAAATGTCCTTGGATCGGTTCTTAACAAAACGTCAGGCAAAAACCACTGCTGAGAGAGAAAAGATGACGACGATAGCAGTTAAAAGGTAAATTAACATAATAATTTTTATTCTTTGTTTTTTATTATGTACAACTCTCATTTTATATTTATTGTGCAATAATCTAATGGTAACATGTATTTGTTACATGTTTTGATGCATTTTTATGATTTATTAAAAAATTTATGTCCGAATTTTGGGGAAATTTTATATGAAAAACACGTCTCTACTAACAGAAATTTTAGGTTACGAAACTACTTCCAGAACCAAATAATTTCATGAATTAGAGATACCACTATTTATGTAAAGGGTGAGTGTTGTCAAATAAATTGAGTCTTTCAACTTCTAAACTGAACTTCTCCGCATCCCTGGTTCAAATCTCTTCTTAACACCTCTCAGGTGTTCACACACGCATCCTTCACAGGTTAGCATCATGTCAACGGAGCCTGCTTGTGACATTTTATTTTGAAGGTCCACTTGATACTATGTGGATACTTTACTATTCTGATGTCTCTGCGGACACTGACAAGGTTTAGCAGCAGTCCAATGCCAAAAAAGATTCAGTGCACTTTTTTTTTAGCGGACCAGAGCGAACAGTTGCTTCTGGGAAGCTTCTAAACCGCTCCACGGCCACTCATGGACTAGAACAGCCTCGGCCTGCAGCGACTGTGGCGGTTCCACGTAGGGCTGTAGCGATACACTAATCTCGTGATACGATATGATACACGATATTTGGCTCACGATATGATTTATATCAATATTCATCTTACAATCATTTACATCATTTTCCGAAAGATTAGAAGGGACAAAGTGATTTTGGTGACATCTTGTGAGTGTTCCAATTACTTTGTTTGAATTTTTTGAACTGAAAGCATCAGTTATACATTATATGGCTGACAGGGAGCTTGCAAATGCTGGACAAAATGAATAAAAGATTTGTTGAGAAAAATAGTTTCATTTATTTAAACTGTGCAAATTGTTGCTTGCAAACTTTTAAAGGTGGAACACGGAGGTTTTGAAAGAAGCTTAGAATGTCGATACCCGAGGCTGAAAAAATCAATACTCGATACTCGATAAAATATCGATATGTATCGCAGAATCGATAAAATCGCTCAGCTCTAGTTCCACGCCACATTGGACATAACTGTAAAAACATCTGCCCGCAGACTTCAGGGATCTCCCAGGAGTGTAACAACCCCACTTCTGACCACATGGTGGCATCACTCCTGGACAGTTGGGCATCGCAAGTGAGCAAGTCATCTCAAGTAACTAGGATTAACATCTAGAGTGAAATCTCTTCTTCGCAAATAACCAGTTATTTTATTTGTTTTTAACAATGTTGTTTTTATGTGATGGAAAGTGACTTTGAGAGTTTCAAAAGGCGCCTGCAAATAAAATGTCTAATTATTATCGTTATTATGTTTCCAAGGAAGTTCATACAGTTTTTCTTTCCGCTGTATATTAAACTGGTTCTTGTTGCTCTTTCAGGGGTCCTCTCAGCAGTCCGGCGCTACTGCAAGTGGCACCACGCCGTCACGGAAGACCGCTGCATCAGGCCCGAAAGTCCGTAAGAGCGTCAGCAGCCGCATCCATGAAGCCGTCAAGGCCATTGCCTTGTGCCACAATGTGACGCCCGTCTACGAGTCCCATACCAGCGTGAACGGAGAGACGGAGTCTGCAGAAGCCGACCAGGACTTTAGTGATGACAACCGCACGTACCAGGCCTCCAGCCCAGACGAGGTAAAAACAAGAGAAAAATGCTGTTTTAGTGGACAAAATGGACAAATCAAGCAGTGATTCAGGCTCATGTATGAAGAGGGTTAGAAATTAGTGAAGTAAATCCTTCTTTCTATGTGAAGCACCTTTCAAAACCTTCAATAATCTGCACAGTAATCAAGGGAAAACATTTAAAAAATTAAGGGGGAAAAAAGCAATAGACAGCAAAATGTTCACTTTAACGTGGGAGCCTGGTAAGTCAGACATTTTTGCAGATATTTTAACTTTGATTTAAGAGAAAAAAGCTCTAATACTTAGGCCAGTAAGAGCTTAAAGTTTGAGGATGAGAATTTATACAAACTGTGTTTAAGAGGAAATAACGTCAAAACCAATATGGAGTCAAATGCTTAAATTGAATTACCGTTTCTGGGATCATGGCAGAGCGCACATATCTGGTAAAAAGGGTTGAATAACTGACCTAACGTTTGTCACACACGTCACAAATGGAGGCAGTAATTTTGGTAAATGATTTAGTTTTGTTTGGGCGGTGCTAGAGACCTGAATTCTTGGGTTAAAAAAACAGAACAATAGAGGATAATTTAGTAGGATCCAAATTTTGGTCACAGTAATTGTGTTGTGTGGTAGAACAATAATATAACGCACAAACACATATATGGATGAAGTTTCCTGAAGTGAGCTGTTGTGCAGTAAAGGAAAAGATAAAATTCACCCCACTGAGCCAAGGAGCGAAGGAGCAGTGCTCCATCTGTTAGAACAAAACTTCTGCTTCAATGAAAAAAGGCACCAATTGAATCGAACCACAGATACCGACCTCTTCTAGTCATCAATGAGAATAATGTGATCAACAGAAGTGAAGCCCTGATTATTCTATAAAAATTAAAAATATCAACAGAGAAAAGATTAGACCTCAGCTCTTATAGTTAGTCTTTTAAATGATCTAATGCGTCTGAGGTTTTTGAGAAAAGTGTGAAAATCCAGTCTAAAGCTTTTTAAGTTTTTCTCTTTTTTTTTCTTTTTAATGAGTGAAAGTTAAAAAATAAACCAGGGTCTTTCTCTTTCTGAGTGTCTGTCATTGTTCTCTCTGTCTTAATGATTATTAGTCATCCTCAGTGACTCTGCTTTGACATAATAGTCATTTTATTGGCTGGAGGTCAGAGGTCATGAACTCCTTCACAAGGTTAAGCCCATTTAATTGTCCATATTTGTTTCCTGAGAATTTATTTCCCCAGCGGAGGGAGAGTGCAGCACAATCCCTCCCCAGGGCACATCCATGGCTTTTTTTTCTTCCAGTCGGTTTTCCTGTGTAATCTGAGAGTTCAGCGATATGGTGACGGCAAACGCACACAATCGTTTCCAACCAGACAACTCAAAACATGTTCAGACCTATTTGAGGGGAACGACGAAGTGGTGAAAGATAAATGTATATATTTATATCCCTTCTCCCGCTGCTCTCCCTTTCCCTCCCCTGTCCATTGTCTCACCCTGCTTAGATTAATCAATATTTAATTTTCTCTCATAGAAGATAAGAGGTCAGTGGAACTCTCTCTTCCCCCTCTGTTGGGTGCTTTGTTCTTTCCCTGTCCTTTTATTTCCCTCCCTCCTTGACTGCACCATCAGATCTTAGCCCTGTCCTGTCGTCGCTGATGGTTTGTTTGGCATTGACTCTGCTCAGCTTTTCTAATGCAACAAACCATCCTTAAGGAGATGAAGTGGAGCAGCTGCTGAGGTCAGAACAGGGGTCAACGGGCCTGGTGGTCAGCTGTGCTCTGAACTGAGTCCTCCTATGACCTTTGACCTTCATACTGTCAGACAGGCAGGGAACTGTTGCTCTTCATGGTGCCCGTTGTGACCATGTATCACAGTGGAGGAGATGTGGTTGAAAGTAATTTATTCTGCCAACGATGCCAACGATGGCACCAACATAAAGAGCTGCTTACAGCGAATCTGACCAGCCATCCTAATTCTTCTCCTCTTTGATACAAAACCATTATGACCAAGTCCCACAGGAAGCACTGGGCCAGCTGCTGGGAATTGCAGCCATTCTGGTTAGAGAGTGGTGTCACCAGAAGCAGTGGAGTGGTTTAGAAGCAGCATGGAGAGGTTTAGAAGTGCCCCAGAGACAACCACCCATTCTGATCTGCTAAAAGTACCCAATCTTTTTTTTTTTTTTTTTGGTGCTGGATCGTAGCTAAACTGTATCAATTTACACACAGCAGAAAGTGCTGGCAGGAAGTCAGATGTGGGAATGGAAAATGGAGATTTTCAAAATAAAACACTACAAGCAGACTCCAACTCGTAGATTGACGCTATGTTAACCTGTGGAGCTTTTCAGAAGAGATTCGAAACACGTCTTTAAACAAGAGGACTTCCGCGCAATTCTCACGTGATCTTGATACTTTCGAGAAAATTTGTAACGTCACAATTCCATCCGAGCAGGCAGCGTTCTGCTTTTCAACTGTTCCCCGTGGGACTCGAGATCGTGCTGACAGCAGAGCAAAGCTGCTGCCAAAGTAGACCATGGAAACAGTGTTAATGGGAGGGACATGAGACCCGTTATATGACATGATATTTTTGCAAAGTGATTGTTTATGGCTGGCGAGGCTAGTTTACACTTGCCATCGTGCCACATATTTTCAAGACTGCCCCCTGTTCTGGCAGTTAAATGCTCTGTCGGGTGGATGTGTTTGATGTGTTTTTCTACCAACTTTTGACGGAGGTAACGCTATCAACGTGACGGACGGAACCCACAATTTAGTTCGATAACAAAGGACGTCACCCCACTAAAAGTCTAAGGAGATGGACGCAGACGACGCTTAAACTCATTTCAGTGTTTAAACCGTGTCATTGATCACAGACCGAGGCTCACACACCACAAGATCTGAAAGACTGGTCTAAAAAAAAAAAATTTTATCAACACAACACAGGAGGGAATTGAGGCGTAGCCTCGCGCAAACAGCTGATCCTTAAAAATGGGATGACACAGGAAACAAATTTCGTAAGCTGTTTGTGCGATGATTTGGTCTGGACACGGATGCAAAAAGAAAACGATGGGGATTGTGAAGGTGTGTGAGAAGATGGCAAGATATTAAGATATTATTAAGATATTAAAACATCGTAATAAATTTTACAAGGACTTCAAAGAAGGTTCAGATCTGGCTGCAAAAAGAAGTCAGTTTCCAAAAGTGAGTAAATCCACTGTATTAACTTTGTAGCTGCAGCTAAATTAAATTTGATACATACAGCTTGGTCCTTTGATTGATGGCTTAGCCAATGGCTGCCTGTCACCACGCTACGCTTGCCTTACCTGCAGGGGGCCTAGACCTTTGAAGGACGCGCTGACCGACAGCCGGTTCCAGTGGAGTTTCACGTTTTAGCTCTGGCAGCACTTGTTTAGGATGTTGCTTTGGTAGTGACATTCAAAATGTGGATATTTGGACAGATTTGATCAAGGTGAATATAAAGTAATATAAGCCAGCCAAGCTAAAAAGTGGGTGTGTTCTTGCTGGCTTTTCAACCCCTTTTGAATCATGGTGTGGCACAAAGAGGCTTCAGAATCACTTTTCAGAAAAGCTATGGGTGACAGGGGGGTTTGTCCACTTCTTCATAATGAAGTCCACCTCTAGTGGAACAAAGCGGTATTACCCACTCATTGGCACAGCATTTTCAGTGGATCTTCTGTCACTGCAGCAGATCTATATCCCCCCCATGTGGTCAGAAGTAACATTACTATATAGAGTGGCTTTAACCTCTATTAATTCTCAATATAGTTGCTTTCATTAATGTATTTCTCTGTCATCAGACATCGACAGCTGTCTAATGTTTTGACAGAGAAGCAGCCTGTGTCTTGGACTTAGAAAAATAGTGATAAAAAAAAAACTGGAATACAAATTTAGGATCTTGCCATCAGTATTTTCTTCTGCTGTTTAAATGTTTGGAGCCTTCAGTGGTTTGTGTAGCGCTGGTAAACAGGTTTAGGATCCTGAATACTTGTTGTGTTTGTCAATTCATGTGTGACCTTGTGTGTCGCTGCGCACACACCAGGATAATGGGACACAGATGTGTGTTGAGTAAATATAGGCAGGCCTTTTATGAAGCTTGAAGGGGGAGCAGGAGAAATGATGGGGTATTAACAGGAAGTTCCAATTTGTAGGTCAGAGTATAATAACGACCTTTGAGTGAGCAAATTGAAAATGAACCCATTGAGAATCGAGTCGTGTGCAGCTGAACACTCACTCGGGGGCCGCAGTTCCTGCTGAGGAGATGAAGAGGGAAGAGAGACAGAAAAACACTTATCTGAAGCTGAATGAGATGTCGGAAGATACCGAAGCGCTGTCTGGTTCTTCAGTTGCGAGCCAAATCACGCTTGACCAACTTGTACATGAGTCACCGCCATTTTCTGTTCTCCTTAACTTCATTAAATTTCTGACCTTTTCAAATTTTGGTAAAGAATTAGGTGAGAATTGGCACCTTCAAGGCCCTTATTAACCAAACCAATAAAAAGAACCAGCAAAGGGCCCCTTATGTGTCTTTTAAAAAGAATTAGCTACTTGAACACCTCCAAGGAAAACGTCCAGCTCCCAACTACATGTAATCTGTGTCAGTCGTTAATGCATTATTCAATAAAATGTAAGAAAACAATGTTTGTGTAAAACTAGTTCAGCATTTGGAATCCAACATAGTTTTACCTTATTTAGGTGTTTTGATTTAACACATCGTTGTTCAAGACCTGGGAGCCGAGCCATATGATTATTTACGAGAATTCTTCTAAAATGTGTTCACTTTTAAATTAGTTTAGATGCAAGACGTTTTAAACACTCTTGAAGAGTGAAGGGAAAAACAATGAAGATGGGTTTAAGGAAAATTATTACAGTTTGCTGTCAGCAGAGGGGTTTTTAGGGTGGAGGTGCATCAAGGATCGGTCCTGAGTTAAGAGACACGGGCAGAACGGAAATACGACTCGGGCTTCATTTTGCAAGCAATGGGAGTGTGGGAAAGGGGTGAAGAGGAGAGTGCAGGCCGGGTGCAGAAGAGTATCTGGAGTTATCTGTGATAGAAGAGTAAAGGGGAAATATTTACTAGACCGTCGCAAGACCAGCTCTTCTGTCTGGTTTGGAGACAGCAGCGCTGACCAGGGGCAGATTTTCTTTGGGACTGATGAGGGTGGATCGGATCAAGGAAAAACAAAACTGCATCACAGCAACGCTCAGGGCTAGACTTCCTGGAGATGAAGCAGGAGAGGCTGGATTGAGAGGAGGAACAGGGAATATAGTCAAAGAAGGATGCTGGAGATGCTGGTTTATTTAACAGCTGTTGTTTGTCTACTGTCAGAACATGCCAATGACATAATTCTACATCCACCCGCATCTCTGCAACAGCCGTAGCCCCTGATTCACTCGTCGTCGTACAGTCTGTACATACCATTCTGGACATCACACCCAACATTACGCAAATGCAAATCATCCAGTGTGAGATGTTGTGATCTAACACGACTGCAGGAATCATGCAGTGTGGAGGAGCCTGAAGATGCAGAGTAAAGGGCCGTGTATACTCTCACGGCAATGTGTCGCCATCAGCTTGTTGCAGAGATGCCGCCGTCACTTTTGATTTATACTTGCGTGGTCTCCGCTATGTTACACCACAACGCAAGAGGGACAATCACGAACTAGCTAAACTTACTAAACTTATCTCTTGTGTTTTTCTACTTCCTCACCATCTCGGCCGTATCCAGACCCACATTCATCGCTATCTCCCTCCATGAATTACTAGAATATGTTCTGTCTTTGTAGTGTGGAGAACCAGAATCGTACAGATGTGGGTACTTCCTCATTACTTCAATGCGCTCTTTTCTACGTGGATGTAGAATTGACCAATCAGAGGCCTCCTTTCTCTCCTCTCTGCGACACTGTATGCGTCAACCTACAATTTTGGGTAGGAGCACCGGAGTGTCTGCGTAGGGTGGGGGGGGCATCTCTGCGTCGTCTGCGTAGGTGAGGCTGATGACCTGACGTTCAAGTATAAATCAGGCTTTAGATGGAAATGGATGACCCTCTGTGTCTATCCCTAGAGGGGAAAACCAAGGGAAGGATGGGTTAGTGTGTTGTGACATTCCTGGTTCATGTGACATTCTCCATGTCAAAAGGACCAAGTTGAAGGTTGAAGATGTTTGGACGATGTTTTGTAAAAATGTCATCCATGCATTGTTTCAGGCAAGTCCCGCAGGGAGGAGGCTTTAGGGTAGACCTGAGACCCACTCAGACTAACTGGCCCCATGACGCCGTCCTGGTTGAGCAGAGATGGATAAATGGACTCGCTCTTTTTTTTTTCTTTTTTTTTTTTTTACAGTTTTGTTACTGTTTCTCATTGTGTCAAATTCAAAATGTCCCCGCTTAAAGCCGCCTGTGCATTAGTGAGTTCACGCTGCCTGCATGCGTTTCCCAGGTGGCACTGGTGCGGTGGACTGAGAGCGTCGGCCTGACCCTGGTCAACAGAGACCTGACCTCTTTGCAGCTGAAGACACCATCTGGACAGATTCTGTCCTTCAACATCTTGCAGATCTTCCCCTTCACCTCCGAGAGCAAAAGGATGGGCATCATTGTCCAGGTGTGAAGCTCCTCTTTAACAATATTCAGTCCTCTTTTTTTGTATTTATCTTAAAACCTCTGGTCCTTCACTTCATATTCAGCTACCGTGATGTCTCAGTGCACTGCTCCATGTTGAACTGCTCAGAACCTGCATGTTTGTTCATTGCTTGGATGTTTTTTTTTCCATAGTTGTACATTTAATGAAGCAGCTGATGTGTTGACTCTGACTTCTGTTTGATTTAGGATGAATCAACTGCAGAAATCACCTTCTACATGAAGGGTGCTGATGTTGCTATGGCGAGCATCGTCCAGTATAACGACTGGTTGGAAGAAGAGGTAAAATAAACCCAAAAAACGTAAACCTCGTCAGAAATGTCATTGTTTGAAATTCATTGGTTCCCCTGTTGATCCTCATCATTTAAAGCTCCTTTAGCCCTTCTTAGTCTATTTGTTGATCTTTACTTAAACGCTTCCAAGTACCACATAAAACATTTTTATGAGAAATCAACACCATATATACTTCAAGATTGCCATTTTATGCAGTTTTGATCTCCGTTCATATTGATTAAGCAGCACATGAAACTGCTTGTCAGACTGTGCAGCCTAAATCTTCTCTTTCCTCTGTGTGTTGTTGTGAGCACTCTGTTTGTCCTCCCCCTTCCTCCGTATCCTCTCCCTCTGCTGTCATGGGTTGCCACGGTGACAGACAGCTGGAGGGTCTTTCTCTCTGAGCTGAATCTCATCTGAGCGGCGGTTATTGTCAAACTCTGATATGATCGTACAGCCCCTCCCAGACTGATGGAAAGCAACGGTTACTTCTCTAAGATTACCGCTCATGTCGTTCCTCTTTGGCAATTAACGTTCTTCTTTTTTTTTTTTCCAAACATTGCTTCTCCGTTTCGTTAGTTTTTGTTAGATCATGAAGCAGTGTAATTTATCATGTGTCAGAGATTTATTTATCCCATTTTGAGATTTTTTTTTCTTTTAATGTTCTTCTAAACATCCTCGTAGCTGAAAGGAGGTGCACTTCCTTTACTTGTCAGACTGCAGCGTTAAAGCTGAAGCAGCACCTCTGAATAAGGACACTTCATCACCAGATGAGCAGGCTGTTTATCAGCTGAAGGTCTTGTGTGCATACGTTCATAATCATATTGGCATTATTGAGTCATTTAGCACCGGAGGCAGCTTTTGATTTAATTAGTGACCTAGATAAAGTTGAAGTAATTACAGTATGTCATATTCCTGAACAATGGTGATAATGATGTCCTGTTGGCTCTAATATCCTGCTGTCAGATCATCTGGCGCTGCTGTTACTCTTCCTGTCAATAACCAATCAACAGGACCGATTGGCCCTATTGGTGTTTCATATCAAAAATCCGCCATCCATCAGTCCCTTTGTTTTACTGTGTCCTCTGAACCTCACCAGAGGCCGTGTTATTCACTATTGATTTCTTGTGGCGTTGGTAACAGTATGCTGTTAATGACAGGGCCGGACGTGATGCGCTTATACAGCAGCTGCTACTCAACATGTTGATCTTCCACTTCATATTTATATTCACTTCAAATACGCTACATGTGGAAATACAGTTGGGCTTCAGAAATGTGTTGTGCACATGTAACATCAGCGCTTCTCCTCTGTTTGTGGCCAGTGTGGGAACATGGCCAGAGAGGGCCTGAGGACTCTGGTGGTGGCCAAGAAGTCTCTGTCTGAGGAGCAGTATCAGGACTTTGAGGTGACTGACTCATACTGTCAAGTGTCCACATCAGGATGCGCTTCTGTCTTTTTTTCTTTTTTTTTATTCCTCTCTTTGGTCCACCAGGAGAGATTCCAACAGCATCTGAAATGTTCTACAGCTTACAGTCACTTACACTCTTCTGAAAGTCCTTGCAAGTCCTTAAATGATGAATGAACGCTACGGTGTTGTTGGTAAATGGTCGTTCCTGGAGCTGTTGTTGGTGGTTGTTAATCTGCTGAACTCAACCTGTTTAATATGATCCAACGCTTCCCTTTGTTAGTTCTGAGCCGTGATTTTCTGCTGAACGTCTCCTTCGCTGTGCAGAGTCGCTACAACCAGGCCAAGCTGAGCATCCACGACCGAGCGCTGAAGGTGGCCGCTGTGGTGGAGAGCCTCGAGAGGGAGATGGAGCTTCTGTGTCTAACTGGCGTGGAAGACCAGCTGCAGACAGATGTCAGGCCCACGCTGGAGCTTCTGAGGAACGCTGGCATTAAGGTTGGAGTGCAGTTATCAGCTCCAGGGCATCGGCCTGTTTGATCTGAGCTCCGCTTCAGTCTCCTGTCGCACTTTCTGCTCAGATCTGGATGCTGACGGGGGACAAGCTCGAGACGGCGACGTGCATTGCCAAAAGCTCCCACCTGGTTTCCAGAAACCAAGACATCCACGTCTTCAGACCCGTACGAAGTTTTCTTTCCTCTGGATCTGTGCTGTTGTTGTTAACGTGATGCTCGTACTGGAAGGGGGGGGGGGGAGTGTCAGTGAGAAGCTTTAATGTTCCTGTGATTAATTGTATTGTTTGGCTCTTGAGCAGGTCTCTAACCGAGGAGAGGCCCATCTGGAGCTGAACGCCTTCAGAAGGAAACATGACTGTGCTCTGGTCATCTCTGGAGACTCCTTAGAGGTACTGCAGCGGTGGTGTTTCCTTTCACAGCAGATGATCCTGAGCATGCAGCTAAACAACTCTGGTTTTCTGCCAAAACCTACGCTTTGGAGTTCACACAGGGGCAAAGCCTTGTGCAAAATATGCTGTCAACTACTGCTGTCAAAATATGACAGCAGTAGTCTGTATTTTGCGTGTTTTTTTTTTCTTCTTGCAAAGTGTCCAGTCAGTCATGTTTCATGTCCTGTTCCCTACTGCGCAGGTGTGCTTGAGGTATTACGAGCATGAGCTGGTGGAGCTGGCGTGCCAGTGTCCGGCGGTGGTCTGCTGCCGCTGCTCTCCCACTCAGAAGGCCCAGATTGTCAGGCTCCTCCAGCAGCACACGGCCAACAGAACCTGCGCCATAGGTGAGGCCCGGAGAGCAGCTGGTTCTGGTCCACAGAAGCTTTAAGGGCTCATATGAAGTTTTTAAACTCGAACCCTAAGCTAAATAGGGCGCCTGGTGTGAACCCCTCCTCCTCCTGCTGGTGAAAATCAGAGCAGCTGCTTGTTCAGTTATTCTATTCAATTCAATTCAATTTTACTTGTATAGTGTCTGTTACAATTGTCTCTAGGTGCTTTACAGAGACCCAGATCATGACCCCTGAGCAAATATCATTAACTAAAATTATAATATTAAATCTTAATAAAGGATAATGGCAGGTAAGAAAACTCCCATAGTGGGAGAAAAAAACCTTTAAGCCAAACAGTGGCAAGAAAAAACTCCACTTTAAGAGGAAGAAACCTTGAGCTGGACCTGGATCATATGGGGGGACCTTCCTGCTGAAGGCCATATGGGTAAGAAAGAAAAGAGAGGAGAGACAGGACAGAGAGAGGATGAGTACACAAATGACTGAATGAAATGACTACATAAACAGATGCAGGCAGCAGCACTGAGGTGAGATGGCCAGGTCGCCACACCAGTTCGGCACCCTGAACACATCTACACACACAGGTGGAGGTAAACGGTGGGATGGACAAAGGATGGAACTGCAAGTCAGCATGAAACTCAGGAAACTCTGGCCTCCAAACATACAGAAAGAAAAGAGAAAAAAGGAGAGAAAACAGCAGAACAAACTACAGGAAAGAAAATGGAGCACAGTTACAGTAACAAGGTGCTCCTAAATAACTATGGATTGAGCTGGAGGAGGAAGAAGGGAGGAGGAAAGGGAGAAGAGCAGTGGAGACACCAGTCAGCAGATCATGTTGGTGTCCCCCTGCAGCGTAGGCCTATTATTATATCCTTTATTTAACCAGATAAAAGCCTCATTGAGATTTTTCAATCTCTTTTTCAAGAGGGACCTGGCATGGCAGCAGCAGACAAAAGTTACAACAAAAACAAATACATTCATACAATTGTATAAAAACCTAGCAGACCTGAAAACAACAAACGTTGAAACAATCACAGTGTCCAAGATTAGCACTTTCCCGGTCCAATAGTAGAGCTTTAAATTCCTCGACAGTGATCAGCTCTGACAACCTCAGGTCCTTCTGGAACAAGTTCCATGAAGAGGGTGCAGCGTATTTAAAAGCTTTCTTCTCTAGTTCTGTTCTGACTCGGGGTACAGACATCGTAATAAAATCCTGTGAGCGTAGTCCATACGACTTATCAGACCTAATTAAATACGTTCTCAATAGGGCTGTCAAAGTTAACGCGTTTACGCGTGATTAACGCAAAATAATTTTAACGCAACTAATTTTTTTAACGCGAGATTAACGCGCCTGGCCGTTTGATGTACAATAGTAGAGAGGAGAGTAGGTTTATTGAGCCTCGGGCCCCGCCGTAGTTGTAGTCCTGTAGTCCTCCGTAGTTTGTCAAAACAGGAAGCCATGCACTGACGTCGACGGCCATGCCGCAGACAGACAGACGTAAACAAACCGTGGATACAAAAGATACTATTTTGAATGGTAAGTTCAGCTTCAAAACCTTGCCTGATGGCTAACTCCACAAGATCAATGTTGTTTGTGTTTGCTGTCGATGTCAATTTAGTTACCACCGGAGTCCGACTACTGAAATATCACTTGTCGGCTAATCAGAGCGCTGATGCAGAGAGCCCCCCCCCCCCCTCGTTTGAAGCAAACCACGAAAATATTTTGTATGAAGAACATAAGAGAAAATATTGAGTATATATATATATATATATATATATATATATATATATATATATATATATATATATATATATATTATATATTATATATAATGGATTTGGCATTGTAGCAATAATAAACATGCATTTGTTTTGCATAAGGCAAGCATTTGTGTACTCTCATATTAGCCAAGGCAACTTTATTTGTAGAGCACAATTCGTACACAAGGCAATTCAAAGTGCTTTACAGATGCATAAAGTCACAAGAAGGCAAATAGAATAATTCCATACAAGCATAAAAATAATCAATAATAAATAAAATTAATAATTAAAAAAAATTAATTAATTAAATTAAAAATGAAGAGTGCAGATAAAATCCTTCCAGTCATCATCTTCACATCTAAACAGAACTGTTTTCAGTCTGGATCTGAACATTGTCAGAGTTCAGGTCTGTCTCACATCTTCTGGAAGACTGGTCCAGATTTTAGGAGCATAAAACTGAAATGCAGCTTCACCTTGTTTAGTCCTGACTCTGAACACCAGCAGGAGACCACTCCCTGAGGTTCTCAGAGTCCAGGTTGGTTCATATGGATCTAACATGTCAGAGATGGACTTTGGAGCCATGAAGAGACTTGAACACAAGTAGAGCTGTTTTAAAGTCTATTCTCTGAGTGACAGGAAGCCAGAGACCTCAGGACTGGACTAATATGGTCGTATTTCCTGGTTCTAGTCAGGACTCGTATTAATAAGAGTAATACAACTTGAAAAAGATCTGTATAAGGTAGATTTAGAACAGATAAAAATATGCGATTAATTTGTGATTAATCATGATTAACTATTGACAGTCATGCGATTAATCTGATTAATTATTTTGAGAAATTGACAGCCCTAGTTCTCAAATAATCAGGAAGCAGCCCAAGAACAGTTTTGTAGACAAACGAGTAGCCAGTGTGACAGTCTACGGGCCGACAGGGAGGGACGGTTTGCAGTAGCATACAGCCGACAGTGATGAACACCATACCCACATCCAGTAATAAATCGTAACGCACAGTGATAAACCAAATCCAGCCTCTTCAAATGTTTTTCAGCTGCATTCATAAATAGTGTGTCACCATAATCAAGTATAGGCAAGAATGTGCTTGAGATTAAATAATCTCTAACCTGAGCGGAAAAACAGGACTCATTTCTAAAGAAGAATCCCAGTTTTCCTTTGCACTTAGACACAAGGCTGTCAATGTGCTCTTTAAATGACAGATTTTTGTCAATAGTAATGCCCAAATACTTATATGAGGTCACAGATTCAATTTCTGCTCCTTGAGCTGTAGTGATTTTTTTGAGGGTTAGCAGACAAAATTTTGCCACCAGAGAACACCACCATCTTAGATTTACTGGCATAAATCTAATAGCAGCATAGCTATGATGAAGCTGTGATTAAGATGAGCCTACTCTAGTCTTAGCTACTAGCTACTACAACTATGGCTATAACTATTAGCCCCTACATACTATAGTTTAGACTAACTGTAGGCTTTACTGAACAGAAATGTTTAGTAAAGTAAATGTTTAGTAAAGTTAAAATGGCCAAATGAAAGTTGCTGAGCACACAGCCAGTTTTATGCATGATTCTTTTGATTAATCTGATGTATTGCTGCTTTTGTCCACAAGTGGGCAGTCACAACTCCCCCAAGACCTTCTTACACCTGTTTTAAACCATGATCACACTTCTTATTCTTTTCTGTGACAGGAGATGGAGGAAATGATGTCAGCATGATCCAGGCTGCAGACTGTGGAATTGGGATTGAAGGAAAGGTGAGACCCTGTGCCGATTTTTACATCAAGACCCCGAGTATTAACCTGGAAAAGGCACCGCATCTGAACGCTGCCTTTTTAAAACTCTTTCTTGTTGCCGAACTCTAACGGACTTCACAGTTGTTAGAACGACAGTCAAAGCATGAGGAGATGTCTCAGGTTACACATACTGGTTCTTCAGCCCATCTTGTTTTGAACGGTGGCTCTTGGATGCCGCTGTATGACTTGGCATATAAAGCCTGTCCTGTAGCAGTTGGTTCGGTACGTTCTGTACCAGTGGAGATGGCTGTGAGCGGGAGGGTCAGCAGAGCCATTTCAGAAGAGAGAATTCACCTCCCGTACAGTTGCCACGGATGACAAATCTAGCTGTAGAAACCAAAACAATTTTTTGAACAAGACTAAATATATGTTTAATTCTGCTCTGAAGTTGGCCATTTTAATGTGGCAGTCAGCTGGGATTTGCTCTGTTCTGGAGCTAGTGATTGGTGGTCAGTTGAGGAACTGCAACCACTTCCTTGTCTGCTTCAGTCCAGAAATGGGTCGGTTGCCGCTTGACGATGATGCATTCCTCTTGGAGGTGTTTTTAGCATGTCCAGGATGTCCAGGGGCAAACCCAGGACATGCTGCAGGGATTATGTCTCAGATGGCCTGGGAACATGACCCTGTGGTGGGGCTACAGGAGGTCAGATGCCTGCTTAGGCTGCCACGCCCATGACCCAAACTGAAATAGGTGATAGTTAATGGACAGACAAAAAAAACTTCAGTTTTAACATTTTTCAGCCATCCATTAACTTTCAAGTCTTTCTCAAACCATCCAAGAGATGTATTCTCCTCACCGTGCCCTGATCTGGACCTGGATCTGGCCCTCGATCTGGATCGGGCCCTAGATCTGGACCTGGACCTGGATCTGGACCTGGATCTCTCCTTGGACCTGGACCTGGACCTGAACCTGGACCTGGACCTGGCCCTGGATCTGGATCTGGACCTGGATCTCTCCTTGGATCTGGACCTGGACCTGGACCTGGACCTGGACCTGGACCTCTGGACCTGGACCTGGACCTGGACCTGAACCTGGACCTGGACCTGGCCCTGGATCTGGATCTGGACCTGGATCTCTCCTTGGATCTGGCCCTGGACCTGGACCTGGACCTGGACCTGGACCTGGACCTGAACCTGAACCTGGACCTGGACCTGGCCCTGGATCTGGATCTGGACCTGGATCTCTCCTTGGATCTGGCCCTGGACCTGGCCCAGGATCTGGATCTTGCCCTGGCCCTGGATCTGGCCCTGGATCCTGCCTAGGACCTGGATCTGGCCCTAGACCTAGCCCTGGATCTCTCCTTGGATCTGGCCCTGGACCTGGCCCTGGATTTGGATCTGGCCTTGGACCTGGCCCCGGATCTCTCCTTGAATCTGGCCCTGGACCGAGCCCTGGATCTCTTTATTATCTGTTGTGATCCTGTTTTGTTTTATTTTGTGAAGCACTTTGGGTTGCATTTTTAATGTATGAAAAATGCTATATAAATAAAGTTTGATTTGATTTGAGCTCAACGCTCTAAAGACAGTGGAGATGGTTGTGGATTATAGAAAGACTCAGCCCCCCCCCCCCCCCCCCCCCCCCCCCCCCCCCCCCGCCCCATCACCCTCTGTGACTCCACTATTGACACTGTGGAGTCTTTCCGCTTCCTGGGAACTGTCATCTCCCAGGACCTTAAGAGGGAGCTGAACATCAGCTCCCTCATCAAGAAAGCACAGCAGAGGATGTATCTTCCTGAGGCAGCTGCAGAAATTCAGTCTGCCGAAGACAATGATGGTGCAGTTCTACACAGCCATCATTGAGTCCATCCTCACCTCCTCTATCTTTATGATCTGGGTCTCTGTAAAGTGCCTAGAGACAATTGTCACTGTAACAGACGCTATACAAATCAAATTGAATTGAATCACCATCTGGTACGCTGCTGCCACCGCCAAGGACAAGAGCAGGCTGCAGCGTGTCATTCAGTCAGCTGAGAAGGTGATTGGCTACAATCTCCCATCTCTTCAGGACTGTACTCCTCCAGGACCCTGAGGCGTGCAGGGAAGATTGTGGCTGATCCCTCTCACCCCGGACACCAACTCTTTGAGTCACTTCTCTCTGGCAGGAGGCTGCGGACCATCAAGACCAAAACCTCACGCCACAAGAACAGTTCTTTCCCGTCTGCTGTCAGCCTTATCAATAAGACCCAGAACCCCCCGACACCCCCCACCTCTGACTCTGACACTGCTGTCACATTGACAGAACTCAGAACTCTATGCGTTACATTAACACTCAGTCTGGACTACCTGTTCATTTGCACATTTTCATGGCACATCACTCTTGGTCACTCTGCTCTCAATGCAAAAAACAGTTTGTTTGTTATATTTGATCTTTAATTGCATGCACCATCATTGCCACAACAAATTCCTCGTATGTATAAAATCGTACTTGGCAATAAAGTTGATTCCGATTCTGATTCCAGCTGCTTGTATCTGCAGTCTTTTACTCCTGGTCTCTAGGAACCCGGACTGGCCCGTGAACAGGGAGTCCACGTTGCTGGGGGTGCCGCGGTGATCCAGTCACGTCATTTCAGATTTATCTTACCAGCAATAAAACATCATGTCACAGCCGTTAGTGTAGTTTCACTGGTGTACAACCAGAGATAATGGTCCTGTTGTTCTCCGGTGCTGGTCTACTGTTGCCTTCATGCTTGCCTGTCCTTTTGTTTGTTTGTTTTTTTTTTAATAGGAAGGGAAGCAGGCGTCTCTGGCTGCAGATTTCTCGATCACTCAGTTTAAGCACATCGGTCGCCTGCTGATGGTTCACGGCAGGAACAGCTACAAGCGCTCCGCGGCGCTCGGCCAGTTTGTGATGCACAGAGGCATGATCATCTCCACCATGCAGGTACCAGACACCGTCTGGTCAGAGCAGCTCACTGACCCGACTGCCAACAGACTCTCGGTTACGTTCTTTATCTTTCATGTCTCAGAGTCAAGTTAGTTTGTGTTCATCAGTGAATCGATTAAGTTTCTAACCTTTATGATAGTTTCATGTTTTTTTTAATCCTCAGGCCGTCTTCTCGTCTATATTCTTCTTCGCCTCTGTGCCCCTGTACCAGGGTTTCCTCATGGTCGGGTACGTAAACTCTCTGAGCTGCTATTATAACCGGTTCACTGTCTTTTTAAAGGGCAGTTCTGATTCTGATTTTAAGTTAAATGTTTTATGACCAGGTAATTGATATTAAATGCACAACACTGACGTGTGTGCTACCGGCACCGGTGTGGTTGCGGTATTGTTGGTGTGCTGGATGGTTTGTGCAGGGACCAGTTTAATCAGCTGGGTCAGACGTCAGACCAGTTCTTCTTTCTAGTTCTTATTGTCCTGGTGTGGAGTTTTACGTTCTCCCTGCATCTGTGTCGGTTTTCTCTGGACGCTCCAGCTTCCTCCTCAGTCCAAAACCACTCATGTTTGGTTGCCAGATGATGCGCTGACATGCACCAGCCTGGACTCCCGTCTCCGTCCCAGTAAACATACACATGAAGGGAATCGATTTACTGGCCGAAGTCAGGTCAGGTTTGTTTTGGATGAGAGTTAACACGAATTACAGAAACCCGCCACAAGTCTTCCAAACACCATTTAAAACGTCTTAAAAGCCAACAATAAAATAAAAAAAAAAAATGCTCAAACTGAAAAGATAAAAAAAATATTGTGCCGTTTAAAACCTAAAAACCCCTTCAATAAACCTTTCAGTAAACAAGTGTGTGAGTGCAACTTTGGGAGTCCTGAGTTATTCGTTTTGTTTTTGCCGACAGCAGGAACTGGAGACTATGAGAGCTGCTCCTAAAACTAATAAAACATCCCCTCAAATGAGACTGAAATTCAAAACCTGCTGTTTTGTAAATGTAATGTTGCTGAACTTGAACTTGATGAACTGAAGTAACCGCACATCCGCATGCTTCCACCACAGGCCTGCATGGAGGGTGCAAGGCATGATGGGTACCTCAGGTGGTCCACCCCGATGCCCCCGTCACTCTGGAGCAGGTCAGAGCTGGACTCGTCAGACCACATGAGCTTCTCCATTTATCCAGACATGGCAAACTGACACCAGAGCTGGAGCGGACATGCTCCTGTTCTTTCTGTCAAACACTGCTGTGATGATCTTTGATCAGATTTCTCAAAACTTTCAAGTGATCTGTGATCACGATCATTCAGGATCTTTTTCTTGACCACATCTCTACCTGGAAGATGATGGTTCCTTCTCTGTCCTTCATGGTGCCTCAGAAACAGGAACATGGTTTCCTGCAGCCTGTTCACGTCTCAGTCTGGATTCCTCCTCTCACCTGCAGTCAGGTTGCAGGTAGAGTCCAGAAGTACAAGACTCCAGATGGAAGCAGCTGGAATGAGTTTCCTCCTCACGGTTTGTGGACTCAGAGCAGAGAGAAGCTCCTCACTGCATCACTCAGGGTTGGGGGACTTGGTGCAGTTGAAACACAAATCTGCAGAACTTTTCTAATGAGAGACTCACCTGTTTAGATAAATCCAGGAGGTCCAGACGGTGCGTTTGACCACGTCTCGTTCTTTCTCTCCGTCTAACCTCTGCTGGCGTCTCTGTGCAGGTACGCCACCATCTACACCATGTTTCCTGTGTTCTCGTTGGTCCTGGACCAGGATGTGAAGCCGGAGATGGCTCTGCTCTACCCAGAACTTTACAAAGACCTCACCAAGGTGCAGTGGGATTATTCAAAGCCTCTTCGTCCACTTTCAGAGTATCTAAACGTCTAAACGGCGGTGCATTTCACTCACAGATGATGTTTCTGTGTTTCAGGGCCGTTCATTGTCTTTCAAGACTTTCCTCATTTGGGTGTTGATCAGCGTTTATCAAGGTATGGTGACATACACGCTCTGCTTTCCGCACAAAAACGATTGTTTTAAAAATTTTTACCTGAGCCATTTGACCAGAACAGCGGCGACGTGACAGTGTGGGACCGTCGAAGCAGCTCTGAAACCTCCATCACACGTGCTGTCTCATACGGCGGTCCCCGGGCCCCTTCAGGTCCTCGGCCAGTCTGTTTCTCAGCATCTTATGTTTCCAACCGCCGTCCGCTTTTACACGCAGCCTTTTGTCTGTCCAGTAAATCGATATTTCTGAAATCGCTAAGCCATGCAGCGTGTGAGAAAGATCCGTGTTCCTGCTCGAGCGTGACTTCCTGACGGCACCGGCTTTTTAATTAAAGGCCAGCAGCAGGAAAAAAAGAAAAAGAAAATTTTAGACGATATGAGAGGACAGCGACTCGGGAGGGAAAAATTAGGCCCCAAACCGGCTTCATTTATTACAGAGTTTGAGTCCCAGGAATGCTGCGTTTGGAGACTGTATGAAAAAACAATTATCCGATCAGTTGTAGGCTGTTGAGCTCCGTTTATGTGGAGTTATGACAAAACGAGAGGCGATCAGGATACAGCAGGCGCCCAAAGATGAGTGAGTGTCTAGACGTCTGCTGGACGGAGAAACACTAGGCTACATTGTGCATCTTTTACCCTCATCAACAGTTATTGAATCAGACTTCATCTGCAGACACATTCTTGCTTAATTCAGTTTCTCCAGCAACCGTTCATTCTGAGCTGGCCCGACGCCGGCCGAGTTATGTTTTTTAACCTTCCTCTGGTGTTAGCTTTCTGCTGCCATCTGTGGTGTTAGCGGATCATTTTGGACCCGTGTATTAAATCAGCCATAAAATACCCTAAAAACAATCTTTTATCATACAATGTTTTTCTTAACTCTTGTTTAGCTGGTTGGGCTCCCTTATCCATGAAAAGATTGGTTTTAATATTTTTTTGTGGGCCCCTGGGCCTTTGTTTTAACAGCATACCCCTCGTTTTCAATGTCTAAAAAGTGGTCAAATGAACCTTAAGAGAAGAAGGCAACAAAATAATCAGTTGTTCTGTTACCTGAGTGTAACTGAGAGATATTAAAACACATTTCTTAAATGTTCAACAAAAAAAGATTTTAATTTTAATATTATCAAATATAGTAACATCTATGGTGTTTTGGGTCATTTTGGACCCGTATATATTTACTTCAAGAAAAGGACAAAAACAAGTATTTTTTTTCCACAATAGAACTATTTTTATGCCAAATTTGCCTGGCTTGCTGGGCATGTATTGCCGGAACGGGCATTTTCCTTGGAAAGGGAGAAAACGTTCATCCACTGTCACCTCTGGCCCTGGGTTGAACATCAGTGGAAGGAGTTGCACCCATCTCTCCCAAACATCCCTGATGGGAGCAAGCTTGTCAGATTTTGCTCTGGTGTCTCGATTGTCAAATCTAAGAACTCTTGAGATCATCTGAAAAGTCCGAAGAGACATTGTTGCCCGGAAAATATTTCTGCCCGTTGATGCATCCCAGAGACTCTCAGTTGCCTCATAGGTGGATCTGTAAACTCCAGCAAGGAGGAGAACACCAATGTAGGCATCCAGGTACGTCTCATCAATGTCTTTCCACGTGTTGCCATGGACTTTTTTCCCCTCAAGGTTTGTCATAGCAATTATGACTTTTTTTAGTGACAATGGCAAAAAAAGATCACAGCACGTCTTGATGTCACTTACGCTTGTCACAGCAAACCTCATGACCCCAGGGGTCATTTTGATGATGTTTGCAGCAGCTGTCCTTCCATGCACATCAGGAGGAACTGGGCTCCAACGGATGTTGCCACGTTTGGATTGGAATGATTCAGCAGGAGCAGCTTCAGCACCAGTGACCTCCTCTTCAGACTGATCAGTTGTGTCTGTTTCTTCCAATTGGTACTCCACATCATCTTCGTTCTCAGAGGCCTGCTCATCTCCATCGCTAAAATCCTGTGTGTCTTCTGCCTCATTTGCAGCAGAGATGTGATCCAAAGCTTCATTTACAGTGAATCTTCTCCTCATTGTTGCATCCTGTAAATTGGAGATGTGTACTCTGCAAGTCACCACCTCTACACTCAAATGGCTTGAAAAGTCTGGACATGTCTCCCTTTGTTTGTTCTTGCAAAAAGGCAAAGAGAAAAGCCCCTAAATGAAGCTCAAGTGGTTGGAGGAAGAGGCTGTTGGTTGATTGTGTGTTTATGATTTCATTTTTGGCATTTTTTATTGTTTTATAATCGAAAATTTTAACCGGGTCAAAAATGACCCGAACACCACAAAAGTCATTTTTTTCACCAGAGCACTTTATAATTTAGTAAAAAAAAAAAATTGATTTTATTTTGTTTAAATTGAAGTCCCTGACAAAGTCAAAAAGTTTCAATGCAAAAAACAAATGTATGAAGTACTTTTATGCATGCTAAAACTCAAAACGGGTCCGTAGGGACCCTAACACCATAGGAAGGTTAAGAGCTCCTCGTTGGCTGCTGGGTTATTTCAGTACCTGGTGGTGAATCATTTGTTTGCAGTCGTTCCTCTCTTCACCTGGTTCAGAAGGAGCTCAGCCCGATCCTGCTGGAGCATCGCTCTCTGGGTCTAGAAGACTCCTGAAATGAAATTGAACCAGTGAAAGTTTTTGAAAACTCATGGAGTACATTTTTGTCGTCTCTAATGAAGTAATTGCAGATAACTGGCAGTGAGACAGCTGAAAGTTTTCTGTGTGTGAGCCAAAGTTTTGAGGATTATTTATCTTTAACAGAATAATGTGATTGTATCAACATCTAAAGCAGAAAGAAACCTTTGTTTCCGCTGGTGACTGTTGTCTCGCTCAGCACTTTGACCTTTGACCCTTGACCCTTTCAGACTCGATGAGGCTTGTGCACTTTTTTACTTTTAAATTTCAGGACTTTTTTTTTTTTTTTAATGATAATTTTGAGTACTTTTAAAAATGTTTCAATGAATGCATTTTAAAAATTAGTTGATCAAAAGTGATTATTTTTAATTCTATAAAGAAAAAAAAGTCATTTATAACGAGGAGAGATGGTTTTTATTTTTTGTTTCTGGCGCATTCCAGCTGCAGCCGAGGACTCACGTCTTTACTTCCAGAGAAGTTTCATGCCGTCAGATAAAATTAACCCCATCTGTCTCTGTCATTCCTTCTGTGTCCTCTGGCGCCACCAGGTGGCATCCTCATGTATGGCGCGCTGCTGCTGTTTGAGTCGGAGTTCGTGCACGTGGTCGCCATCTCGTTCACGGCGCTCATCCTGACGGAGCTGCTGATGGTGGCGCTGACGGTGCGCACGTGGCACTGGCTCATGGTGGTGGCCGAGTTCTTCAGTCTGGGCTGCTACCTCGCCTCGCTGGCCTTCCTCAACGAATACTTCGGTGGGTGGAGATTCCCTCCAGTTCCTCCTCCTCTCTGTGGATTCACCTGGTTGTGCTCTTTGCGGTGCAGATGTGACCACCCTGAACGTCACGAGTAGGGGTGTGAAAAACAAATCGATGTGGCAATATATCGCTTTTTTCGGCAGCCCAATATAATATCGATTTTTCAGCTCCTAATATCAATTTTTTTTTTTAGGAAAATTATATTCTAGTTATTTTATTTTATTTATTAAATGTGCAAAAACACTAAAAATAAACAATAAATAGGTTGCTTTGAATCAAATAGTTTTGACTCAATTAGTGTGTTTAAGTTTAATTCCTTCTTAATTCAGAATTAAAATTAAATCCGATTTAAAATGATAACAAATTACCATGTAAACACCTAATTCCAAATGAAAATGTCCATTCCGAATTAAACTTAATTCCGAAGTAAGTGGCTGGTTTGTTCTGATTTTAAATCCGAATAGAATATTTCCACGGTCATGTATACACTGATTCCGCTTTAAATTAATTCCGGTCTTTCTGCGCATGCTCGTTCCCTTGCTCGTCTGTCGCGATGACGCTTATATTCCGCGCTAGGCTTGTTTTCAACGACAAAATCATCAACATGATGTTGTCGTGCTGCTGCTTCAAAAACAAAATCAAAACAAATCCAAACAGGATGCTAATAATGTAGTCCTCCATGTTGTTGCTAATCGAGTACATTTGTTTTCTTCCGGTAGACGTAAATACGTAAAGACGTCCGCCCCCCCTATCCAATCAGAACCCTTCCCAACCCCCAGACCTTAAGCAGAATTGGATAAAGCCGATCAAACCTGTTTTCCATGTAAACCTCAATTCGGAATTACTATTTCCATGTAAACTCGAAGGAAAATAGTTTAATTCTGAATTATTTAATTCGGAAAAATTAATTACGAATTAAAAAACATCATGTAACCGTGGCCAATTTGTCCTCTGAATGATCAATATCATCTAATGAACATATACAGCAACTTGATTTTTCATCTCTACTTTTAATTTTGATATTAACTGGGTAGAATATCGCAATATATCGTGATAAGTCTGTGAATATTCTCATTTATCCAGGTAAATTCCATTCTCGCAACAATTGAATCATAGGCAACTGGACTTAGATTGTGATATTGTGATATGTAATATCGTATCGTGACCCAAGTATCATGATACATATCGTATTGCGAGGTCTTTGCCAATACTCACCCCTAGTCACGAGATGACATTGCTTTAATACCTAAATGGTGAAAGACATTTTTGTGAAACCTTTTAAGCTGAAGGTAAAAGTCTACACTTTGATCAGATCTTGACTGTTAAATATCAAATCGATTGTGTCAGTGTAAAAACAATCATTAAAAACTCTACGCTGCCTGCATTTAGTCGACACAATCATCCAGACTCTCAGGACACTCGGATGTAGAGTTGAATGACTTGTTTTCTCTGTTCGCTGACCCTCCTCTTCACAGCACCTGCTGTCTCTTCAGTTAGTTGAAAACACTTCTTGGCAGTTGTTTGTTACCCGTCTGCTGCTCCTGTTCCTCACTGCGTAACTTTTTTCTCCTGCGCTCACTTGTTTCTGCTTCACTTCTTCTTTTGCTTCTGTCTGGCGGCACCAGGCTTAGGCCGAGTGTCCTTTGGAGCGTTCCTGGGTAGGTTGGCAGCGTCTCCTCACCGCCTCCTCCATCTCTGCTGTGTTGTGGTCTGCAGAGTCCTAATCATGTGTGTAGTCCGTCTCTCCATCCGTCCAACCCCTCGTTCCCATCTGTGTGACAAATGCACGAGTCATAGCAGGGCTGCCCCAGTAATGCAGTGGTGAGGCCAGGCGGCCCATGTACAGGGGCTTCAGTCCTCCTGCAGCGGTCGCAGGTTCAACTCCTTTGCTGCATGTCTTTCCCGTTCTCTCTCCACCCTGATTTCCTGTCTCTCTCTCTCACTGTGAGATAAAGGCCTCTCGGGCCACCAAAATAAAAAAAAAAAAAGCATGAGTCATGATGGGATTCAACACATCACAGACTTCCCAGGCCCTCTTTTTATCACATTGTCTGTAATTCTGTCCAGTTGTGGCGAAGCTTTGACACATGCTGCTTGTGTTCCTCCCAGACTTGTCTTTCATCACGACTTGGCCTTTCCTGTGGAAGGTGTCGGCCATCACGCTGGTCAGCTGTCTTCCTCTCTACATAATCAAATACCTGAAGCGCAAGTTTTCTCCGCCGAGTTACTCCAAGCTGTCCTCCTGAGCCCGACCGGGATCTTTCCGTGTTCAGCACTTTTGTTGTTTTTTATTTTTTGGGGGGGGGGCTTTTTTTATTCCCTGCTCGTCAATCCTCGGTGACGTACAGGTGACCTGCACAGGACGGAAAACCACTGGGACGATCAAACACTGAGAAATCAAGAGTTGTTTGAGCTTTTGTCGCTGCAACTTGGCTTTACTTGAATGGACGGAGCACACTGGAAGACTGAATGACGGAGATGAAGAGACTGCATGTGGAAGGTCTGAAACCTTTGACCCGGTTTGGTCAGAAAACGGTCAATCTGCCTTCTTTTTGTTTTAAAAGTAACTTCAAGTGTCATTTTATACAGTCTGAATGCATCACTTTCAATGTTGAGGTTTTTATATGTAGTGTTTCGGAGGTTTTTACGTGTTATTTTTTTATTAATGGTATTTATGGGCTGTGTTTTGAACATTGCTGACTTGCTGGAATGCGACAGAAAATCACTCTCCTTCATGTTGTCCTGTGTTACTGTACATCAAGCCTTTCTCTGCAGCTTCTGCTGCTGCCACCGTCAGCATTAACCTCACCAAAAAGTGCATCAACCAAAAAGACAAACACCTGTGAAGACATTCAGGACACGATGCTGCTTTTGTTTTGTCTAGAAGGGACTTCCTCTGTGTGTGTTTTTACTGTCGAGTGTCCTTCACGCCGTCGCTCCCTCGTCTCTGAAACCAGCACCCCTTCAGTGCGTTAGATGTTTGTGGATCTGGCCTCGGTCAGCACCGAGTTACTCTACATCTGCGATGCCTGTCGGCGGCCGGCAGTCCCCCTGCAGGACGCTCGCCGCTCGCTTTGTGCCTCATCGTCCCGTGTGTTCATCTACCGAAGCTGGATCATGGCGTCGGATTGTAAACGGTCCTTCAGGCCCGAAGTCGACTCCTGCTGCTTTTATTTGAGGAATGATTTTTCTGACTGAAAAAAAAAATTAAATAAAAAAAAAATCACATCCAAGCTCCTTGATGTGACCATGGTGGACGTTGAGCTCTCTTCACGGAAGAATGAGTTTTATCATTCACCCCTTTATAGTATTAAAGGCACTGTATGTAGCAATACCGGCTCTGACCACATGGGGGCAGATAGAGCTGTATTGGCAAAAACGATACCATGCCGGGGGCTCCCTGAACATTCTTGTGGTATGCTGCCCCCACATGGTCAGGGTTGCTATTGTTACTCAGCGTGACCATGTGTTGGGGGGAGGAGAAGAAAAGAACAGAGGGCTGAGCTGAACTTTTAGATGAACAGTTGGTAAAACAAGATATAGATGATCTACGTTTCAGTCAGGTTGTTGTTGTTGTTCGCTGATCATTCCTGAAGAATTATTGCAATCTTTTAAATTGTGGCAACCTCGCCATAAAATGTAGCTACTCTACAAAAAAAAAAAAAAGAAGTTGGGAATTTTTTTTTTAATGCAAATTGCATTTAGTGTTTGAATTTTAGGTCTTAAAATCTTAAAGGAACAATTCCAGTGTTTCCTGTTGAGTTCTGTGTCCTTCATTTGTGTCTTTCGTTTGTGTCCTTGTGAAGACTCCACGTTCTGTGTCGCAATTTCTAACAGTTTGTGTCATTTATAGATTGAATAATTGATGATTAATAAAAAGAAGTGATAAATGCTGACGTTGTTTTTTTTATTATTATTATTATTCCAGAAGAGGAAAACCTCAGAGAACAACAAAAAAGATTGATGATTGAAACTGCAGGGCTTAAAGTATTCCGGCACTGTGCTGGCGTTTGACTATGATTAAGGAAGAAAAACACACATACGCACAGAAACACGTCTCTGGGTGGTCTTGAACGCAGGTGACAGTTTTTTCTCCTGCAATCAGAAGAATGGAGGCAAAATTCAAGTGGCGCTGGGCCTGGACAGAGGAAAGGGGCGGGGACAGAGGAAGGGGCGGGGACAGAGGAAGGGGGCGGGGACAGAGCCGGTTGAGAGCTGCTGCCAGAAACTAAGGAAGCCTGGTACCTGATTTTGTGTGTTGTGCTCCAAGAAGTTAGGCTATAGCAGCAAAAAAAAAAAAGCTCTTCGCCGTCACAAAGGAGACGCCGGGTATAAAGCAGCTGTCTGCGGGCTCCGACACAAGCCGTTAACCAGAGCAACAGCGGACGTAGCGGCCCCGATGACCGGTCGTATTTCCGACTTGAAAATACACGTGTGCGAGTTCACTGTGGAACGCGACTGATCATTAACGGTCGCTCAACCGCTCTTAGATCCGTGTAAAAATGACAGCATGACAGCTCCAGAGTTCTAGAAACATCTGTCTGATCAGCTCCAAGGATGAATGTTTTCTCTGAATGTTGTTGAAGCAACCACCCAAAACATGAAAAAAAACACTGAATGTAATGGTTTGCTTTTTTAATGATGATGCATCCAGAGTAATAACATTCCAGGCTTCAAACATAAAGATATAAAATTTTAATTTTTTGTCAAGAATCAACAAGTGGGACACAATTGTGAAGTGAAACAAAATGTATTGGATATTTTAAACTTTATTTTTTAAACTTTATATTTTAAACAAATAAAAAACTGAAAAGTGGGGCATGCACTATTATTGGGCCCCTTTACTCTCAGAGCAGCAAACTGACTCCAGAAGTTTAGTGAGGATCTCTGAATGATCCAATGTTGTCCTGAATGAATGATGATGATCAATAGATCCACCTGTGTGTAATCAAGTCTCCATATAAATGCACCTGCTCTGTGATAGTCTCAGGGTTCTGTTTAAAGCTCAGAGAGCATCATGAAGACCAAGGAACACACCAGGCAGGTCCCAGATACTGTTGTGGAGAAGTTTAAAGCTGGATGTGGATACAGAAAGATTCCCCAATCATATTCATCAATCATATTGAAATGGAAGGTATATCAGACCACTGCAAATCTACCAAGACCCGGCCGTCCCTCTAAACCAGAGGTGCCGGACTCATTTTCAGTGAGGGCCACATCAGCATCATGGTGGCCCTCGAAGGGCCAGATTGACAGCATGAATGTAACAAAATGCAATATAAATCAAAATAAACTACAACTTGTTAAATAACATGTTCTGTATTTATTATGTATTCAAGTGTCAAATATTTAACTATATTAAACTCAGGGTTTGTGGTTGTAAACCTGCTCTCGCACAGGTGATCACTGAGATCCATTACCTTGGTTTCAGAAGAGGAAACGATTCTTTGTTTTTCTTACAGGCTAAATTTAGCATACTTAGCTCCGTGTTTGCTGTCAAAATACTGATGTAGATTATGCTCTTCTGCGACTGACACTGCCTCATAACACAAAAGACAGGCCTACTGTTTCTTCACCTTGAGGTACAAACTTGTATTTGTTTTCTCATCTTTCATGAAACTGCATTCCTTGTGCATCACATTTTCTTTTCCTGGACATGTTGGGGTTCATTTGTAGAGGTTTTTCTTAAGTTCGTCAGTTCTGAAAATCGTCTTGATGTCTTGCTCATGGTTATATACCATTATCTTGTTGGTAATGATGAAATGCATCATAGGAGATGTAGTTTATTGTCCATATGCGCTTTAAAGCGCCGTAAGCTTGTTTTAAGTCTTAAAATATTGGTTCAAAATTTAAGCCACTAGTGCACAAGCTCCCGAGGGCCACATAAAATGACGTGGCGGGCCACATTTGGCCTGCGGGCCTTGTGTTTGACACATGTGCTCTAAACTTGCATCTAGAACAAGGAGAAGACTGATCAGAGATGCAGCCAAGAGGCCCATGATCACTCTGGATGAACTGATCTACAGCTGAGGTGGGAGAGTCTGTTCATAGGAATTTCTCAAAGATATCCATTCAAAGTCTTGTTTAAAGTTTGCCACAAGCCACCTGGAGACAAACCAAACATGTGGAAGAAGGAGCTCTGGTGAGATGAAACCAAAATCAAACTTTTTGGCCACAATGTAAAACGTTTGGCGTAAAAGCAACACAGCTCATCACCCTGAACACACCATCCCCACTGTCAAACATGGTGGTGGCAGCATCATGGTCTGGGCCTGCTTTTCTTCAGCAGGGACAGGGAAAATGGTTAAAACTGATGGGAAGATGAATGGAGCCAAATACAGGAGCATTCTGGGAGAAAACCTGTTGGAGTCTGCAGAAGACCTGAGACTGGGACGGAGATTTATCTTCCAACAGGACAATGATCCAAAACATAAAGACAAATCTACAATGGAACGGTTCACAAATAAACGTATCCAGGTGTTAGAACGGCCAAGTCAAAGTCCAGACCTGAATCCAATCCAGAATCTGTGGAAAGAGCTGAAGACTGCTGTTCACAAACGCTCTCCATCCAACCTCACTGAGCTCCAGCTGTTTTACAGGAAGAATGGAACCAGAATTTAGTCTCTGGATGAGTTAAACTGATAGATACAAACCTCCAAGAGACCTGCAGCTGGAACTGCAACAGAAGGTGGTGCTACAAAGTATTAACGCAAGGGGGCCGAATAATACTGCACACCCCACTTTTCAGATCTTTATTTGTTTAAGTTTAGAATATACAATACATTTTGTTCCACTTCACAATTGTGTCCCACTTGTTGCTGACTCTTGATAAAAAAAAAAAAAAAATGTTATATCTTTATGTTTGAAGCCTGAAATGTTGCAAAAGGTTGAAAAGTTCAAGGGGGCCGAATGCTTTCACAAGGCACTGTATTTCCCTATAAGTTAATTTGCCGTTGTTTTGAACAAAAATGATGGAGAAGTTGCAATTTTTTTTATTGTACAAATTGCCCTTTACTGAATTAAGTAGTTGCTAAATTAATCAGATTAATGGGCTTGACCGAATTTACATGTTTTCACTTATAACTTAATAACCTTTTCTTTCTAAAATTCCCATTGAATTTGTTGGTCATCTCGTATATTACCAAGCACAATGCCAAAAAGTTGTCAACAGTGTGTATGCGTTAGATCCACTCCCCCCCACCCCCGGAAAAAAGTTCTGAAACTGTCTCTGAGATGTTTGCCATTATTCTTTCATCTGAACATCAATGTCTTACAGGAACACACCCGTACACCACTCAGCCTAAAGATCACATCCAGTACTAGTAGTACTTTATAGTATAATAGTACTTTTATTTAAAACTCATTAAAAAAATAAAAAAGTTGGTCACTGAATAAGTTAGACGGCTGACAGATTCAGGTTTTGTGTAGTTTATGATGTGGCCACTAGATGGAGACAAAGACCAGAACTGGATAACTGAGGACTTCTCAGCTTCTGCTGCTCTGACTTTACACAATAATACATTTATTATTATTATTATTATTAAAGCTGATATAAATCTGAATTCAACATATTAAACTTGACAAACATGAAGACAGAAGTGCCTCCATAACAGACCAGCTTGCAGCAGCAGTAACTGGGTAGTGGTTCCCTGTGTGACTCTAATCAGCCTCTAACTTGTTTCTTTCTTTTTTTTTTTTTTTTTAATTTCCCAATTCATTGAGGTTTTTGGACGTTGGCTTACCGCACAGCTGTCTTAAAGTCAGTCTGGCTCAGGCCTGGACCTTGACGAGGCACTTGCCTTTGATTCTTTTATCTTTCCCTCTACATCCTGATGTGGGTTTGCAGGTGTGATTCACGTCGTTGTCGTCACATGACCCAGTTTCAGCCCCAGCTGTCAGACAGATGACCGGACATTTGTCTGTGGAATACTGCCGATGCTGCTGTGAAATGGTTTTTCTAACCTTTTAGAGATCGATGCGGAGCAAAAGCTACTTCTCTCAGCCCGCTGCTGATGTATTTCCCTCTCGGCATCGTGTTATCACACCCTTGAGCGCTCCAGACCAGTAAACGTCCCACCAGTAAGGTAACAACAAATGTTATGGCACTTTAGTTCATATGGCAGCAGAACATTTAAATAAAAGTGACCTTAACACTACTTTTGAATTCATTATTTGATTTTTCGTATACAGTGCGATTAATCGTGATTAATCAGGGAAATAATGCGATTAATCGAGATTAAAAATTTTAATCGTTGCCCAGTTCTAATTTCTACATAATAAGACTTTAACAAGTACGTGATGATAAAAAAGAAAAAGTCACTGAAGTGACTACTGAAGTTTTGGATGCTTCACATTTTTTTCGCACAAATGTTCATCCCTTTTATTTCTGTGGCAGGTAACCCGTTTGTGTAGCTGAATGTTTTCAGCTCTCGTATGTGTCATCATCATTTCTCCTTTACGTGACGACGGAGACCAAAACATCTTTGACTTTCCTGGCAAAGATGGGCAGCGATAACGAGCAGCATAACAAGCGTAACCTGTTCAGAATCACATCCTGACCATTTTCAAGTCAACTTATGTTATTGGTACTTTTGATTTCCAGTAATATGGGTTTTACCCCTCATCTGGTTGTTGTCGTGTCGTGCTGCGTCCCGTCTGGGATGCTAACGGAGGAGGTGGACCGTGGGACACTGTGGCTTTTGTGTGTCAGTTAAACATGAGGCGTTGCACAGCTGCTGGAGTCAATAATCCGTCCTCTGTCTTGTCTCGACATACTTCTGTCCTCTTTATGCAATTTGGCTCATTTTATTTCTGCAGCGCCAGCTCGCAACAAAAGTCACCTCGGAGAGCTTTACAAAGAAAACAAGGCCATTTGTGTTCCAGTTCGGACCAGAGTCCAGCTTCAAAGCTCATGTCGTACCACCTCATAACAACAGTTGAACCCAGTTTTCACTTCGGTGCCCCAAACCATCCTGAGAAGCACGAGGCGACGGTGGAGAGAAAAACCTCTAACAGAGCTGTCACTTTATCACAAACCGTTATCAAAAAGGACAGTTTAAAACTAATAAAGGTTAAAAGTGCAGCAGGACAATAAATGTGTATTTATAACGTCAATGAGTTGTCAAGACATAGTTTATAGCTAAGTTACAGAAGTAATTATTTTAGTAGCAGGTCGCGACTTTGTTGTCGCTGCTGGTGACGTCACAGGAACGGTTCTGTATCTGGCAGAGCGCCGTTGGTGTCCTGTACAAGCTCCTCCCAGAAGCGCACGGTCTGCTCTTCTCAGCAGTCGTTTCATTGGATACAAAGTCAGAACACGCCTACAAGTGCAGGATGAAGGGCTGTGTATACTCACGCAGCAACGTATCGCAGTTAGCTCGTCGCAGGTATGCCGCAGTTATTTTTGATTTATGCCCAATTTTGAAGCGCGGTCTGGGCTATGTTATTCCACGCCACAACGCAAACTTATCTCTTGCATTATTCCACTTCCTCACCGTCTCGGTTGCCATACCAGGTTGGTATGGTGAATTATCATTATCTCGGTATGGCGGTCATACAAACAAAACAAGCCGGTAAGGTAGCAAGCCGGAAATACGCGTCGTGTAGAGCGGATGTAGAACTGACCAATCAGAGGCCTCCTTTTTCTCCTCCCTGCGACGCTATGCGGCACTGTCTGCGGTCACCTACAATTTTGGGGAGTGTCTGCGGAGGGTGTGGGGGGGGGGTAGATCTGCGTTATCTGCGTCACACACGCAGACGACCTGATTTCTCAGCATAAACCAGGCTTGAGTCATCGGTGTTTTGCATCGCTCAATGAACTCTGAGATATCTGGGAAATGCCGTCGTTTGTGCTGTTAGGAGCTACAGCGGTGATTTAGGAGACGTATGAACGCCAAACATCGTTCTAGAAGATAACGGTCCTCAGTGGAGACTTGCAGTGTGATCAGAGGGGCTCCGCTCTGCAATCAGACAATGTGCTATCAATTTCTCCCTGTGGAGCAGGAAGTGCGTCGTGGATGGAGGAGCGGCCCACTGATGAATGTGATGGTCCGATGGCTTCGGCATGTTGAAAGTCCTCTTTCATCCCCCGGTTTTCACCGTCGAGCTGCGCCTCCACAGAAGGGGAGAAGTCCTGCGCTGCAGGTCATTTTCAACTGTTCCTGCACTTAAAAGGGAGATTATACTGGTGCGTTTTCCAAAGTGCAGATTTACAGTAATGTACTGCAGGAGCAGCTCTGATGGGCCGGATAATGTTCACACCACTAATGATTTTTATGCTCTGATCGACAGCTGCTCTCTTTATGCAGAATTCTTGTTTCCGATGAAGCAGATTAAAGTTAAATCGGTCAGTTAATTTGGCAGGAAACTTTCCCGGAGATCAAGCATCTGTTTCACAAAGACTGAAATTAAAGAAGCCAACAACAATCGAGGTGAAAATGGTAAAATAATCCCGTTTCGAGATTGGATCCTGTAGGCACTCAAGTATTTGAAAAGGTAAAAAAATATTTTTTATAATTTAATCTCAAATTGCTTAAAAAAAAACTTGCCCAGTAACAAGTGAAAGACACTGAATATGAGCAAACAATTCTTAATTCTGGAGGAACAACAAAATCAACAACTAATCAATTAAAGTTGATCTTTCTTAATGCTAACAGAGTTTGTTTACATGGTTATTTGGTGAAAAAGTAGGGGTGCACGTTGACTATCGGGCCGATAACAGGAAATTATGACGTCACCCCGATAAGTCCGATATCATGACGAATAGCCCCGATAACATTTTTTTTTTTTTTTAACACAGCAGTACCTCGCTCCCTCCGAGCCTTGAATGACCGGCAGTGAATTTTAAGTTCAAGTGACGTCGGCATACTATGGAGTGCATTTTTTTAGTTTATGTACACAGACAAGTCTAACTTGTGTCAGTACATTATGTACTGTGCATTATTTTTTATTGTCATTGAGGAATGCATTTTTTCAGTTTGTAATTCTGATGCATGTATTTCCATCAGTTCAAGGAGCCTTTATTTTTTTTACATCAGTAAGTAATGCAGCTTATTTAAGTTGATGTGAGATATCAAATAGGTTTGTTTGATAGATTTATGAAAATGTTTGAGAGGCTTGCCAATAGTTTTTCATTGTAAAAAATAAATATCTGTTCATTTAAAGAGTCCAAACTGTTTTTGGTCATTGATGTAATGATCTTAGCTATATGTGTGTGTTATCGGTTATCGGTATCGGCCTTTAGGAGCTGAAAGTTATCAGTCATCAGTATCGGTTTAAAAAACAGTTAACCTGCATCCCTAGGAAAAAGAAAACATAAAAAAATGGAACCTGGCTAATTAAGACATAAAAGACTTCGACCCCAATCATACACCTCCCGATAGCCACTACCCGCAAATTGCGGGTTTATAGAACCTCCGCTAACCGCTAATGCAATCTTCTGCTTCCCTAAAGCCACTATCCGCTATGCCAACTCCCTTACTCACATTGTGGCAGTGGGCGTGTCTTTTGCGCTTTCCACAAACTCAGTATCTTGCGATCGCGGGTAGCAAGTGGTCTGACCACCCGCTATCGGCGGGTAAAAGAGCGTGTCCAAATGGAATAATTGTGCGTCCACCTGGTCACATGTGGACGTGCACAAACGGCTCTACCTCTTGATTAGGCATCACCGTATTACTTGCATACGTTTTTATTCTCTTGAGGGCAGAGGATCCGTGCTTTTACATGGGAAGTTTAATTCCTCTTTAATTCAGAATTAAAGTTAAATCCGAATAAAAGTTACCATGTAAACGCCTAATTCCGAATGAAAATGTCCATTCCGAATCAAACTTAATTCCGAAGTAAGTGGCTGGTTTATTCTTATTAAATCCGAATAGAATAATTCCGCGGTCATGTATACACTCATTCCGCTTTAAATTAATTCCGGTCTTTCTGTGCATGCTCGTTCCCTTGCCCGTCTGTCGCTTATATTCCGCGCTGGGCTTGTTTTCAAAGCAAACAAAGTTTTAAATGGCAGCACGCAGTAAACGGTGTTCAAGAGCAGAGATGATTTATTTAATAAATAGCTTGGGGGTCATTCCACCTCAAATCAGCAGATTAGAAAAAAAATTCCCGCATGACCATCTCTGATTTGCTTGATTTTTTTTTCTTTTGAACTTTGACTATAATGTAGTAACTTTGCGCAATATCAGCCTGGTACTAGCAATAATTTCGGATTTATACATTTTTGAAAAAGTGCCCGTACGGCCATTTTCATGACATTCCTAACACTTTTAAAATTATTACCATTTTTGAGGGGCTGTATCTTTGAAACCGTACAAGCTAGAGAGCTGATGTTTTTAATGCTGTTAGTCCTGTATGTGCACTCTGTATGGGGTCAGTTTCAGGTGTCTATTCATTGCTGTTTGTTTTAAAATAAATTTCAAACATCCAAAACAAATTTCACTCGCTTTGTGCGGTTCACATTTCAAGTCCCCATTTGGACCCCTTGTAATAGTAGCTGAGACTTACTTTTTTTGTTGAACAATCTCCTTCTATTATAGAATAAAAATGCATAAAGAATTTGCAGAAACAATTGTATTTCAGTACTCAAATGACCCAGCAAAAAACGAATTTCGCATTTTATTGTCGATATTCAATTGGCAATTGACAAAATATGACAAGATGTACCAAAAAACTAAATATACTACCAGAAAGGTAATTACAATATCTGTTTATATACAAAGTTTCAAGTTGGTACTAAGTCTCTAAGTTACCTAGAAAAAATTCTTAAATCGAGCATTTTTGCCAGTTTTCGTAAATTTCAAGAATATGCTTGTTTTGTGTGCAGAACTTTAAATTTCACAAATGGCAAATATCTTGATATGGAATCTTGATATGGAATGAGGATCAGTGAAGAAAAACATTTAGCTGCAGACCAGACACGTCAGTCTGTACAGCTGTGGCATGATCTCATTCAGATGACTGCTGTGGAGGAAACCAAGGAGATCTTTGGGACATTTCCCCTCAAAATCTGTGATGGCCGACATCAGTCAGTGCGCCAAGACGCACAGCTGTCTCAGACTCCCAGCACCCCCTGCTGAGAACATGTTCCCGCGGCTCTGCCTGAGCGTGTTTACTGGGAGCGCACCAACTATCTGGGACTTTCAGGTAGCCGATAGGAATTATGTTTGTAAAATTATTTATATGTATATATCAGTGCAGAGGAGGAGGAAGCTCTACAGCAGAGTCCCAGATGAGCTGCCCATGAGAGCTGCTCCGATCTGGATGAAAAGATGCTCCATAGCAGTTTGCAGGTAGCACAACCTGCTCTTAAAGGCAATGGCTACTGACGCACTGACAGGTGGAACGCCCTAACCACTCCTATACATAATATAGCGGTTAGCGCAGGTAAGATTGCAGGTTTAGGGAGGTGGAAGATTGCGTTCTTTGCGGGGGAACGCCCCTCCCGCTACCCGCTATCCCTTAATAGTAGCTTTAAGAGGTTTGGCGTAAGATTGGGCCCCTAGTCTTTTAAATGCACCATGGACTCAATACGTAAAGTAGAGTTAAGATAAATTACATAATCTCATATTTCCATATTTTACATCTTGACAAGAACAGAACACTTGAGCACTGAATATTACTTTCAGTTTATTCATTCACAAAGTTTAATGCTTTATTTTCCTTCCAAATCTTTTCAAGGTTCAGGACGCTATTCTGGCCAACGCTACTCATTCATGTCTGAAACATCTGCAGGTGGTTTGCTGTTTTTAAACTTTTAAATCTTCACATCCATTAGCTGTGAGGATGTTCGTGCACGAGACGTCCGTCTGATGGCTTGAACCTGCCAAAAGGCTTAAAATAAAAAAGATTTTAAAAAGCACTATAGAGGCAAACGATGGGGTTAAGTGCTCAGGTGAGGCCGGTATGAAGGACATTAAAATGCCCTTGAAGATGAAACATCTGCTCACAAAGTAGGAAATGTTTGTGAAGATAAAGTCACGGTACAGTAGTTGAAGCACATCTTCAGATCCATTAGCTGTGAGGACACTGGTGCACAGGAGGCGTCTATCTGATGGCCTGAACTTATTTTGAGCAAGGAAGGAAAAAAAAAAGAACAAATGTAGTTGGATGATAAATATATTTCTCTTAGATCAGGAAAAAGGAAGAGAAGTGTTCCATAAACCGCACGACGCTCGTTCAGGGAACTCTGAAATGCTAACAACAACAACCTAAATCTTCAAGAGTTTTCCGTCTCTGAAAACTAATATCAACCAGTGTGACGGCTGAAAACTTTAGAACCCGTCTCATCTGATACGTGTCATTTAATTTATTAATTACTCTCTGATGTAACTGTTTTGGGTTTGCATATTTGTATCTTCGGGATGTGCGCTGTGACTCTTTTTGACCCTGGTTCAAGGCCAAATCAATAAATCAAATGTATTCATTAAGCACTTTAAAAGTTGTGTTTGGAGTTGGAGTTGTGTTGAAGCCCTTCCTTGTCTTTGAGGTGCTCTTCCTTTGAGTTAGTTTGTTGCGCTGCATGTGAATGTTGAATGATCCCCGTGTGGTCTGCTGGTACCGAAGGGTGCTCATTAGGAAAAGGAAAATCCTCTGCGGTTTTAATGTCGAAGGTGGTGTGTTTTTAAAACAGCCACTGCTACAACAAGCTGATTCAGTCCTTTCCCATCGCCGGTAGCAATGGGTTTACCGTCAGTGTTCTCCACGCTATGTGATAGTCGCAGAACTGAAGTTACGTCCAGTCGCTACCTCCAGCTGAAGCATCCTGTAGGGTACAGAGACATTCAGGTATAGGGTACCACATGTTGGAAACCAGCCAGGCTGTCGGCACCTCCAAGGAGAACTTACAGGGAGGAGGCAGGAGGGAATAGCTCAACCAGACACTGACGCCTCAGAAGCTGTGTTCAAATCCGCTGTTGGCAACTTCAACCGACTTAAAGATCAACAAGAACTGCCAGCGGGATATGGGGTTTGAGTATAAAAGCACTGCAGTCACAGTTTACCAACATGAATTAGGTCAAAGCAGCTGATCCCATGAGATGCCAGATGGACTAGTGTTTTTAGATGATTTCTTTGTTGATTCCTGGTAAACAAAAAATAACCCACAAGGATTATAACGGGATAAAAATAACTAAACAGCTATTGCAACATTCCTGCTGGAGATGAGTTGTGTTGAGTTAATACAGTCCATTCTAGTAGATCATAGAGCGGCGCCGCTCTAGTGGCCAGTTGTAGTGGTTACGATGACATGCCTTTCTTTGTGTCACCCTGAAATCGTCTGCAGAGCTTTAGACTTGAAAAAAAAAACCTCATTTTTGCAGCATTTCTCTAATCTGATTTGGATGCTGTGCTGCTTAAACAAAGTTCTGCAGCCGTCCTACAACCAAGACTATAGAATGCATCCTTCTCTTACTGCTTTTTTATTTTTATTTTTAAAGCAACAGAGTGGTTTATTTTCACATTGTTCGCTGTCAGCATGTGGTGATGACGTTGTTCCACGTTCGCCCACATCTCTGCATCAGTCACAGTCTACGAATCAGGAGGGACGGATCATCAACGTACAGTCTGTTGCATACCACAGTGAGTTGCTGCCTCAAGTGCAGTAGCTCAAGTATTCAGGGTCTTGTTCACTAGTGGAGGAGAAATGAAGCAGGAAAACTGGCAGGCGGATCAGTGCGGCGTCTGTTGTGAATCTGCATCAGTCTGTTGTACCGAAGAGAGGGTTGAGCCAAAAGGCAAGACCCTCAGTTTACTGTTCAATCCCACCCTCACCTACGATCAGTCAGTTGACCTGGAGTCGAGTCACTGCTCTCCCACACTGAGGGGAGTCAACTGAGGTGGTTCGGGCGTCTGGTTGAGATACCTCCTGGACACCTCCCTGGAGCAGTGTCTTTGGAAATGTCCAACTGGTAGGATACCCCAAGGATACCACTTGTCCATGCCAAGACATTCAGCAACTAAGAGAAACGGTCTAAAATACAGACAATAACAACATCAGATGCGCACAGAACCACAACATAACGCCAACAAAATCATCAAATCTGAGAGGACTAAGGTCTAAAGTTACAACTTATTTTAGACCGTTGAAGTTTTTTAGAGTCAGTATAAACGTGTAGGTCAGTGACCAGTCACAAGTTGTTTCTAGAATATTTGAAATATGCTTTAATTCATATAATGAGACCAAATTGTATGAAGTAGCATGTTAAAATGTCTTTTTCCTCATCTCAGTTCAGACTTGAGATACAATCAGAAGAATCAGGTCTTCTGAGTGAAGACGAGAACTTCCAGAGGGTTGAGAATCTAATTCTGTAGGTAGGATAGGAGGACACCAGGACTAGCTTTGTAAATGAATACAAAGCACACCAAGAGTAAAAGCTCCAAGAATTGTGATGAACCTCAGCGCTCCATGGTAGGCTGTACCTACGAGGTCCAGCATGCAGACGTGAGGAAGCAGGCATATAAATGACACCATAGTCCAAAGAAGATGTAAAAGTAGCAGCAATGAGGCTCCTTTTGGCCTCAAAAGAAAGGCAGGACTTGTTTCTAGAGAAAAGAAACACATTTCAGCTTAAGTTCTTTAGTCAATTGTTGAACTGGTAATCTGTGGATTACTGGAAAAGTCCAGAACGGCTGTCCGGTCTACGGCGTCGGCCCTGTTCAATAACCAAAGTTTTCAGTCTGTCAAATAACGGCAGGGGGCGCTAAGATGATAATTTATCATTTACAGGCCTAAAAACCAACAAAGCAGAGTAACGTTAGTGTCCGTTAACAGAAAGATGGCAACCAGAAAACGCTGATTCAAATGAATGGATCACCATCAGCTTGTCATCAAGGTCTGTTAACGACCCATTCATTGGAATCAGGTGTGCTGATGGAGGGAAACATCTCAGAAACATCTAAGACTTGCAGGACACCGGCCCTCCAGGAAACACCGGCCCACCCCTGCAATAAAGGCCACTAGAAAATCTTTTTAAAAGATGCTGATATGACATATAAAACATAACATGCTAACTATTGCTGGCCAAATGGTGAATAATCTACTCTGTTGGGTTCATAAACTAGTAAATCTGATTCTGATGGAGTCAGTGCCTCACCAGCCATGAATCTCACCACATGTCACTGTTTATGAGGCATTACTTAGGTTTACATATCAGAATTTTTTCATTTCAAACAGAAAAGGAATATTTTAAATAAATATATGCTTTATAAAGCTACTTTTTACTACTTTTTAGTCCCAGTCCGTCCCTGCTTTGTTATGTTTTTTGTGTGAGGAATAAAATTAAGCTCAGAGTCAAAAATGACGCCAGGTTCTTGACACATTGTGCAGGTTTCAAGTCTTGCAGTTTTGGTAAAGGTTTCTCTCTCTTGCCTTCAGGACCAATAACTCAAACCTCAGTTTTGTCCTGGTTGAGCTGAAGGAAATTCTCTGCCCTCCATGTCTTGATATCTGAAATACAGTTAAAAAGGGCATCAATTGGTCCTGTGTCATCAGGAGACACGGCGATGTACAGCTGTGTTTCATCTGCATAACTGTGGAAGCTGATGCTGTTTCTCCTGATGACGTCCCCAAGAGGAAGCATGTAAAGATTAAAAAGAAGTGGACCTAAGATTGACCTTTGGGGCACCCCACACTTAATTTTATGCATTCTGGATTGTCTTTTATTGATTATTTATTATTTTATTGTTTGTTATTACTGACTATGTCAATACAAATACTAAAAAAATCTCAGCAGACAGTTTGGACCAAGAGAGAAGTATTTTTCTTGATTTAATATGATTCTTATTTTTCATAAAAGGTCTGATCAATTCTTTTCAAGAATTATCAGTCCTATACATATATGTAGAGTAACATTGTGGAGCAGCTGCAAACTAGAAATGATCTTTTTGGGAAGACCAGAGAGCAGGGCATTACAGTAGTCTAAACGACAAGAGATTAAACATGCATCAGCACCTCCGTGTTAGCCTGAGAGAGAAACAGGCGGACTCTGGCTATATTCTTAAGATGATAAAAACCTATCTTTGTTGATAGTCAGGATGTGGTCCAGAAGCTAACTGACAGCAGCCAGACTGAACACTACAAACACTGACTCTCTAAATAAACTAAATAAACACCTAGAAGGACCATTCTTAGAATCAAGATGGAAAGACCTGGACCTGGAGAAAACTGATGCGTCAAGACCAGGAGAAGATGAAGAAGAGAGATAAAAGATTAGTGACACTGAGAGAAAACCTGCAGCTGGAGGTGAACAAGTTAGAGGAAGACAAGAGACGACTGGGAGAGGGTTGGAGACATCTGGAGATGGAAAAAAGTCAAGTCCGTGACATCAAAGGACAGATCCAGAAAGACCGTCGAGAAGTTCAGATGCAGAAGAAAAAGCTGCAGCAGGACTTCACAAGGTTAGAGGAGGAAAGGAAAAGACTGGCAGAGCTCAAGGACACCCTGGTCATGGAGAGATCCAAAATCAGAATTGAGAGAGATGTGAAAAACATCTTAAAAGAGAAGAAAAAACTGCAGCAGCAGGTGAAAAACTTGGAGGAGGATAGGAAACAGCTGGAAGAGGAGAAGTTGCGCTTGCAGGTTCAGAAAGCTGTGATGGGACAATCCAAGATCAGGATGGATGAAAGCAAGAAAAAAAATACACAAAGACCTGAAAAACCTGCATCTGGGGTTCACACATTTAGAGGAAGAAAAGACCAAGATGTTGGATCTGAAGCTCCAAGTGGAGACAGAGATGTTGGAGCTGGAGAGAAAGAACCAGGAACTAGACAGCCACTGATTTAAAAAAAAACTCATTTCCTTTTGCTCTTGAAAACCTTTTTTTTTTTTAATTCATTTCATGACATCACGGTGGCTTCAGAGATCTGACTGTTTCTGTGTGCAGTTAGATGTTCTGGTCATCTTTACATGGATTTTCTCCGGGACGCTCCGGTTTCTCCCACAAACCAGAAAAAAAAAAACTAGATTTCTTTTTTCCATTTCCCAAATGACCTTCACCCCCCTTTTCCTCAACAAAATATACTCTCCATTGCATTCATTCACATGTTAATTGATAAATTACAGTAAAATAATATGAATTAATTGTTATCCAATAAAAACGCGGTAATGCAGCCCCAGGGACCAGCCAGTGTCTTTCTGAAGCCGGTCCCAAGCCCGGATAAATGCAGAGGGCTGCGTCACGAAGGACATCCAATGTAAAACATCTGTCATGTTGACAGATGAACTCCAGACCAGCACTGATAGCTTCATTTAACATCTAGACATGTCAGGACGTTAGCATGTGTTAGCTGTTAGCATCTATTAGCATCAACTAGCTATATCACAGCAGCATTGCATGGGGGCAATTTAATTTAAAAATCAGTATAATGTCAGGGTCCTACCTAGTGGATAGTGTTTGCTGGGTAGTCTAGTGGTTAAGTGGGTGGACTATCATATAGTGGTTTATGAGTTCAATTTCCAGTGTTGCAATATGTTGTTGTGTCCCTTTTTAGCCATTGCTTTCTCTCTATCCAATATAGCAGGGGTGGACAATCCCAGTCCTGGAGGGCTGCTGTCCTGCATGTCTTAGATGTTTTCCTCCTTAACAAATGTTAATCAAGCATATGTGATATAAATCTAGATTTTTTTTTTTCTGTTTAAAATGCAGCATATAAGCAACTGTAAAATAGCAGTAAAAAAGAAAATGTTTGTTCATTTTTGTTTTGGAGATGCAAGTGATGTTTAGTCGTTCTTTGATATTAGTGTTCTTGAATAAACAATCATAAATAGTTTGTATGTGTGGGTGTTGTTATGACAGTATATCACTAAAGCCTCGGTTATTGGTGGGGCCTACATAGGGAGGAAAGTCCAGGGCCATTTTTTTTATACCCAGTCCGTCCCTGAACGTGTGACACAAAAGAGAACATCATTGGTCAAAATACCCAGGTATACTGTGAAACTAACAGTCTCAGAACTCAGAGCCCATTAGTTTTGTTGGTGTTTAGACTAGTTTCAATGCACATGAGGTGTGTTGAATCAGGAAAGGCTTGTTGTAGCTGATCCAAGGCCTCCGTAGGTGCAGACGCAGCACAGTACACCACAGCATCATCGGCATAACGAAACTTTCTGTGATGTCCCTGTCTATAGAGGTTGTTGATGTTTAAAATGAACAGAAGTGATCCTCGAGGAACACCCTTAAAAGTAAGACCTTCTGCCTGATAAAGAACTTTCAAACCACCCAACAGATGTTTGGACAGTCCGACGCTTTCAGAATAAGAGGAGCTCAACAGAAAGATTCATTGGACCTTTAATGATCATTGTCATCATGGATCATGATGACACAAACGCAATTTCTTTTGCGCTTGTGGACACAAAGATAGCTGTGTAAACTAACATTTTGTGAAACTGTCGCCCTTGAGAGCGATGTTTGACTTTAACAGTCAGAACTGCCTGTATTTGGGCGTTGGAGAGGTGGTGGAGTTGCACATGACTAACAAGGAGATCCATGTTTTCGCATCTTTCTGCACTTTCGTTTCCATTCGCTCTTCCACTCTCAGTCCCGTTTATTTAGTTTCAGTGATTAAAAGCTACTGGTTTAGCGTTGGGGATCTCACTGGCTGGCGTTAAAATGCAGAATAAAAATCAGATTTCCCTGCAGAGTCTTGCAAGAGATGTGCTCGGTACACAAAAACGTCCCAAAAGCTGGGTTGGGTGACATGAAAAATTAAACGTTTAGGGCCCGATCTTGCACCTCCCATTACCCAATACCCAAAACCCATTACCTGCAAATCACAGATTTAGGAGCCGAAATGCAATCTTCCACCTCCCAATACCCAAAACCCATTTTGCCGTCTCCCTTAAGCACATTGTGGGCGCGGCAATGGGCGTGTCACTAGCGCTTTCCACGAATTCGGTATCTTGCGGTACCTGTACTTCGCAGATTTTGGGTATTGGGTAATGGGTGGTGTGACCACCCATTACCCAATACCCAAAATCTGCGAGACACCAGTACCGCAAGATACCGAGTTTGTGGAAAGCGCAACTGGCATGTCGGCGCGTAAAAGAGCGCGTCCAAATCCTGTCATTGCGCGTCCACCCAGTCACATGTGGACTGCACAACCGGCTCTACCTCTCGATTATGCATCACTGTATTACTTTCATACATTATTCTCTTAAGGGCAGATGATGTCTGTACAGCTGTGACATGATCTCATTCAGATGTTTGCTGTGGAGGAAACGAGGAGATCACAGAACTCTGTTGTGAAAAAAGCACCGCTTCCAGCGGCTATGCGTCTTGGCGCAGCTGTGCGTCTTTGCGCAGGGGATATGTTCAAGATAACTCAAAAAGTTATGGATGGATTTTGATGACATTTTCAGGAGTTGTCAGAAATGTGAAAAGGAAGAACTGATTTTATTTTGGGTGTGATCCGGAAGAAATCCTGGATTCTGGATCACTTTCAAATTTTCGATAACATTGCGCTGTTTAGTTGTTTCTTGAACCCTAAAGCAACCACAACTGCTGTGCTTGGCGGAGGTCTGCGCTCTCCGATTGCTTTTCTAGTTAATAAATGCTTTCCTGGAAGCTCACCGGCTCTATTTTCTGAGCAGTTTGTTGGAACTTCTTGGAGTACAAAGAAATGATTAAATCATTTGCTCCACATTAGTTAAAGCTAGTTATGTATATATCAGTGCAGAGGAGGAGGAGGAAAAAAGAGGAGGAAGCTCTACAGCACAGTCCCAGACCAGCTGTCCATGAGAGCTGCTCTGATCTGGGTGAAAAGACGTTCCATGGCAGTTTGCAGGTACTGCAACCTGCTCTTAAAGGCAATGGCTACTGACGCACTGATTGGTTAAACAGGTGGAACGCCCTAACCACTCCCATGCATAATGTGTGCATGACATCGTGGATTTCGCAGGTGAGATCGTGGGTTTTGGGAGGTGGAAGATTGCGTTCTTCGTGGGGGAACGCCCCTCCCAATACCTTTTATCCCTTAATAGCAGGTTTTGGAGGTTTGGCGCAAGATCGGGCCCTTAGTGTTCATTTGCATAATTACAAACATATATATTTGAGAGATTAAATTTAACTCAGTTATGTATGCATTGCAGTAATCCCCCTCTGAGTGGGTCCCTGCAGCACTTTAACAGTCAAATGAGGTGAGGACACATGCTTTATGTAAAACCTGCAGGGATGTGTCTCTCAGCCTGCTGCTGTGCCGGAGCTGCTGCAGGAACAGCGGGACAGGGTTTAATTATCGCCAACGCACAAACACGACAGCGGAGCCGTTGCACTGCGAGGATGGGGAGTTAAGAGATCTGATGTTTTGTCTCGAGTGCAACAAATCGTCAGAAAAAAAATGACTCCATAACTTAATTTGAGGCTGTGCAGGATGAGACGTTTTTGCACAACACTTCTTGACTAAACTCAATTTTGTCCAGCCCATAAGTGGCAGAAAAAAACACTTACGCGGCAGAAATTTCAGATGCATGGGACATTTTTCAAATTAGTCTTTTTTTTCACATTTTTTTCAGCTTTTTTTTTCATGCGCTGGAAGACGAGACCTGCTATTATGCTATCTTGTTACAAAGCTGCTAAGTGGCTTCTGTAGCCATATTCCCTCTGACTGAGCTTATTATAAAATTCCATAGCACCCTGTTTGAATTAGGAAGCAACCAGCACAGATAAAGTTACAGTTACTGATACTCCCTGGCTGGATGATGGGGGCAAAGAGTTTAGTTGCCTTAAGTAAGACACGACTGTCCCTAACTCCAAAGAAAACATTTACATCTTTTAATAATTATTTATTTAATAATCTAACCCCTCCCCAAGTGTGGTATTGTTTTGTTTTTTTTTTTTTTTAAGGTGCTGGACATCCCTCATTTAATCTCACATTGCTTAGGTGAATCCAAGGGGCTACATCCGGCTCACAAGTCTCAAAACTTGTAGTTCCTCGACTTACCACAAGGTGCTAGCTCCAAAAGCAAGTCGGTCTCCATTGACTGTCATGTGAAAATATCCATATTTACAGCAGAAATAAATACATTTAATGCATGGTCCAAAAAATGGTTTTGTAACAAAAGATAAGCCAGGCAGCAGGCAGTAGCTACCCTCACTCCTGGCGGAAGACCAGCCAGACGGACCAGTGATGTCCAGTGATGTCACCCATGGCATTGTACAGAGTGATTTTGAAGCTCCTTTTTCCTCGTACTGTGCGGTGCCATGTTTTAAAGAGATGCAACTAGCAGCTCCGAGATGCCAGCTGGGACACTTCCACCAGTCAGCTGGCTGGCTTAGCTTCTGCTAACCATTACTTTACATTCAGTCTGTCCAAACATCCTCATTTCAAGTAACCCAACTGGAACGACATCCAAGAGCTGCTGGAACCCAAACGAGGACTAGCAGAGCTCTGCTGGGAGGCTGGGACACACTGGTCGGTGGCCGTCTGTTCCCCACGTTTAAGCGTTGCAGTCAGGCAAGCCGACTTCTGTCGGCAAGTGAGTCACGAGATGATTGACTGACTGCATAATTCTGCTTGGACGAATCCTGAAATAGTCCTGCGAAGCCACGGTGAAGGAGCTGTGGAGCATCTGGCCATGGGGAATCATTTCAGGACCCTTCCAAGCAGAATTATGCTGGGAACCTGCTGTCAATCATCCTTCTTCTCACAAGCTGAAGCTCATGCTCTGTTTTGTCATCCCCAGAGTACATACCGAACTGGGCAAAAAAGCATTTAGGCTTTCATCACGTAATACTTGGAAAAAATTTCAGTCAGAGCTCAAGCTTGTCTTGTCTACCCAGAAGCAGTATGGTTGCCACCTGACGGGAACTAACTGGAGGACAGCCAGCGGGTCGGTGTCAAGCTGGTCAGATTCCAGTTGAACCACCCTCCAGGTGGCAGCGGTCAGTGTTAGCAAGCCGACCCTCAGCTAGCCCAGCAGAAGAAGGTCCCGGCGAAGCTCGATCGGAGCCCTGGTCGTCCTCGTTTCAGTATTTGTTAAGGTAGCGACATCTGAAATGAGGATGGATGGACAGATTCGATCAGAAGGAATGGTGAGTAACGGTAGTTAGTATCGTAGGTTAGCATGAGCTAAGCCAAGCTAAAATAGCTAGGTTCTGGTGACTGAGGTCAGGTTCCACCCATCTGCCCATTTTTGGATCAACCAGGTTTGGGCAGCGTCGGCTCATGCTAAGGTGGTGTCACCTGGCAACATAGCAAACCAGTCGATGGAGGGAGGCGCTCCTCAGTTTAGATTTCAGCTCAACAGTCCCTAGTCTGATCAAAGTCACTGTTAACAGTGCGCACACACTTCAGCTGCAGTGTCAGAAGTGTTTGGATGCTGTTTTGTGACCCTCAGTTGAGGCTCTCACGTAGCAGTGGCTCCAAACAAACCGCTCATGTACTGTCTTCTTCTAAGTGTGCCATCGTGAACTTTAACATTTAACATGCTTACTGACATCTGTGGGGTCTGACGTGTAGATCTTGCATTGGTTGGCTTGTTTTTCTTGAGCATTGTACAGATCGACCCTTGGGCAGGGGTGTCAATGGGAAATTGGAAAAAACTCGAAGGCGGGGGGGGCTCGAGAAAATTTTGAACACTCTCGAGGTGCTGCTTTAGGATGCATATAAAGGTTAGATATCAAAAATAAAAGTAGTTGTTATGAAACAATTAAGTTGCCTATTAAAGACAAAAATTCAGAATGACTAGTGATTCAGTCACTCGTGAACTTCAACAGTAAAACATCACTGACAACAAGATACATGGATCCAAAACTTTAGTAAGCAGTTATGGAAAATAGCATGTTAAATTCAACATGTCTTTTTGATGCCTGTAACTCTGAACATTAGCTTTTCTTAATTTTTTTTTAATCACAAAAAGCTCAAAACACTGAATAACTAATACTTCAGGCATGAAAATCCCCCACCTTTCAGCGAAATTTGCCGTTTTGAAGTCAAAAAGGGTGACCTACGTGAATCGTGTAGATCTGAGGAGTTTTCTATTTTTTTTGGGGGGGGGAGGTTACATTGCTAAGCGGTTTTTAATGTTAATTAAGTGAGGCAAACGAGTTTACGTTTCCTACCTACATTTACCAGTGGTGAGAAGCGCTGTAGATTTCATCCGCGTTGTTTAACAATAAATAAGTACAATAAGGAATAAACATCTCTCCTGTGAATTTAAAGCTAATAATCATCCATCTAAACAAGAAAGGGAGAAGTAATATCAGAAAATATGTGCTTCGGGCTTTGACTTGGCTGTTGATCTGGCTGTGATGGCAGCTGGATTGTCAACGGGCTCAGTGCGCATGCCCTGGTCTCAATCAACCAATCGCAATCGAGAATTCACGTCACGTTCGTGGAGGGTACCCCCCACCCCTCCAGAAAATATTAAACCGGATTTGCACGTATCTCAAAAATGACCCCCGGGATGGAAAAAAACTCGGAAATCCGCGAATCCGCGGAGAATTGACACCCCTGCCCTTGGGTCAGAAAAAAATAGCTGGGACGTTCACTCCTGGAAAGATTGATGATTTTGGATGTTTTCCACTCGCAAATAGTGTTTCTCACTCCAGACAGAGGCTACCCGAGTGCCGCGTGTAAGGTGGCAGCACCTGCGTTGCAGGTCCATGCCTTTCCAGTCCTCCCCACGCTAGCAGCTTCCTCCGATTATTCCAGCCGAAGCAGACGGGATCCCCTCCCGTGTGGCTGTCAGTGCTGATCTTTGCTAGTCTAAATGGCAGGAACACAGCCTGGAACATCATCCATGAAGGGACAGATGTGAAGCTTCTTTGCTTTGGATCTATGGGATTTACGCTCCGCAGCATCGTAGTGTGGTACACCATGGTTCTTTGAAGGCATAAAATGATGTAAAACCAGTTATCTGTATCGCTTAATTTGCCTTCTTCCTTTCTTTGTCATAAGTGGCCGTGATGCCAAAAGGCGACTGGTGCTGCCTCCTGAAAATATCATAATTGCTCCATTTTTTTCAGCTCTGTTGTTTGGAAATGGTTTTATAACCCTTTCGACACCAATGTCACTTTTCTGGGACTGTTGCTTTTGTCTCTCCCTCTTGGCATTGTGTTAACACTCACCTGAATGCTCCAGACCAGCAAGCTGAAACAACACATCTGCTTTTATAGACGACTGCAAACCTGCTGGTTATCAGTTGACGGGTTCTCGGTTGTACATAATTATTGGCCACATGATCTCGTTTTCTTTTTTCTGTTTGCTTTGTTAAATAAATAGTTGCACCGTGAAAAGAGTTGTATCAACTTTTTAATTTCTTTTATTTATTTATTTTTTTGTGTCTGCATTTACATTCATGGTTGGTGCCATTGTCTAGCAAAACCAACTAGTATGTTTATGCAATTTAATCTTACAGCAGACTTTTTTTTTGTGGGAGTGTGAAGGGTGAATGTGTCCTTCACCAGTCCTCTCTGGCAGTAAATTTTAACGTCTTTATTAACATCTTAAATCCTGATTTCGTCCGAGAGGACCAAAAAACACCAGCAGTGAAACATTTAAAGACAAGACATTAAAAGAGACACGACAGTGAGGGTGTGGTGTGTATTGACTTTTCCATGATGTTTTAATCAGTAAAAATGCTTCCAAGGATGCTGTAAAGACCAGGAAGTTCCTCGCATCTTCTGGAGCCCGCCTCGGAGCAGCTGATGGGGTCCCGGCAGCCCCCCTGGAACGAGCTCCATTCTTCATCTGTGTGAACGCGGGTCCTGTGTAGCGCCGGCCGACAGCTGAGAGGCGGTGACGCGCTGCTGCCCGAGCTTCACGCGGGCTCGGAGAGCGCCGGAGGCGGAGAACAAACCTCCCTCAGCTGCAACGGCTCCTCCCACACCCGTAACCAGGCAACGAGCCTTCACAACAGGAAACAGAGCCGGGGATTCCGTCACAGCGGCCGAGAGATGAAAAAAAAAAAAAAAAGGAGAACATTGATGGGAGACAGGAAGTCTGCAAGAAAGAGCGGGGATGGAGGGGGTGGAGGAGGGGCGGCGGGTCACCTCTCTGACAGGCTGAACAACACCAGAGCGCCCGACCTCCCCAAAGAGGAAAAAACAGGAATTTTAAAGGTGAAAAGAGACAGATGTTTGCTCCGTTGCTGCTCAAACTGAACGCAGCATAAACACGCCGCTGATAGATACCAGCGACTGACAGATTACATCAGCAGCAGAGCATTTTGCGTGATGACGTAATAACTCCATCACGGGACGTTTCTTTTTGTTCGCTCCCAGTTTTCTTTTCACGTCTCTCTCTCGTCTCTGTGAACTGGGCCAGATGACTTCACGTCCCCTTGAAGCCAGTTCTCTGGTCACAGTGTCTCGGCGTCACCGGTGGTCAAACTGACTATTTTTAAGGCTTTATTATTTTTACATCAAGACACACGTTATAAAACAGCAGCTATGGCTGCATGTGGTGAGAGAGGTGAGTGAGCGAGCTCAAAAACACAAAGACGTCCTGTCTTTTTTTTTTCTTTTCAGCTTCCTTCCAAATCATTTTTCCAAAACAAACAGGTGATTCAGCAGTGGGAAAGCCAGCGCCTCTGGCCAGTTGTTTCTCTCTTTATGAACAGCTCGCATCGCTGTCCAACGTTCCTTCGTGTTTTTGTTCAGACCCAAATAAAGACAGATGCTGGATTTTTTTTAAGGGTGGAAAGAAAAGCCAGTCGAGGTCTTTTCCACCTTGCCGCGTCCAAACCACGTCACGCCGGGCAAAGTTTGGCAGCGGCCACGTGAGGGGAAGGCGCAGACGACAAAAATGTGTGGGTTTGTGACGGGGGTGACCACTCCCTTACTCAGATCTCAACCCCTGCCAGACTTGTGAAATTATGATACGCCGGGCAAACGTCCGGGAAAAGCTGCAGGGGCAGCGCTCCCAGCAGTGTGGGCCGCAGGGAGGCGTGGGGTCGAACGTGTTTAAAAGTTTCCTGGACGCGGTACCGTCTACGGTCAGAATAAAGCAGTAACGTGATTATGTAACTGATCGGTAAAAGGAGGGGATGAGCTGCCGCCTCAAGGGGAGGAGCTTAATTATTTCAAGGTCTTGTTGAGGAGGTTGGGGCGAACGGAGGCCAGGAGTAGGAGATGCTCGGGTGGACGGGGGCCACATCGAAGCGCCCGCAGAGATGCGGATCTGTTGGGGTGAAGACGGATCAGTCAGTTTAATCCTCAACGGTGATCATGAACTCTGGGTAGAGACTGAAAGATTGAGGCTGCGAATACAAGCGACCGAAATGAGCTTCGGCTGTTTGTCCTCGACAACATCTCCACTTCCAGGCTGAAGACAATCAGGAAGCAGGTTTTGGTGCAGTTCCTCTACTGACCACTAGGTGCTGGCTCCAAAACAGAGCAAATCCTCACTGGCCTCCGGACTTTCCAGGAGAAATAAACATATTTGTACCACATCAGGTGAAATTATTCTAACCACCTCATCACGAGAGCCCCCTGATGCGTGCAGTACGGATGAACTGTGCACACGCTAGGAAGCACCAACCCTAACATGTAGCACACCAAAATGATGGAGAGAAACTCAGCTAGAAGTCTTTATAAAGCATGGCCACCCTAGCGAAACACAAACCAAACCCCAAGCAATTATATTAGCATGTAGCAAATCCATGAAAACAGCCCACGTCCACTTTAGTGCTTCAGCTAATCTCACCACTTCAGGTCGCACAAACAGGTGTCGAGTGATTAAGAGCCCGCCTGTCTCACCACTGTGCAATGAAAGTTCAGCGAGCTAGTGGCCAAACGGTTAAACTGAACTCTGTTCATGCGTGCAGTCCTTCCATCACGGATTAGCAGAAGCTACGGCAGCCAAGCTAAAAACAGCGAACTGGTGAGCAGCCAGCTAGCCAGCTTCTCGACGCTGCTGGAACCGCCTGAGACTTCAGAATCACTCTATTAAAAAAAAACAAAAAATAAAAACCAAACCTGTGGGTGGCGTCACAGATTATTAGTCCAGTAATATTTACTGTGGTCCTCACCCTAAGGGATCAGAGAAGTCATCCGGGAGCATCTCAGAGTAGAGTCACTGCTTTACCGCAACAAAAGGAAACATTTTGGTTGGTTTGGGAATCTGTACAGGTGTTCTGAATGTATCCCATTAAAAGTAGGCGTTAGAGCAGACCCAGGACCTGCTCGAGAAATCTGGTCTCTTGATTGACTCGGGAACGCCTTTATGTCGCCTTGTGACCTGATGGAGGTGGCTGTGGAGAGAGGTCTGAAGATTACTACTCAACAGAATATGGAACCTTCTGTGTACTGGGTTTGCATGGACCAACATAGGAGAGCAGCTCATCAGGTCCAACTCGAGGATTAGAGACTCTCTCTTGATGACGATAACGTACACATTTTGGACAGAGGAGACAGTAAAAGAAGCCATGAGAAAAATAATCAACATCAAACAGAGGACGAGGTCTCACCTGTCCAACATTTATGACGCAGTCTTGAATCTCCGGCTCAGGTGGTTTCACAACCATCACTGCCTTGATTGATGTGACCGATACGTACAAGAACCTGGCCAGATAAGCAGCTTAGACAAAAGATTTACAAAACAAAATGACCCACATGGCTGATGGGAGATTCAGTGGTTTGCATTTTACCTTTTAAAAGTTTATAAGCTTCAACTCCCCACCAGTCAGTTTGAACTGACACAGGCTTCTGGATAGAAGGTGAAACGTCTTCAAGAACCAAGACAAAGAAGTCTAGGTGACTTTGATTTATGCCTGGAGAACCTCCATGACCTGGATGACTGAGAGCCTCCACCAGCATCAGGCAGCATAAAGATGCTGCATTCATTGTGCTATTGACTATCTTTGAAGGCCTCATTATCACCACGGTTTGACTTCTTTTAAGTCTGGTCCTACAGTCTTCTCAAGCCAATATGTTTGGTATATGCTAACCAGAAAGCCTGGATAATCAGGCCAGCTTGGGCAGGTCTGGGGGTCGCTCCTTCCCCTCCACCCTTCTAGCAGCTGAGTGAACGTGATAGGTCCAGCGGAGCTCTGACAGTCCTCGTTTCAGCCCCAGCAGGGCCATTTCAAATGTTGTCTCAGTAGAGGCATCTGAAACAAGGGTGGGCAGATGACGTCGATCACAGTGAACACAGGTATGGGACAGAGCTCGAAAAGATGGGCTTCAAATCTGTCTGTTCAGAAACCTGCAGGTGAAATCACCAGTCGAGTTTAACCTGCAGCCGAAGGTTAATCTGATCTCAGTTGCTGTGTCCTGAAAGACGATCACATCGGCCACTAGAGTTCAATTTTCCAGGGACGTTTTAATAGGAGTTTTTCTGCCGGTGCAGAAATACAGTTTAATTCATGTGGGCTGAGCCGGTTTCATAGGTTCAGCCTGAATGATCCTGAAGTCGGCTTCTCATTGGTAGTTTCTGATTCAGTCCAATCACAAATTAACTTTCTGTGTATGTGTGCTGCACAGCCAGATGGCAGTTTTTTGACAAAAAGTCATAATTTCATGTCAAAAAGTCAGTTTTTGTAAAATTTGAGATTTTTTTTTTTTTTGACAATTGATCAATTCTTATGACAAAGTTGCAGTTTTGCAAAATTTGTGATTTTTATAACAAATGTGACATTTACGACCATGAAGTTAGAATTTTTTTTTAAATTGAAATTTTCGTGAAAGTCCAAATTTTGATGACAAAAAATTTGTAATAAGTTAAAAAAAATAGCAAATGTGTGAAATTTGTGATTGTGGTGCAAAATCCCAACTTTTCACATGAAATTCTGATTTTATAAAATCTAGTTACCTCCGCCAAGGAGGTTATTTTTTTGCCGGCGTTTATCCTTCTGTCTGTCTGTGTTCAAGATAACTCAAAAAGTTATGGATGGATTTAAATGAAATTTTCAGGAGTTGTCAGAAATGTGAAAAGGAAGAACTGATTTCATTTTGGCTGTGATCCAGAAGAAATCCTGGATTCTGGATCACTTTCTAATTTTCGATAACATTGCACTCAATGGGGCCAAAAATTTTGTTTCTCAATATCTCCGTTAATTATTGCCCAAAACTCATGAAATTTCACTCAGGGATTGACAATGGGAACCTCTATCAAATTTCAAAGGCTGATCCGGATCTGATCCAGAACGCGGATTTTATCACAATCTGTAAATCGCTATATGGGAGAACTGTAGTGCTTGGTGGAGGTCTACGCTCTCCGAGTGCTTTTTCTAGTTTTTGTTGTGAAATCATGTAGTTTTGCAGCTTCGTCCTAAAAAAAAAAAACCCAGATTTTTGGTAAAATAATATTGTGACTTTTGGCATAAATTTACAACTTTTTCAAAAAAATGGATTATTGGATAGAGAGTTGCAGTTTTACAAAATCTGAGATTTTTGTGGTATTTAATCATAATTTTATGTAAAAAAGTTGCAATATTGCAAAAGTTTAAAAAAAAAACCACAGCTTTGTGAGTTCTTTAACTGTGAATCCACTGAACTCCTGCTGGTTGTAACGCTAATATCTTGTTGGACGCTGTGCATACCTGCAGCTGAAGTTGGCGATTCTTCAGCTACTTTAGTTATTTCAGCGCAACAAAGCTAACAACATGCTAACTTGACAGTCATGTTACCCACCTAATGAAAACTAACTGGATGTCTCAGAGCAACTTAAGTTTCTGGTTCCTCTTTCTGCTGCGGTTCTGGATTTATCCAGTCTGTGGAGGTCTGTTACTGGGGTATCTGCTAAGCAGCACCAGGCCCAGCTGGAAAGACTACGAGGCCTGGCACCTCACTGACGTACGAGTCCACGAGTCAATCACCAGCTCCACTATTTATTGACTGCAGACGGGTGGAAGTGTTTAGAGCAGCAAATGTTTCAGTTACACATAACTGTGGAGGGGCACCCCCCACACTCCCCCTGATTAAGCCCGCCGGTCCCATGAGAGGTTTCCATGAGGTCAGAGAAACAAGTGGGCTTCTTTAAATGGCTGGAGAGCCGCCGAGCCAAGTCTCCGTGATGAAACCCATAGCTAAGGTTTCACAAGGGTCGTCACTCCCTTAGATGCAGGAGATCACGTCCCCTTGGTGAGGAGGGTGCTTTGCCCTGGGCGAAGCACGCCGCGCTGTTGCACAATGGAGAAGATGGAAATGTGGGTTAAGTGTTGATTCCTGAAAGTGTTTCCCTGCACCCAGTCACTAAATTCTTAACAAAGCAAATAGTTGTGCTTCGTTTCACTTAAAGATCCCATATGACACTCATTTACAGATGCCTGCTTTTATTTTAGCCGTGTACGAGGACACATGCTCACATGCTCTGGTGTTTAAAGAAAAACATTGTGTATATTTCTGCATCGCCTCGTATCCCATCTGAGACACTCAAGTGTTTGTTCTGTTTCTGTTGTGGCCACGGCAGAGAAAACAACACCAGCGCAGTCGGAGATGACACCAGTAAATCAGTGCTGCCGGGACAGGAGTTTGCTTTTCCTCCTGCTTTATGGGCATCTACGCCAGCATCATCCAATCAACCTGTGGGCACACGGCCTACGGTTGGCCAACGGAATCAAACGGGTGTCAAACTGTGACTGTGTCAAAGTGTGCAGGTTTCCTGTATTTGTCCTATATAAAGACATATATATGGTACGAGCAAGGCATCGGCAACAGACGGCTTCGGGGACACCAACCGCCCAGCGTTGCTGCAGCAGTTAGAGCTTTGCTGCAGTTTTGTCGAATAACCGAAAAACCTCACTGAGCTGAAGCAACCTTGGACCAGAATTAATCCACAATCATGTGAGACGTCAAACAGGAAAACAACTACTTCAAAGTGTTGTGGCTGATTGTGGATCTACAAGCCACTGAATCATGGAGGTACTTAGTGTTGCCTTTTTTTTTCTTTTTTCCTTCATTATTATCAAACAAATAATATATATGCTGCTGTTCATCTGAGGTTGTATTTTCTGAACACTAAGACCCACAAAAAATTCAGATGACCGTTATGTTTTTACAGAAGTAGCCATGGTTAAAGGGGGGGGTGCAATCTCAAAATTATTCCACCATGCAAGGTATAAAGAAGATAATACACTTACAGATCTGGTCTGTAAGAATAAAACACTGGATGCAAAGTTCATTACAGAACAAGCTTTGAACCGACGCTCGTCTGAGGTGAGGGTCGGTCCGGATAACTGTCTGCTGCAGCTCCACGAAGCAGCTTCCCACCTCCATGGATGGACACGCTCCCAGCAGAGAGCTTTCATGTGACTGCTGTCCTGACAGACCTGACTGAGACCGAGGGCCGGCTGCCAGCCGCGGGGAGCTCCAGACTCTCCAAAGTTAGAAACCAGCCTGGCTGCAGGAGCGGAGTAGACACGAGCACAACCGCAGAGAGCGGCCTGTGGAGAAAAAAAAACAAAAAGGAGTCTATGAAGATTTTCATTTCAGCATGTCAAATGACGGGGTATAAGTCCTGATTTTTATATCATGACAGTATGGATAATTATGTCCCGCTGGAGGAAGTGGAAGGGCAGTCATTTTGCCTTTGCAGCTATTTGAAAAACCATATTTAAGGCCTGAAGGTTTTTTTTTTCATGTGGCTTCTGAAGCAGATCCATGTTCTATGCCTCACCTGAGCTTGTATCTGCTGCTCCGGCCCCCAGGCAGACTACGACTCTGAAGCTGAATAACGGCTCCACGAGGGCCAACATGGCAGCAGCCTGATGTTAAATACTCATGAGGATTAGGCTGCACATGAATCTGGATTTGGGAGGTTCCTGGAGGCCAAGAAGAGCAGACTGCAGATTAATGTCGATCAGGCTCGTTTGACCTGCAATGGATGATGGGAATGCAGTTCATCGGGCACGCACACAGATGCACGAGAGACCGTCGAGCAGCTATTTGACGATCAGAAGCAGCAGTTTTAAGTTTGTGATTTTATGACAAAATGTCATAATTATACAACAGAAGGTTCCAGACCGGTTATACAAAATACTGTACCCAAACACAAAAACATTTCGATATGAAGTTGTCATTTTTTTACACAAAACAGTGCAATTTTACAGCAAAATTCTTGATATTAGGACACAAAGGGCCAATTCCAATTCCTCTCTTAACCCTCAATCTCAACCCTCGCCCTTAACCCTCAATTTTTTGCCCTCAATTTTAACCCTTGAAAGTTGCAGTCACACAAAATCCACAGTTTTTGATGTAAATTTATAATTTTATGTGAAAAATTTGCGATTTTGAAAAAGTCCAATTTTTACAGTAAGGAGTTGAGATATGAAATTCACAATTATCAAGAAGCTGTGGATATTAGGACATAAAGTTGGAAGTTTAATTTTAAAAAAGTTGTGATTTTGTCAAAATTGATACTTTATGAAAGAAATTTATAAGTAAGTTCAAATAGTAGTGTGAAACGGTTGCGAAATTTGTGATTTTACGATAAAATGTCATAAGGACATCAAGTTGCAGTTGTCCAAAATTTGCAATTTCTCAACATAAACTTTGCAATTCTACATTGAAAAGTCACAATTATGCAAAAACTAGCTTTTTCAAGTTGAAATATTAAGAGATTGAAGATCTTACATTAAAAATTATATTTTAGGACATAAAGTTGGAATTTTTTGTAAAAACTTTTTTTTTTTTTAACAAGGGTCTATATTTTTATGACAAAATTGTAATATAAAATTACAAAGTAGCAGTTTTGCAAAATTTGTGAATTTATGACAAAATGTTGTTATCAAAGTTACAGTTATATAAAATGTGCGTTTTTTTTACAGTTATTTTATGTCAAAAAGTAATCATTTTTGCAAAATTTGTGATTTTATGACAAAAAGTGTAATTTTAATTTCATACGAAAGAGTCGGTTCTGTTTTTTTGATAATAAACATTTTGATCTTGCAAAAGTGTCGACTTTATGACAAAATGTCACTTTTTTTAAAGAAAAAAGTTACGATTTTTTGCAAATGTAGCGATGAGTAGCTGTACTGTGAGTCGCTGTGAGTGCTGTAATACAGTGGTACCTCTACTTACGAAAATTAATTGGTTCTGGAAGTAGTTTCGTAACCTGAAAATTAGAGACACGTTTTCCATGTAAATGTCCTAATCCGTTCCAAGCCCCCAAAAATTTGAACATCATTTTTTTAAATAAATTATAAATAATACATGAAATAACATAAAAGCCTATAAGAAATACATGTTAGAACTAGAAAAGCACTCGGAGTGTACAGACCTGCACCAAGCGCAACAATTATTGAAAATCTGAAAGTGATCCAGATTCCAGGATTTCTTCCGGATCACACCCAAAATGAAATCAGTTCTTCCTTTTCACATTTCTGACAACTCCAGAAAATTTAATCAAAATCCATCCATAACTTTTTTGATTATCTTGAACACAGACAGACAGATAAACGCCAGCAAAAACATAACCTCCTTGGCGGAGGTAAAAATTGTTAGTTTACCTGGGTTGCTGGATTAAAGGGGCCCTCCTAGCCAATGGGATGCTAGGAAGTTGCTAAGCGATAGCCAATGGCAGAGCAGCTCGGACACCACTTTCAAACCCGGATACAGAGCCGACAAGTATGTTTACGTTCGGTAAACTCTGGGAGCTGCGAGTAGCAGCGCTACTGTATTTTTGCCTTTCGTATCCTGAAATTTCTTTCGTAACAAGAGGCAATATTTTCCCGCTGAGGCGTTTCGTAACCTGAAAATTTGTATGTAGAGACGTTCGTAAGTAGAGGTACCACTGTATATGAAATGATGTGACGTGATAAATGAGGTGGCCCTTTCTCTTGGGTTGAGCTCTCACCTCCAGGAAGGTCTGTGCGCGGCCCTGCAGTCCAGTTTCTTCTGGATGATGAGCTCCAGTCTCTCTCCCCCTCGGAGCCTCCAGGCTTCCCTTGTCGCCCCCCCTTTGCCTCCGGTGTGACAGAGGATCTCCACCGGACGCAACCGCGTGGGTGCGTCAGAGCGCGGGAGGGGGGCGGGGGGGCGGCGCGTGTCTGCTGCCGAGGTGATCCCCCAGTAAAAGCGCGCGAGCTGTCAGCGCGCCGGAGCAGTGCGTCACAGCGACCCAGCAGAGGCAGGATCCCCCGACGTCCACACCGCTCAGCACAGCGGGCGGAGAAGGAGAAAGGCGTCTTTTCTCCACGTTTTCTTTTGTTTTTGTTTAATTTGTTCGGTTTTCACGTTTGTCCTCTTTTTGAACCCGAGTCGGATGCGATTTTATTTATATCTGAAATAGAAAGAGCCGCTTCCTAACTTTTTTTTTTATTTCTAAGAGCGGTGGAGGAAGGAGGGAGGACCCTGCGCAACAGCTGGGGAATATATATGGAGGAGGAATCGTACCAGTCTGCAGCTGCGCTCACAGACTGAACTCAGACGGTTGGAGAAAATGAAATCTGCAGAGGAGGGTGAGTTTGACTTCTATTTTCTTTTTCATATACAGCTGGATCTATTTTTATCTATGCGCAGGGGCGCTATTAACGTGGCATTTTCTTTCCTCCACATTTCTTCACCCCGGGATGTTGACCTGGGCTGCTGTTTTGTATTTAGGGCTCCTTTCATGGCACACTTTCCCCCGCTTGATCCCCAGTATGAAGCTTCAGTCAGTTGAAGGCGAAGGCGGCGCCCCTCCCTGCTGATTTGGACCAGTGGGCGTGGTTCGGTTGTGACCAAAAAGTTTGCCCAAAATAGTCGGAATTGAGCTAATGGCTGACATGTGGAGAACAGTGTGAGGGATTCAGAGATGACAGTATTGAGTTGCCCTCCCGCCCCCTGGGCAGCCTGTTAGGATGTCAGTTAATTCACAGCAGCTAATTTTAGCCAAACATGCATTTCGGTCTATCACAGACCGCAAAGCTGCAATTTAAACGCAGGCATCATTTTCTTTTATTACAAGGACTCACATGGTGCCTCACTGATGTCATGGTCTTTATGGCGGGGCCCCTAATTCTCCCTAATTTCCAGCAGTAGCAGACAGGAGCTGTCTCCGTTCGTATCGGCGTCCCCGTACAGCCTCGACCCACCCAGCCCCTCTGCCCCTAATTGCGACCTCAGCCGCCCCCACAGATGGGGCAGAGTTTCATGTGGCCCAGGAGGAGCGTTGGCACGCAGCCGCGAGCATCTCCTGTCCCGGGTACAGCGTGCACCATTACAGCATGCAAATAAAGGTAAACACGTCCGTGCTGTGATTATTTTCGATGGCTGTGAGAACACGAGACCGGCCAACAAAAGCAGCAGTGTTACAGTTTATGGCCACCATGTGCACGGGGTGGAATAAATCTAGCAATGGAAAAAAACTACCTGGTCATGCCTAGGGTTATATTTAGGCTGGGGTTATTTTTGGCTGCTTTATTTGTGTCTCCCACCCCATTTGCTTTGTACACGTTGAGCTTTTGTATCACTTACCTCACTGTGCCCGGGGATCCCAGTTAGATGAGGCGAAACGTTTCAACTTGCATACTTTTGGACACCGTCAAGGCCAAATCCAGTAGGCAAGCTGTTCTTTTTGCAGTGCTTCAGCAGCAGCTCTCCCAAGACTTAACTTGGCATCTGTGTGCCTCTGGGTAACTGAGTGAATGTGTGTTTGATTATGGAAGTAACAAAGTCAGTCTGTTTGCCTTCCAGATGCATATGGCTACACACCAAACGTCACTCTATCCCTCCCCCTGGGCAACCCCTGTCTCCCCTCACAGTACCACAGCCTCCAGTCCAGCCCCACCATCTCCGTCTCCATCACTGAGCCTCACAGTTTCGACTCCCAGGACGACATGAGGGCAGCCAGCTACTATTCATCCTCTGGCGTCCGGCCGAACGGGGCCCCGACCCTGGAGAGCCCCCGTATTGAGATCACAGCCTACGGTCAGTTTCCTGAGGATGAGGTAGAGGAGAGCAACCTTCCTGTTGCCAAGCGGGTCAACTCCATAGTGACCCTGACCATCCCCAGTGCAGATGGTTACCGTGATCCCAGCTGCCTGAGTCCAGCCAGCAGCGTGTCATCGCGCAGTGGCCTTTCCGATGCCTCCTACGAGTCGGGCTTCTCTTACAACTACGACTACTCGCCCCAGAATTCTCCCTTGCAGTCCCCCTCCGTGTCCCCCAAGGGGTCCACCCTCGCTCTCCCCGGCGAGGGCGTGGCCTCCGGCGGCTCTCCCCGCCACTCTCCATCCACCTCCCCTCGTAGAAGCGTGACAGACGACACCTGGATGGGTCAGCGCAGCTCCAGGCCCAGCTCCCCTTGTGGAGCGAAGAGGAAGTACAGCTTCAACGGCGGCGGCGCCTCCCACAAGCACTTCCCTTACTCACCCAATCACTCCCCTGGGCTGTCCCCCCAGACGTCGCCCCGCCTCAGTGTCACGGAGGAGAGCTGGCTGCCAAACACCAACCAGTACACCAACTCTGCCATCCTGGCAGCCATCAACGCCCTGACCACCGACGGGGTCACCGACCTCGGAGAGGGGATCCCCATGAAGGCCCGGAAAACCAGCCTGGAGCACAGCCCCACGGTCAGCCTGAAGGTTGAGCCTGGAGGCGAGGAGGCGAGTCCCAGCGAGCTCTGTCAGGACGAACACCGCCTGCCGCTCAAGAAGGAGGGCTACTGCGGCGGGTTCCTGGATGTGCCACAGCACCCGTTCTCCTGGCCGAAACCAAAGCAGTATCTCGGGTAAGAAAGAAGCAGCACTCAGTCAAACCAAAGACGATTGATGGGACTTATTTACAGTCATGGAAAAAATTATTAGACCACCATTTTTTCTTCACTTTCTTGTTCATTTTAATACCTGGTACCACTAAACGTCATCATGTGACTAAAACAGACAGAAAAGAAAACACTGAATGCATAAAAGCAGTGTTTTTGGCAGTACAACACCATAGCTATTGATGTAAAAACTTAAGTGATTTAGATTATAATCAAGAAAACCATGGAAAATGGTAAGATATCATCTCTTAAATAAAACTTTTATGAGCAATCTTTGTGGTTATCGTTATGTTTGTCCAAACAAATGTACCTTTAGTTGTACCAGGCATTAAAATGAACAAGAATCTGAAGAAAACAAGGGTGGTCTGATAATTTTTCCATGACTGTATACTTCTGTGTCAAACCGATTGCCGTAAGCTACACCAGACTCGTAACATGCAGATTTCCCATTAATGCAACTATGTGTTGCATCAATACATTACAAGAGATTTGTGCTTGGTCGGCTTTGGTAGACGTGTTCAATGTCCTTATATTTCCCACTGCTCCTGCTTCTTCATCAGTGTCAAATCAGGTAGAATGATAGTTCGCCACTATATCTGTAAAAACAACTGATGCTCAAGATTTATCTGCATCAAATCACTAAAGGCAGTGATTCCCAAATTGTGGGCCGCGGCCCCCTGGTGGGCCGTTATGGTACTGCAGGTGGGCCATGAGAGGTTATTAAAATTAAACAAACATGTTTTAAATCATCGATTTTTTAAAAATATGTTTTTAATTATGGTAAAATATTTATTACATGATTTAAAAAATGTTTAGAAATAATTAAACAATCCAAATAAATGTTATTCTACTGTCATCTTAACTTAAAATGACAAGTGTCATCTTATTTGTTGACCCCTTACATTAATATTGGAATGTAGCTTTTAGTCTTGTATGTTGATCACGGTTGTGATTAAAGGTTTGCATGGGCCGCAGAGATTTTTCACATTTTAAATGGGCCTTGGTATTCTGAAGTTTGGGAATGGCTGGTTTAAGGTATCCTTTATTTACTCCGATGCTAAGCCTGAGTTACATAAAATGACGGTCAAAGTTGTAGGCTACAGCACAGCAGAAGTGAACCGGTACTGCACTCTAGCAGTTGATGATGTAATTACAGAGCGACGGAAACAAAAACTAACAAGTATATACGCCAAAGACAGCGTGGGACCGTTGCGTAGCCTATGTCGAACCAACAACGTACCTACACGTCACATACAGTCATGGAAAAAATTATTAGACCACCATTTTTTCTTCACTTTTTTGTTCATTTTAATACCTGGTACCACTAAACGTCATCATGTGACTAAAACAGACAGAAAAGAAAACACTGAATGCATAAAAGCAGTGTTTTTGGCAGTACAACGCCATAGCTATTGATGTAAAAACTTAAGTGATTTAGGTTATAATCAAGAAAACCATGGAAAATGGTAAGATATCAGCTCTTAAATAAAACTCTTATGAGCAATCTTTGTGGTTATTGTTATGTTTGTCCAAACAAATGTACCTTTAGTTGTACCAGGCATTAAAATAAACAAGAAACTGAAGAAAACAAGGGTGGTCTAATAATTTTTTTCATGACTGTAGACCCGTACCGCAACAAATGTTTTTGGTCCACTTGGTAGATTCTTCGTATTTCCCTGTGCTGCTACTTCTTTATCATTTTCAAGACAGATAGAACCATAGTTTGCTGCAATATCTGTAAAAATTACAGATGCTCAACATTTATTAGCATCAGTTCATAATTTCTGTCTTGCTATGTCTGAGTGAAATATAAGGGAAGTAAACAAAAGGGAAGCTCAGCATTGCTGGCTATAGCGCTGCAAAAAAGAATCCGCACTGCCCTCTAGTGGTTGGTGGTGTAATTGTGAAACGCTCAAGTATAAACGCCAAAGACGGTGTAGGGTGCGTAGCCTACATGCGTATCTGCTTCTGAAAAGCATAAACCACGTTTTCTTTGTGTGTTTTCAAAAGAATCATCATTAAAAACTTATTTAGTAGTTATATGAGAGTTTCTGTGTAATTGCTCTTAATATGCAAAGACTCAAGTTGAATCTTTCCTACTGAGAAGTATGTTTAAGCATATTTGATTTATCAGCTTCATCACGAGGTCTGGCATCTCGCAGTGTTCACATTCTGCACATTCTACCTTGATAAGTGCCTCTAAAATAAGCCTCCTCCCTCCGTGTTGAGTTGACACGTTGGACATGTTTTCTCCTCCGACAGCTCATCTCTGCCAGCTCTCGACTGGCAGCTGCCGTCCAGCTCGGGCCCGTACAGCCTGCAGATCGAAGTGCAGCCCAAGTCCCACCACCGGGCCCACTACGAGACGGAGGGCAGCAGGGGGGCTGTGAAGGCGCTGGCGGGAGGGCACCCAGTCGTTCAGGTATTTCAGGTTCAGATATCTTCCCCCCTTTGAGATCATCGGATGAAAGTGTCGTTTTCACGACCTCGCGGCTTCCTTGAGGGCCCGAACCTCACGTTTTGGAACCACCAAACCAGACTGTTTAGTTTCCTGTAGTGTTTTAGACCAACATATGGTGCAACCATCTGGCTCATTTTCGCTCCAGCCCTCGACCCCGTCACTTCTCGCCTCGCGTCTTTTTTCTGAGCCAGCTGGTAATGTTGTTCAGAGATGTCACATTTCTGAATGGAATACCATAGGCATGCTATTAGACGGAGCGGTCCACTCAGCCAGTTCCTGTCCAGACGAGGGTGACTCAGACTTTTCCATTGCATACTCAAGTGCAGAGCAGACGGCTACAGCGTAATGCAGCATGGGCAGTAAGAGCTTAGTCATGAGCTTTAACCACAGTAGCTCCGGTGGTCGAGTGTGAAGAAAGAGAGACGTGGACGACTGCAGATGTTTTTGCTATAAGCGCATCTGGTCCCCCAGGCATTACCTCAGGTCCTGAATAAATAAAGGGTCTGTAGTGAGGGGGGCTGCCAGTGTCATTAGTCACAAGTTTTTGACATTTCCTTCAAATATGTTATATACAGATTTGTAGCCTATACACAAAGCTTAACAATTTATGATATACAATAAAATGGTTCTTCTTAATTAACATGTGACATACACATTGGTGCAAAAGAAAGAACTCGGTCTTCCAGTTCTTGGGTTGTGCACATCAGATTATAAAAATCATCTGGGTCTTAAAATGAGCTGAAAACGTCCTCAATGCTTCACATATTACACTCTGTCATTATTTACTTTATCAAATTTCAGCCAAAAAAGAAACAAATGTCAGTGCACTATATGATTCAGTAGTAATTTGTGGTAATTGTTTTGTTTATGACATCACCGGTCTCTCACTTGGTCGTGGGGGAGTTTTTGGCCCCGCTCTTCTTTACGAAGTGGCTTCGGTTCACTGAGGTTTGCAGATGTTTGTTCGTGCACAACTCTCTTTAGGGTGGTCCAGTCAGCCGTACCCAGGAGGAATCAAGGGAGTCAATTTACCGATCAAAGCATGTCAGGGGCCGATCGTGCCCGCTTTCAGCTCATTAGCTCCGGCCTTTTGCGGCTCACCCGCCACGCCGCAGATGCACTTCAGCTTAGTGGCTGACAGAAGTGGACAGACTCGCAGCACGGTGCGCTTCGTACGTCCTGTATGCCTTACTTTTTGTTTTTGTCCGTATCGACTTTCCCAGTGCTTCCGGGTCAAAGCCCAGGGTGGGAGCTGTGGCATCCAGTTGAATGTTCACGTGCTGGGATTAACGCGACCCCTGCTTCATTATCCGGTTGTATTAAACCAATCTACGACAAATCTGGCCCTTCCCAGATTAATCGGCAGCCGGAGTTGCTTTTCGAAGATCATTGCTGATGTCCTTCCTCCTTGGTATTGTGTTAACACAGCTCTGACTCTCCAGACTAGCAAGTCTGGAGAGTGAATTGATCATCAGAACCTGGCTGCAATTTACCTTCTTAATCCCTGTGGGAGCAGTAAGGGTGTACCTGGTGTTGGCCACACATCTAAACGACTGTCGTCGCTCAGGCGTCTCTGAAGACCACCTGACGCAGCAGTTTCTGCTCCAACACTCACAGATGCCGGCCTACAGGAGGAGAAGCTCACAGCTGGCAGATGTGGATGAACAGCATGAGGGGAAAACAATTCTTCAAGACTGACGGTTGCTTTTATTTTTTTTGTTTTGTTTCAATTTACCAGGTTTAGTCTTCGGTCAAGTTTGATATTTTCTGAGTTAACTGCAAAAACACATTGAAAGTGGAGTATGTGCCACTCACATCTAGTGTTTATTATAAAATGAGACAAATGGAGAGAGCAAAAAGGTTAAATTTGACAGTGCTGGGGAAAAGTCTGGCATTTGGACGCAGCTGTGGAATTGGATATGTGGAAAGCGGGCCCCGCTGCGCCATCGGTCCAGAGCGTCGCAGCCTCATCCACACGTCTGCACTTCCTGAAAAGGTGCAAATGATTTAATGACAGGGGTCTGGGGTCACCTGGGCCAAAGCAGAGAGCGTGTGTTCTCTTTAAACCTGAAGCCAAACCCCCTCCTCTCCTTACGTATTTTTTTTCTCTCTTGCCAGCTACCGCCCCAACCACACAGACTTCCCTTTGTTTAGGAAAGTTCCTGTGTGCACGGCTGACATCATCGCGTCCTGCGAAGGCGTCAGCAGTTAACTGCACATGTTTCTGGCAGGACCTGATGGAGATGTTGGAGGGAGCCTCAGACGAGGCAGCCCCACGTCTGCGACATCCTGATTACACGGTGCGTGGACGCTGGCTGACGAAGCCTCTGCGGTCCGGCCCGTCGCTCCTCTGACTCAGACCCTGAGTTTAGTCTCCTGGTCTGCGGGGTTTACTTTTCTCTCCACGTTTGGCCTCAGCGCAGCGAAGGCGGCTGGTTTTCTGCTCCTTTTCGGTGCCACCGCTGCTGCTGCGCCTCAACCACACCCGAGCTTGTGTGCTGTCGGGTCTGTGCTGTTCTTCAGTGGGGAGGAAACACTCCCTACTCCCCTCGAGCTCTCTGTGAAATTCACGATCAGCCTTTTGCTGCTTTTCTCATCTTGGAGTCATGCGCTCTCTCTTGTCCTTGATTCAACTCTGTGCAGCTGTCATGGATGTGACGTCTCACTACCAGGCCCGTAAATATGTTTATTTCTGCTGCAAAGTTGGACATTTTAACATGGAGGTGACTGGAGGCTGACTCACTGTTGGGAGCCAGACCCTAGTGGTCAGTCAAGGAACTGCAATGTCCTTCAGGTCCTGGACTGAATCAGACCAGTGAACCAGGTGGAACCGTTTGGTCCTGCATCACGTGGGCCTGGTCAGACATACTTGTTCGTATTGGTTGTATGTCTGTCCTGTGGCGTCCAGAGGGACTGACCCCTGGAAGTGGAAGCTGAATCCAGAGGAACCAGACTAATTCTCTGCGTTGAACAGCAGGATGGCCCCGATCCTTGCCATCAAAATCAGAGCTCTCAACAAAGTGTAACCGACAGATGCATGAAGCGAAAAGTTGCTGGGGTCTCCTTCCTCCTCCCTCCTCCTCCTCAGCTGTGCATCATGCAGCCGGAGGCTCGGCATTCCTCTCACCGGTGTTAATGTGAATGGGGGGGGATTGCTGTCGAGGTGGAGGTGTGGCAGATTTACATGACAGTGACTTTAATTGTCTCCACAAATCACTACTGTTTGCCGCAGCTTTGTCATGAAACACCGTGGCTCAAATCGGAGGGCGAGACAAACAAACATCCCCATTTCCAGATTGTTGTTCAAAACAATCTCGACGTAGAAATGATGGATGGCCGAAACTGTCAGGGGATACAGATGTGTCTACGTGCTCTGTGAAGCAGCCAAGCACAGCTGAGAGCAGGCAGGAGATTTATCAGGTTTAATTACTCGTGTTTGTCTGGTCTCTGTTGCTGATTATAACTCAAAAGCAGACCATCAGTGATCTGAAAGTGACTGAATTTCGAGAGTAGCCGTCACCACACTCCTTCCTGCCGCCTGAACAAACAGCATTGCTAAGCAGCAGCCCGTTTCCTTCCACAAACCCTGACGGGGATCCGCCTCCGGATCACTTGTTGCACCTCCTCAGTCTGAGCCTTTCGCTCTGGGCCCGACCGCTCCCAGCATTTTCACTCGCTGCGTTTCAGCTCGCTCTCTTTTCCAAAGCGGCTTGTAATTAGATGGCGATGAGCGTCTGCTTCATGTCCAAAATTATCTTTTATTATTATTATCATTATTTAGATTAATTTCTCTTAGATTCAGGGCCCGATGTTTCAGCTCAGGATTTTCAAGTCTGACAGCAGCCGACTTCCTGCACGTGCAGGAAAGTGGACAAACAAGAGTCCCGTTCTTACTTACATGAACATGAACGTCTCCTGAACCCGTGACCACTGATTAAACAGGTTTAACTGATTATTACCTCCACCAAGGAGGTTATGTTTTTGCTGGCGTTTATCTGTCTGTCTGTCTGTGTACAAGATAACTCAAAAAGTTATGGATGGATTTTGATGAAATTTTCAGGAGTTGCCAGAATTGTGAAAAGGAAGAACTGATTTCATTTTGGGTGTGATCCGGAAGAAATCCTGGATTCTGGATCACTTTCAGATTTTCGATAACATTGCGGTCAATGGGGCCGAAAATTTTGTTTCTCAATATTTCCGTTAATTATTGCCCAAAACTTATGAAATTTGACTCAGGGATTGACAATGGAAACCTCTATCAAATTCAAAGGCTGATCCGGATCTGATCCAGAAGGCGGATTCTATCACAATCTGTAAATCGCTATATGGGGCAATTGTTGTGCTTGGCGGAGGTCTGCACTCTCCGAGTGCTTTTCTAGTTTAGCTATCAATATATTGAAGTTTATTATCTAAATGACTTACTGTCAGGTCCAGAAGTATCTGGACAATGACAGAATTTTTATGATTTCGCCTCAACACAACAATCGAAATGTGAGCAAAGTTCGGGACTTTCAGCTTTAGTTTAGAGGGTTTCACAAAAACGTCTCATTACTGAAGCAAAGTACCTTCATTTTCAGGAGATGAAAAGTATTTGGACGAAGTGACATCACTGAAAATATAACCACAGGTTTTGAATATTCAGGTGAAAGTCGTTCCTGAGGTCTGCAGCCCATGGACAAGTATCTGGGGACAGTTTGCTGGCCTTCACTTTGATCTTTGATCCTCGTCTAGGTTCCACAAAGCCCTTTGCGAAACGTTTCTGATTAAACACTTGAGTTGTGTCTTACTACATGTTGTCATCTGTAAAAGTTAGCACACTTTCTTTTAATTCGATTTCTTTTATTTTTTTTGGTTTGTGTGTGTGTAAAAACAGAATAAAAGTAATCTGATCATAGTGTGTCTAAGGTGGCAGCACTCACACTCATCCGGGGACTTTTACCCGTGCGAGTGTCTTCCTTTGGTTACTCCAGCATCACCACCCTTGTAGCCGTTGGTGCCTATCTTTGCCTCGTGGAAATGACGGGAACAAAACCTGGAATTTCCTGTGAGGTTCAGCACGTTGACGTTCTTCCTCTTGCGCCGAATCAGTTCCATCTTCTCTGCGCGGAGAGATCTTACGGTTACTGTACCGGCGCTACATCAGCCATGAAGGGACAGATGTGTAGCTTATTTGCTTTGGATCTACGTGTTGTCTCCTCTGCCGCATCGCAGTAGTACACTGGGTTGTTTGAAGGTCAAAAATTATGTAAAGTCAGTGATCTGCAACTCTTGTTTTGGTTCTTTCTTGTTTTTACAACGTTTCTTCAGTTCATTGAGGGTCCTGGACATTTTCTCATACGCAGCTCTCTTAAAGTAGCACAAAGAAACTTTTAGCATTTTTGCCGCAGTGTGTGTCAGTTGTTGTGTGTTGTCAGTTGCCGCCGCTCGCAGATTTTAGCCTGTGGGTTCTTGCACGATGCCTGCTCTCATCTCAAAGTCGGGGTGAGTGGGGTCCTCCTGCCAGGAGGCACCTGTCAAACATCGGAGGTTTGGGAACGCCTCAGAAGCTCTGGGTCACAGCGGTTGCAGCAGCATCTCCAGCTTTGTCATGCTGGAATCATTTTGCTGATAAACTTCAGCGTAGAAAGTTCCTCTTGATCCAGACTGGCTAGAGCCTTTACTTTTCTGAAACACTCCCTTGGTCTTGTCACAAGACAAGCTCCACAAAATCACAGCGGTGGTTTTTACGGCTCTCGACTCAGATTCGGCTACTGCAGGATCAACATCTAGGCAGAACCAACAGAGGAAGTGCACGGTGAATCAGGAAAGATAAAATGTTGTTAATCACAGGAAACTAAATGGGTGCTTTGCTTGCCGAGACCTCTGAAAGACCCAAGTTTGCTTTTGAGAGTGTGTAAGTGACCGCAACCCCGTTTCTCCTCCCAGCTCCACGGCTACATGGAGAGCGAGCCGCTGACCCTGCAGCTGTTCATCGGCACTGCTGACGACCGGCTGCTGAGGCCCCACGCCTTCTACCAGGTCCACCGCATCACGGGCAAGACGGTTTCCACGCCGAGCCACGAGGCCCTGCACAACAACACGAAGGTGCTGGAGATCCCGCTGCTGCCGGAGAACAACATGAGGGCCATGTGAGTGACTCTCTCCAGTTGAGAGCTGCTAAAGCTGCCAAATGCTTTTGACTTTATATATGACACAGTCGAGCTTCACCTCTACATAAGCAAACTGCAAATCCAGATGCTAACTGTCACATCGTCTTCCTCCCAAAAGTGACCAAATAAGTCTGTTCTCCATCTTTGTTCAGTTGTTCTGAGATTGTCTCCAAGTCCAAGTTAGGTTTCAAGTCTCTGATAGTTGTAAAGAGCTATCTAAAATCTTCTGCATGTCATCCAGTGTTCTTAGAGCACAAGTGTCAAACTCGAGGACCACGGGCCAAATCCGTGCAAAGAAAAGTAGAACTAGGAGATTCCTGAAGAAACTTTGAAGGGGCTTCAACCTAATTTTGGTGTTTGATTTGATTTTGTCATCAAAAACCTAACTGAGGTGAGGAGAACAGGCAGGAGAACATTGAGCAGCTACTTTGGGACGAAAAGTAGTAATTTTACATCAAAAAGTCAGAATTTTGCAAACGCTGGGATTTCCACCCATCCATCCATTAACTCCTGCTCATTCAAGTTCGGGTCATGGGGGCAGCACCACGAGCCCGGAGACGCCCAGAGCTCATCCTCCACAGCTGCGTTGCCATTTTACGACAAATATTAATTTTTCCACAAAAGTCAGGATTTTACCCAAATAGTTGCAAATTTTTGACAAAAAGTAGCAATTTTGTAAAACATTAAACTTAGTTAAAAGGTTGTGATTTTGTGAAATTTGTGATTTTATGACAAAAAGTCAAGATTGTACGACAAGATTCTTTTAGAACAAAAAAAATAATTTGCTGTCACAAATTAAAAAAAAAAAAAAAAAATTGTGAGATTTCCAGATAAACAATCCAGAAGATTGTTCTAAATCTGGGGTTTTGTGACGTTTTAGGAATTTCATAAGGTCTGATTTTGATAGGACACCCCAGCATCACAGTTGCAAGACTTCAAATATTTTTCAGCGTACAGCTACATTTTAAAATTGGTGCATGCTAAATGAGTATAAGCAGGTTTGTTGGATTAAATGTAGGCGTGTCAAACTCCAGTCCTCCAGGGCCGTTGTCCTGCATGTCTCAGAGGTTTTCGTGCTTCAGCAGCACCTGATTCAAATGAATGGGTCGTTAACAGACCTGTGCAGACCTGGATGACCAGCTGATGGTGATCCATTCATTTGAATCAGACGTGCTGAAGCAGGAAGACATCTAAGACATGCAGGGCAAGGGCCCTCAAGGACTGGACTGTTTGAGGTCCCTGATCTAAAGTAAGACAACGGAGGAAACACTTTGATACCCCTGATTTAGAACAATGCGTTTCTGTGTGGAAGGAATTCCAACAATGCCGCATAATCATCACTTAGACACCCGATCTGTTTAATAACCTTGTTGTCCTTGAGCCCAGTGTAATGGTAACTTTTAGAGCCTATAACATTACATGGTCAACATTTATACAAGAAGAACTGGACAAATCCCTTGTGATGTCACTCATGGCTTCTCTGAAGAGTCGGTTTGAAAGCCTGAAAGTTTGGTTTGGTACCATAGACTGCATTGTAGCTGTCGCTCATAAAACCGGTCCCTCAATTATGTATACATTTTGTCGCTTTATTTAATTTTACTTGATTAGGAGGGGAACAATTCACCCTCATACATTTGTCACTGAGGTGAAATCTATCTACGAAACCAAAACCACTTCAGGTACCAGACTGTAAATACATTTATTTTTGCTGTTAAGTTGGACATTTTAACATGGAGGTCATTGGAGACTGACTCACTTTTGGGTCCAGCCCCTAGTGGCCATTCGGAGAACTGCATATTTTGCAGTTAAGCAAGCCAATTTATGCCAAACATATACAAAAAAATATTAAAACTAGGGCTGGGCAAGTTAACACGTTATTATCGCATTAACTCATTAATTTATTAATGCTGACATTTATTTTATCGCGTGTTAACGCATGTTGCTCACATGCTTTTGTTTTGAAAAGTTACTGGCTCCCATATTTGGGTCAATACAGTAGTTTGATCAAGGACTTATTCAACAGCAGATGGGTGTCCTGCAATGCTTGAAATGAGTGTCAGAAGAATCTGTACTCGTCATGATCTGAGGAGAAAAAGACTGATGTCAGACGCAGCGCTGTAGAGGCTTTGGTTCATCTATATATGAGTTTTTGTTCAGATTTTCACAATATTGCAAATATTATAGTATGTGATTCCAGCGCCGCCATGCTACCTGAACTGCTGTACAAAGCCATTTCAGGGTCACTTAAACCAGACAATTAAATAATAACAATGAATTTAGTCCCATGGCCCAATTTTTCATTTCATATTTCTGATCTAAGTCTAAAATTGAAATATAAAAAAAAAAAACAGGCATTTTTTTCTTTTTTGTGTGTTAGATTAAAAAATGAAAAACAAAATAAAACATCACTTTTTATTTTTTTAATTTTTGATTGACAATTTAAAATGGAAATAATGAATGATACATTAATTGATAAAGTTACTGAATTTTAACATGGACATTTTCATTTTAAAATTCTCCCAGATGGAGCATTTGACAGAAACAAGGTTATTTGTAACAATTGCCAAGTTGAACTCCCCGTTAAAAGTTTCTGCTGTTACCAAATTACCTGTTTTAATGTTCTGATTGTGGCTCAGGATTTTGTTGGTAGACTTTTTTTTCATTTTTCATAAAAAAACAGGATGACATTAATGCCCTGGCAGTGGCAATAGGATTTATTTTATTTTACATTTCTTAAAATGAGATTTATACTAAATATGTGTTACTGACAAGTGCTGATGTTAAAAGTGTTTGAACAACAAATGTTGTGACACTTTAGTTCATATGGCAGCAGAACATTTAAATAAAAGTGACCTTTACACTACTTTTGAATTCATTATTTGATTTTGCGTATACAATGCGATTTATCGTGATTAATCAGGGAAATAATGCGATTAATCACGATTAAAAATTGTAATCGTTGCCCAGCTCTACTTAAAAGATATTTAGAAGACTAACATGTCATACCTTATCACATCTACAGACCAGAAGCAAGAGTTTTAATTAATTTACATGTCTGTGACCAGATTCCATTGTGAATCAAAGAACAGCAACGCTCTTCTTGTGTAGTGACCAGAATTAAGTCATGGAATAACAGTTTTCACGAAATAAGATTTTCTCTTGATGCCTGTAGTTTGTACCTTTAAATTAAGGACTGACATCATGGGAGCGTGAGGCCAGCTCAACCAAGATACTTTATAATTTCCTTCTGACTACGGAAATTTGTCTGTAACCTTGAATGTGCTTGTAAGATTGTTACATGTAAGATCAACGTTGAGTGCACCGGGTCAAATCTTGAGACTTTAATATTTTCAACAATAAGCTCTCAGGCCAATTCCACACCTTGCAAAAAAAAAAAAAAAGAAAAGCTCTATTTAAAGAATCCCGTTACAGCCCTTAAACCACTCAGCTAACGTGTGTTTCACATTCATGCAGGAGCTCCACCTGCACGCCAGGTCGCTGCGTTTGTCTCCTGAATTCGTCTGCGTTTGACTGTGAACACGCAGGCCTCCTTCAGGGGTTCGGATTTCCAAACTGTTGCCCTCTCTACACATTCGGTGGCTTTCCCGTTTTATAAGGATCACAGATCAGATTACTGGGGAAGCTCAGAGCTGCTAACAGAAACCTGGGGGGGGGGTTCTGCAAGAGCTGCAGGCGGTAGCATCCTGCAAGAATCAGCATTTTTTCTGTTAATGGATATAACACAAACTGAGCTCCTCTATACAGCCACTTCAGCCCGGGATAAGATTTCTGTTTTCTTACTGATGGAGAAGGGTTTGTTGGGGATTTAATTATTTTGACATGTGTTCCAGGGTGATATATACACGTCTTATAAAGAGAGAAGTTCAGCAACAAGAGTTTGGGCTTTTTTTTTTTTCTTCAATTAAATGACGAAAAATGGCAGGCCTCTTCTTTCTACAACCTTTTCTCAGGCGCTGAGAGGACACCTCGTTACGTGTCAGCGTAGGCGGAGAGCTGAACAGCTTGGGTCCTGAGCATCCACACCTGATTGCTTCACCAGTTGAGCGGACCCTGGTGTCTGCAGACAAGAATGTTAGGGAGTGTTCAGATGTGTGCAAAAGTTGACATTGACTAGGCTTCGAGGAATGCGGCATCAAGTAGCGCAGCGATGGAAAAGCCAGGAACCGTTTGGAAAGAGTCTGAATAAGTACAGACAGACAGAGGTCGGGTAAAGACTTCTGGAAAAACATCTTACAGCCGGTTCTGGTTGGTGATATTAAAGCGCAGGTATCACTAGAAGCCATCGCTTCACAAAAGCACTCATGATGTAATATAGCTTCTCTTTGCAGCCCAGGATTTTACCCCAGAGCAGATGCATTGAGGTGTAACAGCTCTGTTGGTGGCGATAATCCCATGGTGATGTGAAAACAGCCTCTCGCAGAATCGTATTATTGAGTCCAGAGAGAGAAAAACCCTTTTTGATGTGGCTGCAGCCTGATTTACTTCGAGACTCCATCTGTCATAGATAAGCAGACCTTGGCAAATACTTCATCTTGTTTCTTCGCCAACAGAATCGACTGTGCAGGAATCCTGAAGCTAAGGAACTCGGACATAGAGCTGAGGAAGGGTGAGACGGACATCGGCCGGAAGAACACACGAGTGCGGATGGTTTTCAGAGTTCACGTCAGCCAGTCCACCGGCCGGACGGTGTCCCTGCAGGTGGCATCAAACCCTATTGAGTGCTGTAAGTACTTCCCATACCTGATTTACTTCAACAAGGTCTCATCTACCACAGCCTCCCTTAAACATTGCTTTAATTTTTAATGAGTTTCATTTTTAACCACCGATGTTCTGATTAGAAGCCTTCCTCTCTCTGGTTTTTAAAGGAGTCCTATTCCGTCTATTTATTTCACAAGTAGACACAGTTCCCTGAGGTCTTAATGGTGCATCTGTGACGTGTATTGATCACAGACTGAATAAGATTTCCAGAGAGTTATTTTAAAGTTTTTCTTTGCCACATTGGTAGGAACTGACTCTGTCCCTCCCTGGTTAATCCAAAAATGAGCAAAAGGGTGGAATTGCAGGCCTGCAAGCTGGCAGTTACCACAAGTTAGCTATTTTAGCTTGACTTAGCTTAGGCTGACCTGTGATGCCAACTAATGGCTTGATTGCACAGGCAACACAAGTGCCATGGTCCGGTATTCCCGCGACTATTAAGGCGAACACACACCGCCGGCGGACGCCGCGCCTCAGAACAGCCCCCCCCATTACGTACCCCAGGCGCGCCGCCGCGGGGCTTTACGCCGCTGTCCTATTCCCAGCGTTTACACGCCTGAAAAAAAAAAAGGCGAGTTTACCTCGAAACAGCAGCTCAGTGCTTCAATATAAAGTTGGCTCAACTACAGTTGTTATTTATTTTTTGTATTTCTTCCTTTTCACTGTAGTTTTAAATTGGCCAGTCAGGCCCACACGGCAGTGATTCACATCTCAATGCTGCCGAGGTGTGTGTTTGCTGAAACGCGCTTTATAGTAAAGTGTCTGAAGCTGGATCTTTCACTTCCTATAAATTCTTCAACATAAAAGTCCAACATCATTAGTTTAATTAAAAGCTTTTATTATGAAGCAGCAAACTCAGGAAGTGTTGTTTTCATCGTCAGTACCTTAACAGGACGAGTCAAACCGAGATCAGATGCAAGTGAACATGAATAAATGATAAAATAAAGCAGAACACACAGTACACACAGTGATACAGGAGAGAAACTAAACTTTAAACCACAGAAATCATTCATTGCATTTTTTTTATGACGGTATTGAAACTAATACCGCTGCTATTTTTAAATACCGGAAGTATACGGTATTACCTTAATACCGCCCAAGCCTACTATTCAATGGCGGGTCGTGTATTTGGTACCTGGGCCAGTGCGGGTTTAACTACTTAATCCACCATGACGTTATAATCATACAAGCCACCAATAAAATAAACAAATTGTAACAAGAAGAGGGTGTTGCCTAATTTAGAGATTACCCATCACCTTATTACTTGCAGACGTTTTTATTCTCTTGAGGTCAGAGGATGTCTGGTCAGCAGTTGTGGTGGATGTGGGAATAGTCACGGCCACGGTTGGATGGGGGAATTTATTTCCGATATGTCCGAAACTGCTGGTGGTCGAGGAGGGACAGAACCATTAATTGATCTTGATCTATAAATCAGTTCCTTATCTGGCAGATAAGGTTTTCCTGAACATTGTTGTGGAGTTTCTTGAGCTGTGCGCGTATCCCTCCGTGTGCTGGCCCTCTCCTTGCGCTCGGAACACCTGAGATGCGCAATCTCAGGTGCAATCTCTGCGCAATAGTGTCAAAAAAACTCTTTCACCCCTGACAGGCAGAACTGCTCATCCAATGACTCGTTCTGCAGTATTTTAAAAACATCAGCTGTGCCGCGTTACTGACATCCGTCAGACCATTTTTCTAGCCGCGACAAATGGTGTTATATACTTTATAGTTGCTATGGCGCACACACACACACTTTATATATATATATATATATATATATATATATATATATATATATATATATATATATATATATATATATATATATATATACATATATTAGTGATCGACCGATATGGGTTTTTCAGGACCGATACCGATACCGATTATTAGTAGTTAGAGGAGGCCGATAACCGATATTTGGAGCCGATATTCATTTGCAGTAAAAGTGTAAAAATTGGCCTAAAAAAATTGAATAATGCAAACACTAAACTTCACTGAAATGCCTAAAGCATGCTCATTGAATCACACAAATAAAAAATAAAAGCTCCAGAAGTGCCTGAATTTCCTAGACTCAGAAACATCTCTCATAAAGTTGAATAAAAGGTTAAATAAATAGCTCTCTGAAATTACAGAAAATACAGTAAAATTTAAATATAACTACAATGACTTGTCTTTGTTTTAAGTTCAAACACAACAAAAATACAGGGAGTTCTCAGGCTCAGCAGCACCTCTTGTAACATTAAATAAAAACTTAGATAATAGCTCCCTAAATTTTTTCACAATAAATTAAATAAAATTTCAGTATAACTGAAATAATTTAACTTTGTTTTAACTTGAAACAAAAACAAAAAGTGCAGGAGTTCTCAGGCTCTGCATTATCTCTAGTAAATGAAAATAAAAACTTGTTTCCAGAGATTTTATAAAGTAGTAGTATATAAAACAGCAGCATTTAGGATGCCTTAAGTTGATTTCATTATCAAATGTTATATTTTACCATGCGATAGCAAGGACCCTGTCATTCAAAACTGTGTTGCTACATTATTAATGATTAATATGACAAAGGCTACATAAAAAAGCATAATAGTTGTTATGAGTGCAGTTAAACTCCTGACAGGACACAAACAGCCTTTCGGGCTTTAATGAGCTCACACAGTATTTAGAATGTTCCACCACTTTGTTCAGATGAATCATTTCTGAATTTTACTCTCATCTTCCCGTTCATTTTCAGATCATAGGACCAGAAAGCTCATAGCAACGTTAGTAGTTGTGAGTTGTAGAGTTTTTCACGTGTCTTTAACTACATACTAATCTCCACATTACAGACCATGATTTCCTATTGAGCGCACCTGAATATTCGGATCTCAAAATAAATACGTGCAGTAGCTCTGGTTACTTCTCTGACCGACAGATCGATTACCTTTAACTTAAAAGCTAAATCATATGCATTTCTTCGTGTGTCTTCCATGATGAGGGTGTGTGCATGAAGCACAAAATGACTGATCTGAAGAATTTAGTGAGAGTGTGTTTGATTTAATCTGAACAGTTTCATTGGTCCACTGTGACTGGTTCGGTAATTTCATTCTAACGGGGATAAACGTATTGACGGCATGAAGCTGGTCCGTAGAAATCTATACATTAGCCACATCGTTGTATAAGCTGTAGGGTTCGAATCATGAGAAAAAGTAACGGCTTACTGTCCGGAAAGTACGGTGTATTTTCCCCATTGCTAATACATAGTCTGCAGAGCATTTAGCATCAGATGGACGAACTAATTTTATGGTAAAAACTAAGCAGCCTCCACCTTAGCGCTCCCTAAAACAAGTGAACTGAGTTTTTTATGCACTCTCTTAATCACACACACATGCTTTTCTATCATGGACTGTTTCCATGTCGATATTACCAGCAGTCTTCTTTTAAATAATTCACATACATGTTGGGACATAATACGAGTTAGCAGAGCTGCCACTAAGGTTTACTCTGCTCTTACGTTATTCTGCTGCTCACTGTAACGTTAGTAGTAGTTGTGAGATGCAGAGTTCTGGGATGTTTATTACAATTTCGGAAGAGCTTTCTGCATTTGCCTTTGACATGTGTTTTCTGTCGGGAGCTTCTCACACAAGAAAACTTTTCCTCTCACTCTCCAGTGTGTGTGATGACAGCTTCTTGTTCGGAGGCTCCGCCTCTGCCGCTCAACCAATCAGAGGACGAGGTGAATAATGCAGGAGACAGCAGGCAGGAGAGAGAGGCGCGGCGGCATCTGAGCCAGAATAACCCAGTTTTACATTGATTTCTTCATATCGGCCGGTCGGATTAAAAAAAGGCCGATGCCGATATAAGTCAAATTTCCAAATATCGGCCCCGATAATCGGCCCGACCGATAATCGGTCGATCACTAATATATATATACAGTGTATTGGGGTGTAAAGATAAACCGATTTGAATCGGTTATCAGCCTGTGACGTATGAGATCCGAGTGCATCGGTCAATGGAGAACTGGATCAGTAAAAATGCACTACGAATGGTCCGATGTCCCATATTTACGGCCGTGAATATCGGTTTTCCTGAGGTCCAGGGACCCAGACCTGCCATTGTTGTGCCAACGGGCGCGTGAACTCTCACGAGACTCCAGTGTTGACTTTTTACCTGTAAGAGTCACTGAGTAGCAGCTAGCGTGTGCTTCAGTCATCCTAGTTGAATCTGTCCAGCCATCCTCATTTCCGATATCACGAGAAAACAAGCACTGCTGGAGCTGGAACCATGACTAGCATGACTCATGGTTGCTCGGTTGCCTAGCACTCAATAAAATCCATCAATTCTCTTCTCTGCACTGGAGACAACCTTTTCAGTGCACTGGGATAAACTCCAGCACGTCAGCCGCTTCATGTGGTTCCTGCGCTGAGAGCTGCCATATACATTAAGCCTTATGAGGTAAATGAAAGACAGTAGTTAAACCATGATCTCAAACCCTTGAAGTAAACCATTGTTAGTTTCTGAACGACTGCCACACAGCAACTGTTTTTGACTAGGATTCACTTGGTGTGTGAGCAGAGCAGAACGAAAGAGAAACAGAGAAATGTGGGAAAGTGTTTCCAGAGTTTTATCAAAATCATAGAGCGGCACCATCAAATTGCAAAAAGATTATCTTCGCGGGAAGAAGAAAAAATGTTTTATTGAACCTCTTTTTGTTATAGAAGTCTATTTCTGACAATATATATATTTTTTAAAGAAAGACCCTGTAACCATACTGAGAATGATTTTGTGTCTGAGTCAGTATTTCAATGAGTCAGTCCATTCAAATGAAGACTTACATTCTTAAAACCTTAGATCCACAAAGTGGTATCTCTGTCTATTTGGGGTCTATTATTTGGGAGTGGGGAGCAAAGCAGATTTTAATTAAAGGAAGGGCAAGTGATTTTATGTGATTTCTAATCCAGAGCACTCTTTCTCACATTTAGTTAATACCTTCTCACCTTCTACTAGCTGCCCATCTTGTGAGTACACTGTTAAAAAAAACAGTCTTCTTACTTGGTCCCGGCTTCCTAAACTAGAAACAGAGATGGAGTTGCCTGGCCCCTGAAACTGTAAAGGAGGAGGAGATTGGCTTAGCAAAGCTAATGGTTCATGGGATGTGTCTTCTCGGGGATAACTGGAGGGAGGAGCTATGTCTGTGCCTGTTTTCGTTTTAGACTTCAACAGGTGTGGCGCCATCGAGAAATTCCTTACCCTGCCTTTAAGGCCATCAAGTGATAAAAACTTCCATGCTGAAAAAACCTGATCGCAGGTGTCCAGTGGTCAGCGCATGTGTTTTACACCTGGTACTAAAATGTGCATCCAAATGTGTCTTGAGTGATCAGATCTGATTTCCCCTCTCTATAAACAGATAAAAACGCCATTTTCACTTGCAAACACCCAATATGTTGGAATGTTTAATCGCCAAAGGAAACAGCTGGAAATAACTAGGTGTAACTGGCAGGAAAGAAAAAAAAAAAAAAGAAATGACAAAATGAAGAAAAGGCACCAGAAGCTTTTTTTTTCTTTCCTAAACTTTGTTCAGCAAAGGATTATGTCAAAAACAAATCAGGCTGTTCAATACAAAGAATGTTCTGCTACTAATATGAAGCATGAACCAAGTCATTACTTAGTGAAACTTATTCAACCGGTACTTATAGATTGCAGATACTAACAAATTAGGGTCAAGTTTAGAAATGGAAGGTCATCATTTATATGCAATATTTTGTAGTAATTGATTTTTTTCAGATATGAACTCATTACTTTGAGTTAGAAAGATGGATGCTAGTTCAATAATACGTGATACCTATTAATTTGAGATTCTGACTTGTTATTTTGAGATACTGTCTCATTATTTTGAAGCACTAACACATTACTTAGATATGCACATTTAGTATTTTGATTAAATAGTACTGACATCCAATATGAGCTGTTACGAATCAGGTACTGATTCATTGTACTGAGAAAGTAGCTGGTTATTTTGAGATGCTAACGCACTGTTACCTTGTGCCTGCTTAGAAAGATTCATTGCTATCTGTTGTTTTCCTGAGTGAGGCTGGTTAAATTTAAAAAAAGAAAAGAAAGAGAAAAATCACTTGTCTGTTGTCTGTTGGAGTTAATTGGATCATCTGAGTTATAATGAACTGGACTGAATTAGATAAATTAGATGGACTGTATTCAGCTTGTTTTCTGTGTAAAGTGCCTCAAAACTGCTTTTGTTATGAATCGGTGCTGTACAGATAAAGTGAATTGAGTTGAGCTGAAATTAAATGATTTGGTCATGTTAGGTGATTATTTAGGGATACTAATTTAATACCTTTGCAGCAGCAGGCCATTTTGAGATATTAACTCATTACTTTGAGACACAAAGTTTTATCTACACGTTTTACCTCTACGTTTTGAAAAACTTACTAGCGAATTTGAGATGCTAACTCTGAGTTATTATTTTGAGAGGTTGTCTCACTAATAAAAGCCAATAACTCATTATTTTTCGATAGTAAGTCATGAATCCGTAGTTTGAGATGTTGCTCGGTAACAGGCTAACATTTTGAGATGCTAACTCATTTTGTCTGGGTAACAGGTCATTTTTTAAACACTAAATCCATATTTTGAGATGCTAACATGCTAACATTATGAGATGCTAACTGTGTAATTATTTAGTGATACAAAATGCACATTTTGAGATGCTAACAGGCTAACATTGTGAGAAGCTAACTCATTTTGTCTGGGTAACAGATCATTTTTTTAAATACTAAATCCATATTTTGAGATGCTAACAGGCTAACATTGTGAGATGCTAACTCATTTTGTCATTTTTTAAACACTAAATCCATATTTTGAGATGCTAACAGGCTAACATTATGAGATGCTAACTGTGTAATTATTAAGTGATACAAAATGCACGTTTTGAGATACATGCTTATTATTTTGAGGTTGTAGGGCATTATTCAAGGCTGACATAAGGTTGTTATTAGTAATAGTAATTCCTTAATTTAATGTCCTGACTCATGATATTGACTTATTAGATGTTTTTTTTCAGTGGGAGTGAACATCCACAATTTATGGATCACAATCAGTCGCAGTGGAAATCCAGATGGCTCTCATAAGGGAAATGCACTTTTTTTTTTTTTTTTTTTTTTTTTTTTTTTTTTTAATGGCACGGATCGTTTTGGAAAAATCAAAAGCAAGGAATGAGAGGAGCAGGCCATAAGCTCCAAGTGGGTAGTCAGAAAGACAGAGAGAGGAGATACAGTATGTGAGGAGACAAGTTGTATCAACATGAAAACGTGGAGGTTTGGGGCCTCGCTGGCAGCTCCGCGGAAGCAGCCTGGGTAGTGATTCAGCCTCGGCCTGGATGCTCAGGTCTGCATGGGGAGTGGGTGTGTATTAGCCGAGCAATGAGCCTGGTTTCTTATTTCCCTCCCACAGCCCAGAGATCGGCCCAAGAGCTGCCGTTGGTGGATAAGCAGAGCCTGGAAACGTGTCCTGCCCCCGGAGGGGAGAGGATGCTCTTGGATGGACACAACTTCCAGCCAGACTCCAAAGTGGTGTTCGTGGAAAAGGCTCAAGGTAAAGGAGGAGGCGTCTGTCTGTGTTTGTGTGTCTCCCTCTCTCTGCTGTTGGAGAAACCCCAGGACTGCTCTGCTCCCCTCCTCCTCTCCTTCCTCCTGCTCCTCCCCCGTCAAAATATCCTCCTCTCTGCCAGAGTGCCACATGTGGCGCACATTAATGTGCTGTATTTTTAACCCAGTAGATTTACATTTGCAGAAGTTTCCATTGCCTGTTCGTCAGAGGAATGGATCACAAATGCAGCATGTGTTGTGTGTGTGTGTGCGTGGGGGGAGGGCACGTGATGTGGATGCAAACACTTTTGTGTGTATGTGTGGTGTCTCAGTGTTTGATTGTCTTTCTTGTTTGAAGCCGTTTGGATTAGGAGGCCGAGGCGACTGCTCCCAGGTGTTGATACGAGCTTTGCAAACAACTTCCTTGATTAGCTTTAGCAAAGCAACATGAGGTAGATTTTGGGCCAAAGTTGATGTAAACACGTGTGATGCTATCAGGCTGGTGGTGACTCATTCAAAAAAAAAAAAAAAAGAAAGAAAGGGAAGCCTTTCAATTGTTCCATCTGTGAAAGGAGGAATTTAAGGCAGCCTGCCTCCAGAATCACACAATGGTGGGGTGAGACTGTTTATCACAAGGACTTGACCCTTTGGCCCCGTTCACATCTTCTTTGTTTAGCACTTATGTCTCAGAGTCGAAACGAGTGTCTGTGGTTGAAACAAGGCTGACGCAAAACCTCCTTTTGGAGCTGGACCGCTGGAAAAAGTGAAACTGTAGTCCGGGGAAAAATAAAAAGGATTTTGAGTGAGCAGTGGAGACGCAGGATCGAATTCTGCAACAGCTCAAAGCAAAATTAACAATCATCTTACCTCAGCATTCTCCTGAGACCATGGTTCACTCCAGACTTGTCGATAAAGGTTCCACATAGGCAAACTCCTTGTCACCAACAAGCCTCCCGCTTACGCCTGACTTACTTAATACGGGTCAGGTGTCTTGGTACCTCTTTGGGTGTTTGAATTTGGCTTTGTCTGACACCTCACCTTCAACCATTTTGACGTGGGAGAATCTTCCAGGAATCCAGTTCAGTAGGGGCTCCCCGAGCTCCGTAGAGTCCACTAGATGGCAGCACCACTTGAAACCGGCCATTACGCTGCAAAGATGCGCTCAAAAGCCGTTTGTACGTCTCACAGTGAGACTGGAGGCCGCCTTGCAGTCAAAAACGTGACTGCGAGGTGTGTCTACCTCTCGCTGCCTCTACGATGGTGGGGGTGGTGGCTAACCGCACAGATGGACGTATGAGCTGGGTCGATCTGGCCTTGGCATTGAGCGGATCAACCTGCGAAAGCTCCAGGCAAGACTGCTCTTTCAAAACATTTGCTTACTGGTTAATTAATCGTTCGTCTCTTGAATGACAACTAGACAGCCTAGAAAACTGGGTACATGACAGTTTAAGACAATTCTGAACCTTTGAAAGTCCGAAAAAAGCAGAGTATGTCCCTTTTTAATTACATACTAATGGGCTATATTCCTCTTTTTCTCCTCACAAGCCCTCATCTGAAATATTTTGACCCACAATCCACTGCCTTACAACGAACACATGACCACAGTCTTCTCACTGGAGGAAGACCGTGATCTGACTGAAAGCCTCAGTCACTCTTGAACTATGTTTGTGTAAAACTAACACTTACAAGTTTATCCTTTTAAACCACTAATCCCGATAGCCAGATGTTTTATTTATTTCTTTTAACCGCGTCTCCAGAGTGTCCAGTTTACCACCCAGTTTGCTTCTTGGGAGCCCAACTGAGCGTTTTTGCTTCCAGGGTAGCTTCGCTCGGGAGAAATTCATATTTCTGCCGCTGTTTTTGCAAACTCTGGCTGTTTGTTTTGTTTGCACTGTAGGGAAAAAGCAAAAGATGTCACCGGGCAGCTGCTCAGAGTCCGTCTGAGCTCTGAATGTGAGCGTCTTTAGGGCCCTGGGCGGCTCTGGACTGGCGCTGATGGGTGTGCTCCCTTGTTTTTGATGAGGGTTTCCCCGCGTCTGGCACGGGCATGAGATTCCTGGGCAGTCCTACCATGGAAACACCCTGAAGCCAGGCTTCCACAACACCCCCCCCCCTTTCCTCTTTCCTCCATCCTTCCAGCTCTCTCTCCAAGCTACTTCTGCGCCACCAGCTCTCAGTTCATTAAGTGGACGAGCTGCAGGCTCCCTGTGGATCCCACTGGTTCTTCTTCACAGCTGCTCTCTTTAACAACAGAGAGGAAAACAGACATGGAATGAAGGGATTCATGTAAGATAGAGCGAAATGAAACAAAGAGACGGAAAAAGTCAGAACAACAAATTTATAAAAAAAACAAACAAACAAAAAACCCTCTAACAACCAAACTCATAAATCCAGAGTGCCCCCCCCCCCCCTTTTTTTTTTTTTTTTTTTTTTTTGTTAATGGGGCACTCAAGTTTCACACGTGAACACTGATGGATATTCCCTGGACTTGTGCGCTTGCAAGCATCCTGTATTCACAAGCGTGCGTGTGTATGTGCGTGCGTGCGTGCATGCGTGCATGCGTGCATGCGTGCATGCGTGCGCGCGTGCGTAAAGAGCTTCCCTGCGATCAGGGGCACGACGGGTCGCCCCGCCTGAGGATGCTGCCAGCAAGCAGAATGTTTCATTTGTTTTTGTGTCTGTTTTAGTTTCTAAGTCAAAATAACACTTCCAGTCATGTTGACAAATGAGATGTATGTGTGTGTGTGTGTGTGTGTGTGTGTGTGTGTGTGCGTGTGCGTGTGTGTGCGTGTGCTCGCCTGGAGGAGAAAAGAGAGGAAGAGTTATTTTGGTGCCTATATTCCTGTTTCTGTGTGTTTTTGTTGCTACCCGTGACTCACATCGGAGGAAATCGCTGTTTCTAAGAGAGACGCAAACATGCACCCTGTCACCTGCGCCTGGACATGGAACCTGAAAGCGGTAATCACGGCTCCGCTTTGCTTTATCTCGCCCGCCCGCGCCGGCTGTTTCCTGCCTCAATGGTTTGAAGCATTCGGGTCAGTTGTCACTCATGGTTACAGCCAATCAGTCATGAGGGATTACTTTGCGGCCTTGGCGCTGCAGACATCTGGATGTAATCTGAGCCCGACTGCGTCTCACCTTGCATTTATTTGGCCCAGAATGCCATCCCTGATAACTCGCTATCGGTCCATTTGAAAAACTGGGGCTCCCTTTGTCTTTTGTTTGTCTATTTCTGTGGATTAGCATCAGGAGAGGAATTTAATGCCCGTAAGAGTGAACACTTAATGAATGAAAGCTAAACATGTAATTTGAAAAACGCACATTTTTTTTCTGCACAGTTTTTGTAAGACAGCAGGGATGTTGATAATGAGCATGTTAAGATTCTCCTTGGCGGGACAGCTGTGCAAAGTGTGACGTGACAACTCCAACTCCAGCAGTGATGATTTGAAATAAAGGTCTGATACTCTGCTGGGAAAGTAAATGATGCCCTTTAATGGCAGCTGTTCCTGGATGGCCTCACGTGAGATGGAGCTCACTAAAACGAGGCGACAACTTCCAGGCTGATTCCAACCAGGAAGTAAGGAAAGTTGCAGTTCCTTAGTTGACCACTAGGGATCCAGATGTGGGTCAGTCTTTCAGTCTCCAGCTTCACAGCAGAAATGAACACATCTCAGCCTGGTTCAAAAAGGCGTCCATGAACAACTGCTGGGGGGGGGGGTTGTCCCTCCGGCTCTGGCAGTAATCCCTTTGTATGTTGTTGAGACGTGAAATTACAATGTTTTGATAGATTTGACCAGAATCAAAATAAGAAGATGGAGAACATCTTTATTATCACCAAGGGACCGGTTTTATTTTTCAGGCTGCAGTGAGAAAGGAAGCAGTGATCACAGCAACAATAACAGACTTGTCTCCATGTCGTTATCTTGGTTTAGATCTCTAATTTCAGTGTGCAAGGGCGCCTTTTTAGTTTGCTCGGTACCATGTGCTCGTAAACCACCTTCCAATGATTTCATGACACCCTCACACCCAGCGCCGATTTAACCCATCTGGCTCAAAGCATAAGACCGCTGACCTCTAACTGGATGGTCACCGGATCAGTCAGCTGCCAAAGTGTCCCTTACCGAAAAGTAGTATACTTAAGTATACTATAAGTATACTTGAGTACACTACTTTTTGGTAGGGGTCACATGCTGCTTGCAGCTGCTCATGGAGCCGGTGGATGAATGAGGAGGGTTGTGTCAGGAAGGACGTCTTCAGACATCCAGGTCACGGTGATCCTTAAATCAAAGCAACTGGGCTTCCTTTTCTTGGTTCTTGATGTTTCACCTTTCATCTGAACCGAAGAAGCCTTCTGGATTGGAAGTCCAGTTGCCTTGATTTAAGGAATGGGAAACAAAAACAACAACACCAAAAAATAAAAATAAAACATGTGCAGCACACCATGCAGGAAGCGCTACAGTAATCTATGAATGTGTTTATCATAGTACTTCCTTTTACATTGCTTGGGATGTCATTTTATCTCTTAGATGTCCGACAACATTTTTATTCGAGCGCCGTTTTCTGTGCAGTGTTTCCCCCCGTCGCCCTTAACAGCTTAATTGTTGTGAAAGTTCCTGGAGGAAATCCTTGGAGAGGAAAACCCCACACAGAAAGAGAACTTTCACATCTGGTCTGCAGCTCTGGAGCGCTGCCTTCCCCGCTGCAGCCAGTCTCTCAGCTTCCCTCGATCCATCAAACTCCTCAGCTGGAAACGGCCGTGTTTTTCTTGAACCGCGGCTCCACCTGTCCTCCTCCTCCGCAGACAGGTAGAGACCGGGCTCCCCGCATGAGAGTGGAACACTCCGACGATTTTGCTTGAATGTTCTTGGCTGGAGGAGAGGGTAAGACGCTCTAAAAATTGGGCTTGGAGATGCTGCCGGGCTGTGCCTGGAAGTGTCATGAGACATCTGCAGACGAACATCCATCTCCAAGCCCCTGAGAGCTGAGAGCGATAGGACAGTAATGTAACAACGGAGGGAGTGAGGCTGTTTCAGCTTGCCCAGGCGCAGAGGTTTTGCCTGGAGGGACGTTTACTTTTCTTTGGTGGTGCACAGAGTGGGCAGGCTTCGCTTTTATTGCATTCAATTAACTTTCACTTGGAGCAGTTCATTGGTTTTTCTGCCTCAGACACTCAGAGAACAATGGCAGATTTCATGCGCAAATCAGTTACAGCCGCACAAACTGCAGGGATTATGTTTTTCAAAGTGACAGTGTATGATTCTGGAAAAAAACATCAGCGGCCCGTTGTAGGGACTCCAGAGGTCGATTCCTTGATGCACACATGGCTTTCTGCAGTTATAGGTGCTGAATGTCAGTGTCTCCTCCCGGGCTTCCATGAAAGCGCCAAATCCACGTGTTTTTAAGGGCAGCAGGAAGGAAGACGTCTCAGTCATCCATCAGAGGACAAGGCAGCCCTTTCAGCGCGCCACATGGGCCTGGGCTGAGCGTGTGTTTATGTTTACTGTGCATTATGAGGCCTTGGGAGCATGCCACCCCGCTGTTTCACTCTGGGCACCGAAGGTTTACTCCACCCAGCCCCAATTAAGGAGCACAAGGAGCTGTTTGATTCCATTTATAAACACAACATGACAAATCACTGGATGGTGTGCCGTTTGATCCCCCTCGGCTGCTGTGACTCTGCACAGCGCACCACCGCTGTGCCATTGACTGCTCTGTGTTATGTCTGCCCTGAGTAAGTAATGATTTGTATAGACCATCGCCAACGAAATGTGAGCTGTGTGACTCGAGGGGCCAGAGGAGCCTGAGCGCTGTGAGCTGGAGCGGGGTACTGGGTTTATGTGCTGGGCTGGTTTTGGGGAGTGGTTGACTGAGTTGTTTAACTTAGATAATACTGGATGCTGGCCAGCACAGTGGGCCAGGGAGCTAGAAACCATACTGGAGAGGAGCTGCAGCTGAAGTTTAGAGCAGATGTTGCCCCATAACTCTGGAACATTCTGTGGTTATCAATTACGTTTTGTGGTGATCAATTATCCAGTAAGCTCTTTTGCAAACAAAGGCGATCCCACACTTTCAGCCTTTTTTAATAGTCCTTGTGAAATTTCCTGGTGGTAGGTGAAAAAAAAAAACAACAAAAAAAGAAAAAGATGTTCAATTTTCTGTCTCTGTATCGATGTGAAGAATGACGTACGTGCGCGATTCAGAGCGCGTTTACCTCCTGGCTTGAGGGCTTTCCCCTCCTGGACAGGTTCACAATGTGCAGAGATGCAGTGAGAGATGGAGCTGGAGCTCATTGGCCACAGCTCATTGGCCACTACCTCATTGGCCACTAAGTCACCGGCTGTTAGCTCATTGGCCACTGGCTCATTGGCCACTAGCTCATTGGCCACTAGCTCATTGGCCACTAGCTCATTGGCCACTACCTCACTGGCCACTAAGTCACCAGCTGTTAGCTCATTGGCCACTGGCTCATTGGCCACTGGCTCATTGGCCACTAGCTCATTGGCCACTAGCTCATTGGCCACTAGCTCATTGGCCACTACCTCATTGGCCACTACCTCATTGGCCACTAAGTCACCGGCTGTTAGCTCATTGGCCACTACCTCATTGGCCACTAAGTCACCGGCTGTTAGCTCATTGGCCACTAGCTCGTTGGCCACTAGCTCATTGGCCACTAGCTCATTGGCCACTAGCTCGTTGGCCACTACCTCATTGGCCACTACATCATTGGCCACTACCTCATTGGCCACTAAGTCACCGGCTGTTAGCTCATTGGCCACTAGCTCGTTGGCCACTACCTCATTGGCCACTAAGTCACCGGCTGTTAGCTCATTGGCCACTAGCTCGTTGGCCACTACCTCATTGGCCACTACCTCATTGGCCACTAAGTCACCGGCTGTTAGCTCATTGGCCACTAGCTCGTTGGCCACTACCTCATTGGCCACTACCTCATTGGCCACTAAGTCACCGCCTGTTAGCTCATTGGCCACTAGCTCGTTGGCCACTAGCTCATTGGCCACTAGCTCATTGGCCACTAGCTCGTTGGCCACTAGCTCGTTGGCCACTAGCTAATTTGGCCACTAGCTTATTTGCTGGCTCTTCCAGGTGAGCCATCTTCCAGATTCGCCTGGAACATTCCAGACTGACTAACTTTCTCCAGAACGCAGCTGGGACTGAGCTCCAACGGGGTCCCCGGGTCACCCAGTCAAGTCCAGAGGGTCCCGGCGGAGCTCGGTCGGAGCTGAGGCCGGGCTCATTTTAAATGCCGTTTCTGTAGCGTCTCCTGAAATTAGGACAGATTTGATCACAACGAATGCAAGGCAGCACTAGTTACCATCATAGATTAGTATAAGGTTCAATGGACGTGATCCAACCAGCTTGTTCGGTTCATTTGCTCATAATGGGTTTTTAACTGGGGTAATCTAATAACTTATATCTCCTGCCAGTCTATTGGTGTCCAGAGGCCCAAAAAAAAAAATCTTCAACCGACTCTTTAGAGACCTGCAGGTGATGTCACAGAGGTTCGTCCAGCCCTGCTTTATATTATCCATGTTTGTGGCAGACACATCTTTAACGTCTGTGCTCATCCAGGTGGTCTTAAGTCTACTTACAGGAGTCTGATTTTTTTTTTCTCACTTTCACACTCAATTAAAACGTGCTTAATTTTTTCACTGTGTGCTTTCAATTGGTAACTCAAGTGGTAAACATGGAAATTATAATTTTTTTTATTTAACTTATTATTATTATTTTTTTAAATATGTTGTTGGCATCAAAACCTTCCAAATTTCCCATCTTATCCACTGGTTTTATTTGTAAGCGCCAGGGAAATATTAGAATGGTTTTTAGTTACATTTTCTGTCTTTATTTATTCTGTCTAAATTTATTAACAAATACTTCAGTGTTCAAATCTGGTAATAAAAATACACCTTATTTTGAGGTCAATAAAGAGACATTTATTTTAAAAATTACATATTCCTCCACCTGGTCATTTTTTTCTGAGTCCAGAGGACTTTTATTTTGTAACTCCATATTTATTAATTTAGGTCAGAAGACTTTCATTTTGTAATACCACTTTTTTTTCAGGTTGTTTTTATTTTGTTATGCCACAGTTGTGTTTTTCCTCAACTGAACCTGGATTTTGTAACATCACATGTTTTTATTCTGGGGTACTTTTATTTTGAAATCCAATATTCATTACCAAGCTACGTATTTATTTCTCTTACATAATAAAAGTAACTAGAAGTATTTAATACACCTATTCACTAACATTAACTATCTGTCCTTATATTTATATTTGTGTTATAGATCGTATCAGGCTTTGCAGTATTTTTTAGTTTCATGAGCATGTGTAAGTATTTTTTGTACACTGATGAAAACGTCTTTCTCTAAAACAGAAGAGAAACAGTATCTGACTGGGCCGTTGCAGAGACATCCTTCCAGCTGCGCAGCTTCCTGTTTGACAAGTTGTTTTTCATTCTTGTGTACGGGGAGATTTGGTTGCCACTCTGTTTACAAATGTTAGGTTTGATTCATAAAACCACACACGACTGTATGTGTGTGCATCCCACATGTTTGAACCATGCATGTGCACCGTATCATCCTGCTGCTTGCACAATTCTTTGGTTACACTGGCGTTAACCCCCTGTTATCTTCAAGGTTTTTCATTCTTCTGTAGATTGATCTCAGGGCCAGAGTGAATGTTAGGTTGATGTGGGTTTTTCTAAGATGTTATGAAGCCTCGCTGCGACTGCAACCCTCCATAGTCATTTCCGACATTTCTGCTGACTGTTCTGTGAATCGTACAAGAAGTGGGAGTGAAGTTTATCTCAGATGAGGTGCATCTGCGCTAAAAATATGTTGCACTACCACATCTGACCACATGGGGGCAACATGTCATGAGAACGTTCATGTGTCTGACACAAGACACAGCAAAGTGCGCCTCTGGTGGGACAAAGTGGTATTACGAGACCACCCCGACACTTCAGCACAGCACAGTCAGTTGAGATCACATTCCTTCAAAACAGACTTTGACTGAAAATTAGCAAATAAAGGCATGTATTTGGAACATGTAAAGTAAAAATAAAAAAAAATAAAAATTAATAAATAAATAAAATTAAAAATATATATATTTTAAAAATGTCAAAATAAATTAAATAATCAAATAAATACATTTATGGAAGGAAATCATAAGAAATAAATTAAATGAATAAAAAAATACATAAAAATAAAACAGAATAATAAAAAAAAAAGAAACAAGCAAAAATATCTCACTGCATAGTTGGATAATTTCAGTCGAACCAAATCATTTTCACCCAGAACTCAGTGTTTATTTGTATTTTAGCTTTTTTTTTTTTTTTTTGCAGAGCAGTAACAAGAAGATGAACTCTTAAATCAAAGCAGATATTTTCTGATGTTAACAGAGTTTGTTCATGTGTTTAACTGAATCGAGGTTTGTTCAATGAAAGAGGAAAATCAAAGCTGGAACTCTGGCTATTGTTTCTTGTTTCAACAGTAAAATACTAAATTTAGGGTTTCCTGACTAAATAAGGCATAAAAGGCAAATTTATGACAAATTTAAGAGTAAGTTAATGATCTGTAAAACGGGCTCATATTTCCAGATCTAAGACTTCAAATCCTGGTAAGAACAGAACGGTTTGCAGCATGGCGCTTGCTAAAGATAATCAAATCTACCTTTCACATGAAAACGAAACATTTTAGTTGATGCTACTGTGGACATCAACAGAAACAAAAACTCTAATTCTCGAGTCTCTTGGTGCATTTTCTTCACAAAATCTGTCCACAGCTGCACGTTTTTCTTCAAACTGCAGTTCCCTCCCACATAAAATAATTTGCACATTACTTTAATGTATTTTTAGAGCTCTGTCAATGATCCAGGGGTTTCCCTCTGCGTCTAATAAATTGGTTACAGATTTATTTTTGCTCACACTTCCTTGGGCAGAGTGACAAATCAAACAACGTTTTTCAGCAGGCCAGTGTTTCCAACAACTCGCATGGTGCCTCCTTTTACAGCCTGATGGGAAACCCTCTTTATTGTGGCAATGGAAAGATGAAGAAAAATACCGTTTAACAGCCATCATATGGGAAAAACAGAAGGATTCCTATGAGAACGCGAGATGGCTTGAAAGCTGAGACGAGTTGTCAGTTTCCAGTCGTCGTGCGCTAACGAGCTAACCAGCTGCTCGGGCATGTCGGGATTCCACACGCCGATGGAGTCCAGATTTCTCCCGTCCACAAAATGTCGCTCATCCCTTTGGAATGACGAGCGTTCCTTTCGGGGTTGCATCAGATTTCTCCCTCTTTGAGATGTTTTTTTTTTTTTTTTTTTTTTTTTGGCCTCTCAGGTTTGTCTGAGGACGTGAGCTCATGAGCTGTGGCTCAGACAGCATGACGTTGGCGATCGTCTCAGCTCCCTGTAGCTGTTTTATGCATCACCGATGCATCAGATGATAATAATAACAACAGCACTCACCAGGTCTGATTTCTACATTTCTGTCGGAGCTGTTTTCTGACCTCTCATTTTCTCTTCTTGTTTCTCCGTTTCGTTTTGTTGTTTTTTTTGTTTTTCAGATGGTCACCACCTCTGGGAGACTGAGGCCAAGGTCGAGAGAGACCACTCGAAGCCTGTAAGTGATACACAAGACACAATTATCATGACGAGTTTGGTCTCAGTTCAGGGTTTTAGTAGCGTCTATTAAGCAGCTGTTCTCAATCACATAGCTGAACTCAGAACAGAAATATTTCAGCTTCACTTCTGGAAAACAAAATGATGTCTAAATCAAGTGAGCTGGGAGTGAGTGGTGCCTCACGGTTATATTTTCAATTTCAGTTCAATTCATTTTGTTTGCGCGGCGCCACATTGCCGCAAACGTGATCTCAAGGCTCCTTAACACAGAAAACAAGGTCAGTGCCGCCCAGCGGAGGTCAAATTATTTCAGTCCAGCGAGATGTCAGTTCAGTCAGTCCAATTAATACCAACAGACTTCAGATTCAAGGTTCATATAATGCCAATTTGTAATTCGCTCGGCAAGCCAACAGACTGCATCGGATCTCCACTTTGGTGCAGTTCCCTTCCCTGAGCAAGGACGAGGCGACAGAGAAGAGAAACCTCCAGTAGAAGCAGGATCAGTGAGGACGGCCTTCTGCCTCAACCGGTATGACGTCTTAGATGATGTGAATGAGGGACCAACAACCACAAAGAGATTCATTCCAGCTGTATCTGATCAACGAGACACAAAAGAGAAGAATATTAATCATAATAACAATGATGTTTTCCTGCTTCAGCGCACAGATGAACGGGTCATTAACAGACCTGCACAGACCTGTCTGATGGTGATGCGTTCATGTGAATCAGGTGTGCTGAAGCAGGGAAACATCTAAGACGTGCAGGACACCAGCCCTCGAGGACTGGAGTTGGAGGCCTGTGGTTTATAAAGTTGAAGCTCCCCAGCAGACAGTTTGAACTGAGGAAGTCTTCTGGATGAAAGGTGAAACATCTTCAAGAACAAAGAAAACGGAAGCAGTTGCCTCGAATCAAGGCTTTAGGGATCTTTTCTGTCTTTGTCATCTTCCGAGTTTTCTATGAAGGGACCACCTGTTTCCATCTTACTTTGTCTTCTGTGTCTTCTTCTGTGACACAAACCACCTGCATATCCTCTTTCACCACATCCAGAAACCTCCTCTTACGTCTTTCCTTTTTCCTCCTGCTCAGCAGCTCCATCTCCAGCATACCTCTACAAATATATTTTCTGTTCCTCGTCTTTTTGTGTCCACACCAACTATCTCAAAGGTTTCTGATCCTGGTTGTTCCTCTGATTTGTTGGTTCTCAATCCTGGTCACTCCCAAAGAAAAGCTCACCATCTTTCCCTTTCATCTGCCTCTTGTCTCTTGATCACGGCTGTCGTCTCCCAGGGCTGCTTCCACTACTATCTTCCAGTCCTTTCCCTTTACTGTTGATGCTACTCTTCCATCACAGGTAACTCCAGATGCTCTTCTCCACCCTGCCGCACTCTCTTCTTCTCCTCTTTTCCATGCTTCCCATTGCTCTGAAGGGTCGGGCCCAAGTATTTAAACTCCCATACCTTCTTCACTTCTACTCTTTGCTTCCTCAGCATTTCCTCCCGTTCGTTTCCACACATGTATTCTGTCCTGCAGTGACTCATCTTTATTCCTCTTTTCCCAAGCGCATGTCTCAACATCTCCAGATCTTCTTCCTCCTCCTCCCTACTACTCTCTGACTTCGTCTGTCAATCTATCCATCACCACGGCAACAGGAAGGGGCTCAGGGCTGAGCCTTGATGCAGTCCCACTTCCACCTGAAATACCTCCGTTACTCCTATTCGAAGCCTTACTGCTCTCATTTGTAGACCACGAAAGATACACAACCCTTAAAAATAATCAAATATTAATTTAAATTGTATTGAAACTGATATTTTAACTTTAAGCAAAGTGTGTGGCACGGGTGACATGTTGTTTACTTAGTGGAGCACTTGGTGGTGGTAATTACATTGTTACATTAGTCCATACTGGTTCCATCGATGCATAAATCAAAACCAAATCCAAACCCTCTTATTGAGAACAAATGTTTAGACATTTCCAAGTGAGTAATTGCATGCTCTGGAGTTCATACAAAGGAAAAACTGCATGCGTGAGTCCTCGGATATATGTAATTCTTTGCGTATTTACAAGGGATAAAGTCTGATGACACAGGATCAGAGTTTTACATTTTTGAGAAACTGTATCTGCAGAGACTTCACTGCCTGGGGGACATGTGGGGGCCCAGTCCGCCCTTCTTCCGGCTTCGATCCACAATCCTCTCCTCTTGGCAAAGGGCTGTGATCCCCAGTTAAACAATTTCCATCCATCTTTTTTTGGTGGCTGGTACAGTAAATTACCTTGTCATCTCTGCTTAGGAGCTCGGCTCTTCCAAACAAACCAGGATGAGCTCTGCTTTCAGCCCCCCAGCTGCTGACGTAGCTCTGTGATGACAGAAAACCCACTCATGGAGGCAGCTATTGGCCACTTTTCAACTGTTTCAGCTGCCTTTGGACAGTTGTCTCCTGCTGACGACATTGTGACGTACGGACTCTTTAAAAGCCTACAAGTAAATAAATCCACTTTCATTCTTAATATATTTTAGAAAACCAACTGAAAATAGCTTAAACAAGTAAATAACTGTGCATGTGTCAAACCCCCCTTTTTAGATAAAATCCCAGGGTGCGAGATTCCACTGACTGTTGCGATCATTTTGTGAGGTGTGAAGCAGTCGCTGTGATCGCTGTCGACATATAAATACTGCTGTGTTATGTTGCATGAAGGCTGCGCTGTGATTGATGAGGATGACATGAATTTAAGAATCACAGACTGCCAAAACCTCCTGGCTCTCCTGCGCTTCGATGTCTGTGTGAGATAAACTCATTTCGTCGGTCATCATCTCAGCTGCTGCTGTGATTTACTGTCGGGGGCCTCAAATCAGATGGTTCATGACTGCGCCTCAGTAGTCTGGGAGAGGATTGAATCTGCTGCTTGTTTCGCTTTGACAGTCCCACCTGAATTTGTTTCTGCTCACGTTTGGTGTGAGAATAAAACAGCGCAGTTGCAGAATCTTCACTCAGGGCTCATCTTTACGGTTTGTTCGGACTCGTGTGAGATGCAGCTGAGCTTCCTGTTTGGGTCGTGGAATTATGCCTGCTGTTGTGCACTGGGCTCACTTCCATAAAGCAGTCTGGAGTAAATAAACTAACGTCAGAAGGTGGTGGAACAGGCTACGTTAGCCTGTGAGTGAGCACTGGTCATGATTATGGTGTGGAAGCAGAAACAGATGATCGTTCTCGTGGAGAAAGGCTGTTCTGGGGACGAAAACAGGAAGTTAGCATCAGGGATTTACGTCAGTTTAACTCAGCTTAGTTCCATATGTTTGTATGGTGTCATTTCACAGCAAAAGTCATCTCAGTGTACTTTACAGAGAAAGCAAACGAGTTCAGCTAGAATCCATTTCGATCTATGTCGCATCTAAACTGGGATAGATGATGTTTCTTCTATCTAGGGATGTCAAACTCAGCCCACATCAGCATCACGGCTATCATCAAAGGGCCAGTTATCCTTTTCTAGCTCTGAACTCGGTCCACAATGTTTCTGGACCCGCTCACACTGATTTAAAAAAAAAAAAAAAAAGGTTGGTTCCAAAAGACACTTTGGGCCTGATCTTTCGCCAGATCTCCTAAAGGCGCTATTTAGGGATAATGAGTAGGGGGAGGGGCATTCCCCCGCAAAGAATGCAATCTTTCACCTTCCTAAACCCGCTATCCCACCTGCGCTACCTGCTATATTATGCATAGGAGTGGTTAGGGCGTTCCACCTGTTAAACCAATCAGTGCGTCAGTAGCCGTTGCCTTTAAGAGCAGGTTACGATACCCATAAACCGCTATGGAGCGTCTTTTCATCCAGATTGCAGCAGTTAGTCTGAGACTGCTGTAGAGCTTCCTCCTCTTTCTTCCTCCTCCTCTGCACTGATATATACATAAAAATATTCTTACACAGACATTCCTATCAGTTACCTGAAAGTCCCAGATAGTTGGTGTCCTCCCAGTAAACACCCTCTGGTCGTCTATGGTTTAACTGGCGAGCAAGCTGTTTAAGACTATCTCTGCTATTTTCTCAGGGGTTCAACTGAGGCCAAATCACGCTTTTTATACACGAGTTAATTCCAGAGGTAGAGCCGTTTGTGCACGTCCACATGTGACCAGGTGGACGCACATTGATGCCATTTGGATGCGTTCTCGTAAGCGCCGACTTGTGGATAGCGGGTGGTCTGACCACCCGCTACCTTCAACCCTAAACCGGCGTTCGCAAGATGCCGAGTTGGCGGAAAGGGCAAAAGACACGCCCATTGCCACACCTACAAAGTGAGTAAGGGAGTTTGCATAATGGGTAGTGGCTTTAGGGAGCGGAAGATTGTTAGTGGAGGTTCCTATACCCGCAATTTGCAGGTAGAGGCTAGTGGGTAGCAGCAGGTAGGTGTACGATCGGGCCCTTTGAGTCCTGGAACTTGGAGTTCTCAGTCCATTTGTTCAAATCGCAATTTTCCAAAAACATCTAAAATGTTTTCATTTAAAAAAAAAACTTAAGGACATTTTACAAAAAAGCAACATTTTGACAAAATTGGCAGCTTTCTTTTGGAAAAAATTCCATCAGTTGTGGAACTATGCATTTCTTCCTGTAAAATAGCGACTTTTTGATGTAAACCAGCAACTGAGTTGTCTCTTGGCTGCTCTCCTCACCTCAGTTATTCCCATTCTTGATGTCAACGCTCCATCAAGTAGCCCTTCAAAGTTTCCTCAGACATGTTCTCGTTACATGATTGTCTTTGCAGTCTCTCGTGGGCCAGAGAAGATGAGTTGGTGGGCTGGATTTGGCCCGCGGGGTTGGACTTTGACATGCTCCAATCAGACCAGGGTTTCCCCTGGAAGGTTCTCTAACTATCTGAGCGAGACGCCACCTTGACGGCCAGCGGCTGAAGGACAACCTGCAGCTAAACAAGTCATCGTTGTTAAGGGGTTAGTTAAAAACTACCATTAAACCTTAACTGGATCTTATCTGGTAGAGACTTGGAGTAGAGTCGCTGGTCCTCCACGTCGAGAGGAGCCAGTTGAGGTGGTCCGGGCGTCTGGTCAGGACGCTATCCCAGATGAGCTCCCGGGGGATAAATAAAAACGACTCCAGTATTAAAATGAACGCAGAATAAACGGGCTGTGATAGGACTGTTAGATCTTCTCGGCCCACGGCTGACGTCCTCCAAGCAATGGCGTTGTGAGACACATGCAGAAAAGGTGCTCAGAAGTGTGGACTTTAGCCTGTGGGAGTTTTGTGAAGAAACAGCTAAGCTAGAGAGACGTGGTGGGAATCTGGGAGTTAGACGAGGGGATTAGAGGTCGTCCATATGTGAGGCGCTGCACCTGCTCCCAGCGTCTTCCCATTGCAAAACACACACCACACACACACACAGAGCGACTGCTGGGACACATCTGTCTGCTCAAATAGACAAAGATCCCCCCCCCCCCCCCCCCCCACCCCCCCCCCCCCCCCCCCCCCCCCCCCCCCCGCTCAGTCCAGTAAGTCTGCTGGATTGTTCCCATTTTAAACACCGACGCTGCCTTGGCCAGGTTCGACATCTGCTGTGGCTGCGCAACATGGCCCAGACCACAAATCTAAAATACCTCACCTCCTCTGTCACCTGCACACTCTGATCCCACCCACACACCCTGCCCCCCACCCCCACCCCCACAGGAGCTGAGATTTGAAAGACGAGCGATGATTTAATTTGCATTTTTGGGAATTATTTACAGTTCAACGCAGACATAAACCCAGATGGATGGTCCAGGATCTCTCACCCTGGGAGTCCAGAGGTTGCTCCTCTGGGGGCAGTTTCCTCGTGACTCCATGTGTTAGAAAGAAATCACTTCTGTCAGGTTGAAGATCTGTGAGCCGGTGTTGGTGGTTTAGGGTTTAATTCAAGGTTGTTTTGTTAAAGGGGCAATAAAATGACATATTGGACAGCAGTGGCACCAGTAAAATGCTGCAACCTGGACACGGTTACAGAATCGTTTCCAGAGTTTCTGCCAGCTGATTCTGTAAAAGGCAGAAGAAAAAGAAGAAAAGGCCTCATCTGGCTCCAGTTTACGACTGTAGTGATTTAATGTAACGAGTTTCTGCCCTCGCTTCAACATGTCAGCGCCGGTTGTCCTCCGGAGCTCAGTTTTGTAGACGGATTACTCCCTCCCTGGCTACCGAGCAACACCTCTAACACACTCAATCACAGATATTCACACTCACACGCACATGCACGGGAACACGACGTGTCCGCGGGCTGAACCCACAAACGTGCTCGCCCCTGGCCTTCACTCTCAGCAGGAAGCTCTGCCGGGGAAATAAACTATCCCGACACTCCCGAGTTCAGTTTATTCACATCAGCGGAGTTATTCACTGTGCAAACAACTGCAGTTCTCTCTGACTTCACGGTCTCTTTGAGGCTCTGTCATTCAGGGTCAAACCAGAATTTCAGATTTTATCTGTCGTCCCTTGACTTACAGCCACATATTTCAAGAAAAGGAGACCAAGGACAGTCTGGATCTCAAATACGCTTTGCTGAACTTTATGGTCCCCTCAACCCTCACCAAGGAAAGAAGCATCACACAGTATCAGGGAGTCAAATCGACCCCATTCAGCAGGACTGAGTGACTGATATATATATATATATATATATATATATATATATATATATATATATATATATATATATATATATATATATATATATATATATATATATATATAGACAAACACACACAGTTGTGCTTAGTTTAATTACACAGTCATTTATTTCTACCATATATACATAGAGTTCTATCAGCATCATGGCATTTTAACATAATAGCACAACTTTTTCTTTAACTTTTTAGAAACTTTTGAAAAATCACAGCTGCTCGACATGTAATTGCCAATTTTGCAAAACTGCAACTTTATGACCTGCAATCAAGACAGTTTGTCGGCAAATTTGACATTTTGTCACAAATTTCACAAATTTTTTTTACTTTTTACTTTTTTACGTGATATAACTTTTTGATGTAAAATTGCAACTTTTCCTCTTGAAAAATTGCAAATTTTGCAGTTCAGCAACTCTGTCATAAAAAGCCAGTTTTTGTCACAATTTCTTTTTTTTTTTTTTTTTTTTTTTTTGGTGTAAAAACAAAATTTTTGTGGCAAAAATTCTCAGCCTTTTGCCAAAAAAAAACGTGACTCCTGTAGAACATTTTTGCACATTTTTTTGTGTTAAATCACAACTCTTGCAAAATCGTGGCTTATTGAGATAAGACTGTTACTTTTTATAAAATAGAATAGCTCCTCAGCTGCCGTTGGAAAGGCACTTGTTGAGTTGGACGGCAGGAGCTGGAGCTGTGGACGTGCTTGCCATTTAGACCTGGCATTAACGTGTCCTGGGAAGCCCACTCACAAGTCACCAATGTTGATACAAGGACACATTTGAAGGTGGTCTGTTTACACCCACATTTTTCTGTTCATCGTTTGAACACAAAAGTGTCTTTTTTCAGAGATGCTGAATAAACTAACAGCTTAGACGGCAACTCATTTGATTTTGTGTGTGAATCATCATGTTACCACAATTTTAAGACATGTTTGTATTCTGGCTATCTTATTGATGTCCATGGATATGAAAAGCTGAGTATCATATTTCATTTCAATAACAGTTTATGTCATGTCTCCTGAAAATAGTACCTAATGGAAGCATGTATAGAGTGTAAAGAAGTGGCCCAAGTCCAGAACCCTGAGGAACACCAGGACCACCTCTGGTGTATGAGGAAGACTCCTTATTCACATACAACAAAACCCATCTTTGTTTATCACTATTAAATTTTTTATTTATAATAATAATTATTGTTATTATTATTATTATAGACAGCTGGGATAGGCTCCAGCAGATTCCGTCATTTAATTATAATATTTAATTATAATCTGCTTATAATAATAATTATTATTATAAGCGGATCTGCTGGAGCCTATCCCAGCTGTCTGAAAGGCAGGGGTTCACCCTAGACAGCTCACCGGTCCATCGCAATATCACTTTTTCAATTTTGACACAACTTCCTAAGTTTAAACCGAATATCTCTGACTTGTTTTGGTCAAAACACCACAAAGGTACAAAACACATCATTCCTGACAGCTGTAAACACACATTGCTGATGTTAGGGGGCGGAGTCAGGCTCTTGACTCAAACTCTGGTTTCTGTGTTTCAGAACCTGCTGCTGGTTGAGATTCCTCCATACAGGAACCAAAGACTCTCCACCCCTGTCCACGTCAACTTCTACGTTTGCAACGGCAAGAGGAAAAGAAGCCAGTACCAGCGTTTCACCTATGTCCCTGCCAGCGGTAAACACCTCCTCCTTCTTCTCCTGTTGTGGGTCAGTTTCTGTTATGAAAGCCTGGACCTTAGAGAACGGGGGATTTACGGTCTCAAGTGTCCTGAAATCCAAAATCTACCAGCAGGTTTGACAATGTCTTTAACCAAAAAAAAATTCAGCATAATACCTGTCGTAATAACTGTGCTGTGTGGCACAAACACACCTGAGTCCTCTGCTTCCATACAAGGGCTACATCCGGCTCGCCAGACTGACAATCCTGGAAGTGACGAAACGTGCAGTTCCTCTAATGACCACTGGCTCCAAAAGAGAGTTGCTCTCCACTGAGCCCCATGTTAATGAGCATGGTTTGATTTTTAGGTGCCTCATCAAGTAGATTTATATAGAGCCACAAATGTGTGCATAATTGGGCTGTGTGGGTTTTTGAGTGGCAGGTGTCATCACTTTAACAACTTAGCACCTAGCATGTTCATTGAGTTGGACATCTGAGCTGTGTATTAAAAGTGAATAGAGGGGATGGTGGCTCTTCTTTTAAAAATATGGCCTGTTGTGCTGTAAATTGTACCAATAGGTTGCAGCGAGCTGCTCTGAGTCGCTGTGGGACAGTCTGAACTCACAGCTCTCGGTCTTCAGCTGAGGAGAAAAGCTTAGTTAAGCAGCTGGAAACGGCCTCTAGCTAGTCATCCTCTGGTTGATTAACCTTCACCCCAAACCATTTCAGGACCCTCCCTGGTTAACCTGGTTGACTGGACCACTGATCAGCCAATCATATTTCAGCAGCTCGGTGCATTTATTCATGTAGACGTCATCTTGCTGCAGTTCAAACTAGCATCAGTCTGGAGCAGAAAGGGCACTGAAGTGATTCTGAACGTGTCCTGGTTGAGTATTCCAGAAACTGCTGGTTTACTGGGATCTTCTCCACAATCATCTCCAGGGTTTAGAGAGGATGGTCCCAGAAAGAGAAAAATCCAGCTGTAGATATCAGAGGAGAATGGGCAGACTGGTTGGAGATGATAGAAAGACAACAGGAACTCAACCGAGGTCTGCAGAGCACCATCTTTGAACAACACTGGAATCTCAAAGCAGATGTTCTCCAGCAGCATAAGATCACACCAGCTGCTGCTCCTGTCAGCTAAGAACAGGAAACTGACAATTCACACAGACTCACCTAAACTGGACCACAACTGGAAAAACGTTGTCTGGTCTGATGAGTCTGGATTTCTGCTGCAACATTCAGATGGTCAGAATTTGGACGAACCAGCATGAAAGCATGGATCCATCCTGCCTGGTATCAAGGGTTCAGGCCGCTGCTGGTGGTGGTGTGATGGTGTGGAGGACATGTTCTTAGTACCAGTCGATCATGGTTGAAAGACCACAGTCTACCTGAGGATTGTAGCTGACCATCTCCATCCCTTCATGACCACAGTGGACCATCTTCTGATAGATACTTCCAGCAGGATGATGCACCACAATCATCTCTAACTGGTTTCTGGACCATGACAGTGAGTCCACTGTACTCCAGTGGCCTCCAAAGTCACCAGATCTCAGTCCAGCAGAAACCTCAGAGGTTCCCATCATGGATGAGCAGCAGCTGGAGATGCTGTCACGTCAACATGGGCCAGAATCACTAAGGAACGTTCCCAACACCTGGTTTATCTGTGACGTTTGTGTTTGTCCAGTTCTTCTTGTATGGTCTGTATTTCTACAGACTGTGTGTTGCAGAGAGAAAAAAGTCACTAAACTAGACTCAGGTTGGAATGATGAAACTTTGAGATGAAACTCTTTTTGTCGCTGTGATGCATTAGTTTTCGGCCTCTCTGCTCCTACAGGGTTTTTTTTTTTTTTTTTTTTTTGCATCTAGTCATCACCCAACACTTCCCCTTCACCCGACCCGCTCTTTGACTTTAATATCCCAGACTAATTGGAAACATTTTAGGCAGGGATTTTACATCTGAAGACGAGAAGAAAACAGTTTGTGCTCCACTCGTCTGGCGGTTTTGCTTGGGAGGAACAAAGCAGCGCTATTATTCCTCCATTGTAAAAAAAAAAAGAAATCCATAAAATCTGTTCTTTTCCATACCTGTAGCCGCATGGAGCTGCAGTGAGTGGACGCACACGGGGCGGGGAAGAGGGTGCATGGGAAAAGCCTGTTGTATTTGAATAGAAAGCCTCTTGCCAAGCTAAATATAAACACTGACCCACCAACTGAAATGCAAGAAAAAAGATTAAAAAAAAAAAAAAACACTGCTAATTGAACTCAGCCTTAGAGCGAAAATCCAGTAGGTGGTTCAAAGCTGCGATTCAGCTGCAGCGGCGCGGCCCCAGCGCGTGGGCGGAGGAGTGCCCCGCTGTGAAAGTGGACCATTGTCCTCGGCATGCAGAGTGTGAGGGAGGGGACAGACCGCGGGACAGCGAGACGGGTCAGCGCCGCCTAAAGGGGCCAGAGTTATGAGGGCAGCGGGCCAGCGGGCTCGAACAATACGAGCCGCCGCTACTCAAAACAGGAGAAAATGAGTCAGAAATCTTGAAGCGACTGAGCAGACTGAGGAAAATCTCAGGTGGAAAAAAACGATCAGACGCTCAGTTTTTCAGTACCGAGGTTGTTTTTCATGTTAACGTCTTTTCTTTTCTTTTCTTCAGCCGCTGCAGGTGCTACAGCAGCTCACTTGAAAAACAGATTTATTTCAGGGTCTCCACACCCCGGAAACCCTCTCTTTTGTGGCAAGAGAAAACATCCGCGCGTCTTCTGCTCCTCTCTGTGCCTACCGTGCCCCGCACTTCCTGCAGGCAGACCCAGAATAGGGGTGCGCTTGCTATTTTAGTCCTGCGGTCGCTGGAGCCGTCTCTGCACAGTTCCTCTTTCACAGATGCTGACAGTGGAGGCTTCAGCAGGCTGTGACGCATCTCTCTAATTGGCCTTAGATTTAGCTTTCAAAAAAGGCTTTAAAAAATAAAGGCAGAAAAAATAGGAAAGTTCAACAAGGTATGGAGCAAGAAGAACCCAGGACAAGTAATTTATTTATCCTTCTGTCATTTCAGCTTCATTCATGCTCATCTAAACTTCCTGGTAACGCTTTATAGTAAATCTATTCATGCATCGAGGCAGCAGGGTGTCTTGGTGGTCTCTGTTGTCTCCCAGCTAGAAGGTTCCTGGTCTGAACCTCAGCAGGTCTTTCTGTGTGGAGTCTCCATGTTCTCCTGGTGCTTGTGTGGGTTTCCTCCAGGTTCTCCAGCTTCCTCCATCAGTCCAAAGACCTCCATGTCAGGTTAACTGGTGGTTCTAGATCACCTGTAGGAGTGATTGGGAGTGTTCATGGTTGTTTGGTGTCTACATGTGGACCTGAGATGGACTGGAGACCTGTCCAGGTGGACCCCTGACTGTAGACCTGAAGAGAGCTGGGATAGACTCCAGCAGATCCCTGTGACCCTAGATAGGACTAAATGGGTATGGATAATGGATGGATGGATATTCATGCATCGACTGCTTATCATTCATAAACACCAGAACAAATGATCAATTAATGCAACATCTGACGTACTTTACTCGTTACTGTTAACAGTCCTATTCCTGTTTTCTTTCAGGGACAGACTTCCACTTGAACTGCTCAGCTCCACCACTCTCTAAAGGGAGCTGTGTCCTTGGTTGAGGTTTAGTCCTACAGCTTTGTGCTTCAGGATAAACACGTTTGGGCCGAAATTACACGTTGATGGTCCACGAAGCACATCATCACCACAACCTGACAGCTCAAGCTATCAAACTCAGAGATAGTTGATGGCTGATTTCATTTTCAAAATGGTCAACTGCCATTTCGGCCTCTAGTTGTTGCTGATATTTTCTCATCTGAAGTGATCCAGGAGGCAGGAACTGATTTCAGCTCCTCCTTGATTTCCAAAATGGGGGTCCAGCAGTTCTCATTCATGTAAGGTAACGTTAGTTAGCAGAAAACCTGCGGGCCGTGTCTTCTCGTTCTTCTTATACAGTTGATGGTTTGTCCACAGACAGCCGCTCTTTTAGACACAAATCTTTGTGAACGACCAGGTCACCCTGTCGTGGTTGTTGGGAGACAAACCACAGACACGCAGCGGGCAGCTTGGCTATTTTCAGGCCTTTCCTTCTGTATTTGTGGGTTCTGGTGCTGAACTGTTCACGACGCCGTCAAAAACAAACCTTCTCCAGGGAAGCGGTTAAAGGACGCTGGAGAAGAAGAGTCCAGACGTAAAACACAGACACATATCGCCCCAACATGGCAAAAGAAAACTCGAGAAAAAAAAAAGAGCAACATAGTTTTTTTGTTGTGATGTGAAGCTGTGGGTGGACCTAAACTTCTGGAGGCTGCAGAAGCAGCAACGCATGTGGTTTCTGCACCTGCACGTGTGTGAACTCTGTGATCCGCAGCAGCTGGTGTGGGGCCACCTCACCTTTCTCCAGTCCAAAAAGTCGCGACCGAGCCGGCTGAACTACGTCTGAACTGCTCTTCTGCTCAAAAACCACAGGAAAACAAAAGGCAAAGAGCAGGGAAATGTGGCTGTGAGCTTCAATAAGAGACTTTGCAAGAGATGCGACATTATTCACACGCTTCCCATCTCCTGTAGGCTGATTACGGGCAGATTTCTGGGCAGCTTTGGTGCAGATGACTCAGTAGTTGCCATGAATAGAGCCGCTTTCAACCGTGGGAACCCCGTAAGAAGCTTGGTTCCTGTCTGTGCTGGGGTCCGTGACTGGCTGACACACTTTCAGGCGCAAAGTGATTTTGATTCTGTGCCTCAGAGTCTTTGAGACGCTCAAATACAGGGTTAATCAAGCTCAGAGAAAGAGGTTTTCTTCTTTTAGAGGTTTCCTCGGTGAGCAGAGGGGTTAACTGTGTTTGAGAGACCCCATTCTGGTTATGAATGACCGCTGAGGATAAAGGATTATTAGTTTTAAAGAAAGACCATTTTTGTTTGAGTCCAGCAGAATCCACAGCCAGTTTCATCATTTCTCAGTCTTACTGCATGACGAGGGCATAAACGTGGTCGGGATCCAAAGAAAATCGGTCTTTTATTCCAGATCAGTCTGATTTTCGTCGGGGTGATGAGTCACCTGCGTTTATTTTTGTTTTGTGGGTATGTTCAGACGGGCGGAGGAGCTCGGGCTCAAACAGAGAGGCTCATTGATGAGAGCGTTTGTGTGGAAGTGACTCTCCTCCCCACAAACCCTTTCACTCTCACTTCCAGAAAGTTGAAATCTGTGTTTACTCACGCTGTTTTCTCTCCCCTCTCTGCCCTCAGTCCCGACGATAAAGACGGAGCCGCACGACGACTACGACGCTGCTCTGGTGTGCGCCCAGCACGGCTCCGGCCTGTCTTTGCTCCCGAAGCCGTTCTACCCCCCACAGGCCATGACCCCGATGATCTCTGACCTCAGGCCGTGCGTTGTGGGCGGGGCTTACTCTATCAGCCCACAGAGACTGGTGGCCAAGCCCCCCCACTGCCTTCCTCCTGCTCTCCGAGCACCAGCCCCAAGCTGCATGATCTGTCACCGTCGCCCTTCCCCAAGTGCCTCCCTGCCGGCCCGACGGTCCCACAGGCGGGCCCACAGTCCCCGATCCCTCATGTGTCCATCATCCAGGAGACTCCCGGCCGCTACCAGGCTCCCAGCATCTACCCACCCAGCAGCTCCACTTCCACTCCAAGCTCGCAGCCCTCCAACTCGCCCGACGCCCCCTTCTCTTCAACCCACAGCATGACACCGGCCCAGCCCGTCAGCGGCAGCACCAACCCAGACACCCAGCAGCTTCCCAAGGGTCCAGAGAGGGGCCGGCCCAGCATCCAGGAGGACGGCAGCCCCCCAACGCTGGCTGTGAGCATCAAACAAGAACCACAGGAGCTGGACCAGATGTACCTCGATGATGGTGAGAGCACAGGTTTAACTGTAAATCAAAACTGTTACCTTTCCAATCCTGGACCCGGAGAAGACAACATAGTGAGGTCCCCCATTCGCTTCTCTTGTTAAAGTGGCCACTTATGCCAATTTCTAGCCATCCTATTTTAATCTTTGATACCTCTAGAGTAGCTCCGCACTAGAACTGAACGATTTTATCAATTCTGCGATATATATCGATATTTTATTACCCAGAGAGTATTGATTTTTCAGCCACAGGTATCGATATTCTAAGCTTCTTTCAAAACCCCCGTGTCCCACCTTTAAAAGCTCGCAAGCAACAATTTGCACTGTTTAAATAAATGAAACTATTTTTCTCAACAAATCTTTTATTCATTTTGTCCAGCATTTGCAAGCTGCCTGTCAGCCATATAATGTGTAATTGATGCTTTCAGTTCAATTAATTCAAACAAAGTCATTGGAACACTCAAGATGTCACCAAAATCACTTTGTCACTTTAAAATCTTTCAGAAAATGACGTAAATGTATATAAATGAATATTGTGTATCACTACAGCCCTATTCCGCACCCAGCATAGGTCCTAAAGGCTGTCAGGGTTAGAGTGACTGACAAATACAAGAAGAGGCACTTCCTCCAGTGTCTTGTGCTTCCTTAGATGTATTTCTATCTAGATGGATCCTACTAACTCTGACTTTTGTTTCTCTGCAGACAGTATGAAACCAACATATCGTCAGCTTCATTTCATGTTAGTAAGCACCGATTTCTAAAAACACATTCCTAAAAATCTTTTACCAGTTTTGAATGTTCTTGTATCGATCACAGCACTTGAGAGGGGCTCTGGCATGGAGGGTCCCAGATGAGGAAGGGTTCCTGTTGATGCTTTGCCCCGTTCTTCCTCCGAACATGTCTTAAAGTGTGCGTCAGAGCAGGGTTGGTGTCGCATCCTTCATTTCAAAATTCTCCAACGTTCTACCGGGGGCAGGTCAGGACAGCAGACCTGTGCCCGGTGAGGTCTGGTCCACCAGGATGATAACGGGGTGGTCACTGATTCATCAGATGGAGAGTGACTTCTTTTGGCTCTTTCGCTTTGCAGGGCTCACTGAGGCGAATCGCTGTGTTCTGCAGATTGATTTGGCATACGTTTTACTTCAGATCCCCTTTCCGAGACAACCCTCCCCACTGATCTGGCCTTGAGATTCACACTGACTAGCCGGGGCCGCGGGGGCAGTGGGGGAGTTGGGTGTCCTGCCCAGGGACATTTTAGCTCAGGATGGAGCTGCGGATCAATCTGGTGACCTTCCAGTTAATCCAACCGCAGAGATGATGCGGGTGCCGCCTCTGGCCAAGGTCAGCGTAAGGCTCCAGCTGTGCTGTTGAGATTCAAGTGTCATTTGAGAACACAGATCTGTATTTTAGTGGTTGACAGAGGTTTCCATAGTAACCTTTCTTTCTCTTCTGTCCACCTTAAAGACTTGGCCTTTCAGGGCTGCTGCTTTAGTTTCACTATCACAGTCACCTGCCGATGTCAACATCAGCAAATGAACAAATGGGATGAAGTTGAGGAGAAAAACTGTTTTGTTTTCATACTGTCTGCAAAGGTTGAATTATCACTCTAGCAGGAGCTGAAGGAAGTACTGGCCTCCACGAGTCACTCTTCTCCCTCATTTAAAGGACTGATATGGCATTTTTGGAAAGCATCTCTTGTGCAGGAGGCAGGCGTCCTTTGACTTTTTTTTCATGGGCTTCGTCACTTAAGTCTGAGGAGACACATTAAACTGATGAAGAACCTCTCAAGCACACATCTCCACAAAATGTACAGAACTTTGCGAATAACACAACCTGTAAGCTGCACTGTTTGAGCCTGGTCAAAAAAAAAAAAAAAAAAAAGAATCTGTGTCTTTTTCGTGACGGCCTCATAGACAGACTGAATGATCTCACCGCTCTGGCCCTCTGCGCTCACCGCCGAAGTTCAGGGGCCGTGCGCGCTGCGTGGCGGCGATTTGAAATAAATTGGGTAAATGATCTCAGCCCAAGTAAGAAAAACAGTCTTTGGCAGCGTGTAAGGTCAGTGAGGGAGAGGAGTTTGGGAGATGAAGAAACTCCAACCCGCGGCTATCAGCAGACAGAGCAGCGGGGCTTTGATCCGTCACCAGAGCTCCTGCTGAACCGTCTGGCCGAGCTTCCTGATGATGCTGTTGTTGGGCCGCATACTGCAGAACTCAGACTGCTCCCATTCCACTTCCTCCAAGCAGTCTGGGTAAATACGTTAAGACTTCTTGGCCCTGCCTGCGGTGACGTTTCGCTGGCTGCAGCTAAAGATATGATTTGGAATTGAAACGGTTCAAATCAGGTGCATTAAATAAAATCTGAGTTTTGAAATGCTCCACCACGACCATAATGGATATTCCATTATTATTCCATTAAGAGCTGGGCACACTGTTGCAATTGTTTTTCTTTGGCAAACTGCAGGAAATATTTTACTGCCCATCCAAAGCTTAAATGTATCTTTTAACTTCATGAAACATTTGGAACTCTGAATTTCAGAGCGTATATTTTGGTGTTGAAAGTGTCATCTAGCCCAAAAAACATGTCCCCGTCACTTTTTTTGGGCTGCTTAGCTCCAAAAATCTGCCATTCAGCGAGCCAATCAGCTTTGCACAGTCCTGTGACATCACAGCCACGGATCAGAGTAGAACCACCCAGCCTCCCTGTCATTATCTGTAGCACAATTTCACATCACGCTGCATTTTCTGGACCTCAGAAGTGGGCAGGACAAAACTGTATCACTGATTTTAAAGGAGACTTACCCTGAAGAAGGGGGGAGGAGTCAAGTAGCTGACTCCGCCCTCTAATACCAGCTGCAATGAACCAAGGCTTTCCAGTTTTCCTGTTTGAAGCCAGCGCAGTAGTGCAGTTCCTCGACTGACCGCTCGGGGCTGGCTCTAAAAGTGATCACATTTTCATCAATCTATACGTTAAAATTTGCAACATCGATGCAGAAATGAACATATTTAAACCTAACGCCGGTGCAAAAAAAAAAAAAAACTGTAAAAGAAAAACAGTGCAACTGTGTGAGTAATGCCAACATCAGCTTAGGGGGGAGATTATATATTCCGAACAATTATTGTAAACTCTGTGTTAGTTCACTTACCGCATGTTAGCTATTTTAGTTTGGAGGCTCAGTTTATACTGGCCTATGATCTAAATTAATATTGCTCCACATTCATTCTGATCAAGTCTCTAAATATAGCCAGCTGTTAGGCAAAAGGCCACAACCCTAATTATGCATACATTTGTGGCTTTATATAGTTTTACGTCATGAGGAACATAAACATTCCCCTGACACACTCTTATCATGGATGTAAAATGCAACTGTAGAGACCAAAATCAGTTTTTTGTACCTGTAAATATGTTTATTTCCACTACAAAGCTGGACATTTTAACATGGAGGTCAGTGGAGATTTGCTCTGTTTTCCTGACTTTGTAACTGAAACGTGGTCTCTTCAGCTGTGATGGCATGGACTTTGGCCTTTGAGGTAAATAGAGCCCAACGTTTATTGGCATTTTTCCAGTTTGTGACCACTACTCTGTTAATAACATCAATGTGGACCACACGGGTCAAACTCGAGGCCCATGGGTAAAATCCGGGCGACCGCAGTTTCATTTCATCTGGCCGGCAAGCGCATCCAAAGACAATCATATAGTTATAATTGAAATATTTCTGAAAAAATGTTGAAAGGGTGCCAGTGTGACTGCCTGATTGATCCAGTATTGACATCAAATTCTCAAATAACAGAGCAGTCAGAAAACCGTTGAGCTGCTATTTTAGGATGAAAACCAGCTGTTTTACATGAAAAGTCACACTGTTGCAAACGCCGCAATTTTCCAACAAAAATGTGCAATTCCACGAAACAAAAAGACACAAAAAGACACCGTTTTACGTCAAAAAGTTGGTATTTTACAACAAACAGCTGGAATTATTACATTTAAAAAGCTGCAAATTTGTGATTTCACGGCAAAAATTTTTTACAGTTTTACAAGAGAAATTTGTCCTTTTATGAAAAAACTCAAGTTTGTGAAATTTGCGGCATTACAAGAAAAAAATTTAGATTTTAGGACAAAAGTCTCAATTTTACGATTAAAAAGTCGAGATATTTACGCAATTTGAGATTTCACTGTTTTTTAACAACCCTTAAGTTGTGATACTGCAGAATTCACCATTTTACAAAAGTTATTTATGATTTAAAGATAAAAAGTTGCAAATCTAAGTTATAAGTCCCAGTTTTGTGAAAGAATGACCGGCCTCTTGACGGTGATGCCGCTGATGTGCAGCGTAGCCTGTAGCATCTCCTGCGGACCAGAAACCACCAGTGACATTTCAAAAAATTTCTTCCAGATTAGTTTGATAACAGGATGGAAACACGGGCCGTTTTGTAAGACGCTCTGATTTCCCAGTTGGGTTAACTGCTGCTGTTTTTTTTTTTTTACTCTTGGTGTTGCCGCCGTATTCTGCTGGATAGCTTTCCCTCTGATTGGTTCATCTGCGGCATCGTGTTGTTACGGGCCAGACCGCGTTGCTACCTTTCAGTCTCTCATGAGGGAAATGGAGCTATGCTGCTAATTGTTTGGGAGTTCCTCATTCGTCGAGGGCTTCCTAGAGCTGGGCTGTATCAGGCAGCACCAGCTGCCGTCACCCTTCCATGGGACAGGAAACCCTCTAATGGATTATTTATATCAGATCACACTTTCCTTGCTTGAGCGACTGTGACGTTGGGCACTAATTAGCTCAGCAACAATACAGTGACTTGATCCAAGTTTAGATTAACATAGAGCCCATAGAACCATGCAGAGCCGTGTAAGAGGGAAGTTTTTAAAATAATTCAGTTTGTCATGGAGACGAGAATCCCATTCCAATTCCTGAAAGACATATTATGTTAACACAGTTTCTCGAGGAATAAGTGGAGTAACTGTGACATGTTTTGATCAAAATACCACAAATTGTCAGTCCAACAGCTCCCTTTTCTGCCATGTCTTTACAGCTCTGTTTGTTCAAGCTGTTTTTTGGGAGTGGTGTCCTCAGCCCACCCCTCTCCTCTGCAGGGTGTGCCTCATTGGAGATCGCTCCTACAGCTTTGTGGACACATACATTTGGAAACAAAACACACCAATATCTCTTGAAGCGAGCTTTAACTCTTTGAAGCATCTGGTACCAAATCTAAAAGCTTCCACCAGCACCAGAGAGTCCTGAACCCTACACCAGAACCTCCGTCCTTGCATGACCACGCAGATTTAACTGTATGTTACGTCAACATGAAACGCAACAGATGTGACTGGTCCACTTGGTAGCATTAGATTTCATTTTACTTATTTCCAGGTGCTGCTTCTTCCTCAAGCCCGGTAGAAAGATGGATCACTGTAATGTCTGTAAAAAATTAGTGATGGTCAACATTCATCACCTTCAACTTGTCTGCATTATCTGCATTATTTGCTTTGCTGCTATGTCTGAGCTACATAAAGAAAGTAGACAAGAGGAAGTACAGCTCTGCAAGCTACAGCGCTGCAGAAAAGAACCCACCAGTATAAAATCCAGTAAAACATCCAACTGCAGCTGTTTGTTTGTACCACTCTAGATGAGCCAGACAGCTTGTTAAATGAAATGGCTGGAAGTTGTGTCCACAACTGCTAGCATTACATTGTTTTGTCATGTTTACGTGCTCCTTCACAACTCCTAGTGTGCTGTCCAGAAGGCTACAGAAGCCTCTTTAGTTCAAAAATGTGCTGCACGCCCTGTAGTTGGGTCAGCCTGAGGTTGTGGAGCTTTCACACCCCAAATGAACCGCACCAGAGTTCGCCTCCAGGCGGTTTTGGTGCCACCAGAGTTTGGTTGTTGTGTTCACACTGACCCAATGAACTGTACTCACAACCAGAACTCAGTTGGGGCCGATCTAAATGGTGCCGGTGCAGAAACGAGCAAAGAGGGTATAATTACCATTATTTTAAAGATAATATGGCTTGTTGTGCTGTTGATAGCACTAACAGACCGCTGGGACTGGTTCTGGGTTGGTTTGGAAGAGTTTTGGCTCATCTGGAGGCCGTGAGGCGGCTTGACTGGTGCAGCCAGCAGCAGTTCAGCACCTGGTGTGAAGTGGCCTGCTGCCTAGTGATGGGACGAGGACTGGTGGAGCTCAGCTGGTCCTCTGGGAGTCCTCGTTTCAGCTCTGGCAGATCATCCAAAAAGGTTCAACAAAAAAAAAGAAAAAAACCCACTCTTCAGAAACCTCCATGTGACGTCATGATGGGTTTGTCCAGTTATTTTTATATCGTCTATGGTTGGTAGTCACATTAGAATACATACTGTCAAACTCAGAGAGGTTTGTCCTTTTCATAACTTTTCCTTTTTAAAGAAGATATGAAAAGATAAGAATCCAAAGTTTAGAAACAAACTACCGTCTAATGAGAGCACGTAATCAGGCTGAAGACTGAAGAATGGATTTCCATTTCTGTTTGTCTTTGTACCGTGATCCTGACTATCCTCCTGTTCCTGGTCACATATGGTTCCCTCAGAGAACCAGTGAGACGAGTAAAAAGAGAGGAGGACGGGCTGGATTGTGGCACTGCATCTCCCCAGCGGATCAATGTGACCAACATGACACAGATGTCACTCTGGTGCTGGCTCTATTTTTAGGACTTCATTGTAAGCACACTTACAGATCAATAGATTGACTTCTTTATTTTTTTTTTCCTTTCAATTAGATCCTCCCCGTTGTATGTGACGGCACAGTGAAAAGTGGGCCATGGCAACAGACACACAAACAGTGGATACAGTAAATGTTGTGGCGTCAGTGAGGGAGGAGATAAGCTCTTTCTGGCTTTCTACTACTTATATATCAAGACAAACTGAATCCAACTGAATTCTCTCTCTCTCTTTTTTTTTTTAAAGAATGTATAACATGTAATTACATGGAAGTTACTTCAGCACATGTAGAGAAAAGTAACTGAACATCATCATTCTTCTGAGGTTTTGGCAGTTACCGGAAAGGTGACGGCTTGATGTGGGTAGTCCCTAAATTTACGGCCGGTCTCCGGGCCCGATGTCCAGAAGCTGGCGTAGTAACACGACGCTGAGGTCGGAGCTCGGTGATTATATCTTCTACCTCCAGATGCACAGACGACGTCAGTCATGTCGCTGCATGAAAGGCTGTAGCGAGGTGGAGATGAAGTTTGAGTGCTTATTTGTCCAGATTCGAGTTTCTCTTCTGGGGAAAAAAAAAAAAAAAAAACAACTAAACAGTCTGGTGTTTTTTTGCTTCGTGGTGAGAGCGTTCTGTCCTGATGGAGGATCTTGTCTGAGTTCTGGATAATTTAGCTCCATGCTACTAAGTCCAGCCTGAAAACATGGTTGCAAACGTTTGAACCTGGAGGGTATGACACATGTGATGTCATACCGAAGGGGCGGGGGACTTTGGTCCAGACTTCTTTACAATGTTGCTTCAGTTCATTGAGGTTTTTTGGGCATTCGCTGACGCACAGCCCTCTGTGTATCAGTACCACTTTTGACCACAGGGGGTAAAAGAATAGTGCTAAAGGCTGGGCGGGGGGTTCATCCCGCTAGAGGTGCACTTTGTGACCAATGAACCTTCTTTGGACGTGCTGCCTCTATGTGGTCAGGAGTGGTACTGCTACATGGAGTGGCTTTAAGGCTTCGATTTGGTCATTTCAAAAACCATGATTATTTCTTTTCCAGCCACTCTGATGTGGACTCGCTGCTGTGTTGGGGCTCGCTGTCATGTTGAATGACTCTGATCGAGCTTCAGCTGCCAGTCTCACACTTGTCGCTTGAATACTTGAAGTCTGCGGTTGGTTCAGTTCACCTTTATTCATAAAGTGCCAATTCACAGCAGAAGTTGAGGTGTTTCTGCAGTCCAAACAACAACACTGAGGTCTCATCTGTCCAGAGGACTTTGTTCCAGAAGTCTTTGTTCAGATGCGGTTTCGTGAACCTCAGTCGTCATGGGCTTCGATGTTTAACATGCTCAGAGAGGCCCCATAGGCTCTGAGATGGAGCTCTTGGGCCTTTTTTGTTGTTGTTGTTTTGCACGGTCTGACCTCGACGATGGGTTTTCCGGAACGTTCAGTCATGGGAAGACCGGCGACTGTCCTGAATGTTTTCCTGTCATGCGTAATCCTTCTCATTGCAGAACGTTGAACTCTGCGCGGTTTGGAAGTGGTTTCGTGAACCTCTCCGGACTAGTGTGCAGCAACGGTTGCCTCTCGAGTCCATTGCTTTGTCCATGTCTTTCCCACTTGGCATTGCATTAGGATGCATGCGAATGCTCCAGATCAGCAAACCACCAAAACTTCTGCTCTTCTGGAGGTCTGCACAGCTGCACATGATCAGTTCATCGAGGGTAGCAGTAAGGGCACACTTTGTATTGGGATTTTTATTTTCTTCTTCGCTTGATTTTTCTAAATAAATTTGGAAGACTGAAAAAAAGTTAGACGTATTTGTCTGACACGAAGACCCACAACCATCCGATGATTATGGTGTCTGTTTTTTTTTTCAGTGCCATCTTAGAGGGGTGATGGCTCTGTTTTATTGCTTTGTTTTTCAGCCTCCTTCAAGACTCACGCAACCCCTCGTCATCTAAACGATGGGAAGTGAGTGGTATTTCTGGGAGGAAGTGTCAGCGCTGGGTCACCAGGGGAAGTGCTGCCGGAGAGAAATTGGGTTTTTTTTTTTTTTTTTTTTTTAAGAAAAAATCTCAGGCTCCGTTTCTAGCGTCGTCTCCATCTGTCGGAGGGAATTCCTCCCTCGGCGCGCTGGCTCGGCCTCTCGCAGCCGACTCCAAGAGGTGTTCCCCCCTCGCAGAGCCCCTGAAGGTCCTGAGAGGCGCCAGGACCTGAAGGCTGATTAAAAGAGAGAAAAGCAGACTGCAGAGATGATCTCCTCGGGAAAATAAACGAGGTCATAGATAACAGTGGAGAGTCCCTCCCTCAGGAAGGGGTAAAAAAAAAATGTCTGGCTTGTACGTCTCTGCTGGAGCTGCAGCTGCCTGAGTAGTTTATCTCACTGTCGGTAAACAAGTGCACCTGGATCCAGCCGAGGCTGCAGGAGGTTGCATCACCTCTCCTGATGAATAAAAATATCTGGGGATCTTGTGTAAAGACGTCGTGACTCAGAGGAAACAACAGGGTCTGCGTTCACCTGAGAATTCACTCTCTGCGGCAGATAAAGCACCTCAAAGCTGCACGAATAAGGAAATGAATGGTTTGGTTTTACAAGCCAGAATGTCTTTTTTGCTCACGCTCTTATCAGCGTTGCCTGGAGCTGCAGCAGGCAGCTGTTTCCAGCTGTTTCCAGTCAGGATGTTAGCAGTAAACCCTCTGCACACCATCAGCCCAGCACCGAACGTTCGTCACAAGCTGGTGAAGACAGTGGAGCTTCCAGCAGTTTACCGGACTAGATTTATCTGGTTCCCAGAAACCCTGCTGGTCTTGGACTGTGTTCTGTCCTGCTGCTGAGAACGAAGACACACACGACTGCAAATGTTTAGGATTTCAAATCAGCCGTGCTGTAGTCGTTTTGGGGTTTGTGCTTTGTTTGGTCTTCGTGGACGTGACGTGGGAACCAGCGACGCGCCAGCGTGACTGAGCTGAGGTCAGACCGGCGTTCGGCACATTAACCCGATTCAGCCGTCAATAAATCTGCGTCGTCAGCTCGCTCTTCCTGCAGACAGCTGACAAGGTCACGTGGCTTCACTTTCTGATGGAAGAACGTCTCAGTCTGTCTGACAGGAACACAGAGGGACAATCCAGAACCTTCATTTATACAAACCTGCTTAATGATGCAACCAACATCACAAGTATTTCAAAACCAGAGACTTTTCTTTTTGGATAAAGTTCACCAAATGAAAAGAATCCGCGTTCTGGATCAGATCCAGATTAGCCTTTGAAATTTGATAGAGGTTCCCATTGTCAATCCCTGAGTGAAATTTCATGAGTTTTGGGCAATAATTAACGGAGATATTGAGAAACAAAATTTTCGGCCTTATTGACTGTAATGTTATTGAAAATTTGAAAGTGATCCAGAATCCAGGATTTCTTCTGGATCACACCCAAAATGAAATCAGTTCTTCCTTTTCTCATTTCTGACAACTCCTGAAAATTTCATCAAAATCCATCCAGAACTTTTTGAGTTATCTTGTACACAGACAGACAGATAAACGCTGGCAAAAACATAACCTGCTTGGCGGAGGTAATAACCTGACAATTCTTTGCTTCTGCATAGTGAAAATAACTTTAGGAACTTAAAGATTGTTGTCAAATACACCTTAAACTCTTCAAGTTATAGCAGTGGAGGTGAAAATTGACTTTACTGCCATGTCTGCATCCGTTTAGTCATGTTTCTAGTCATTTATTCGGTCTGTTCACACAATGAAGACTTCAAATACTTTAATAATAAACCACTTGAGTTTCGACCTTTGGTGTCTCGCCTCTGATCTCTTCAATCCCCAAGAAACAGTAACTGGAATAAAACCTGCAGGGGGTGAAAGCAAACATGGACGTCTGCCTGAACGAGCTCATGTCGCCTCATTTCAGGAGGTTATCATTCGTTAAATGTTGCATTTATTTGCTGATTGAGAGTAATTACACTTCCCTCTGCTGCAACGTTCTGACACTGGCTACTAACTTCACGTTGGTGTCGGTCGAGTGAGAAGTGAATAAATGAAACGAAAAACAGAATATGACCGAAAAACTGACCGCCCTTTCCTGTCTTCTCCTTTTCAGTCAATGAGATCATCAGGAACGACCTGTCAAGCATCTCCGTCCACAGCCATGCATAGTGCCCACCCCCTCGACCTCAGCCCCTCCACCCCCCCCTCCACCCAACAAAACTGAGGCAGGAAATAAAATGGGGAAGCACCAAACAATCCTGACGCAAAGCTTCACATGCGAGGACTGCAGCCAGCAGGAAGCAGCGAGGGGAAACGCCAGGAGAACAATTGTAAATGTAAATCGTCCAGATGACCAGGGTCCAAGTGTGTGCCTTGTGTTTTGTATCTAATGCCTTCATGTAGAAATGATCCCAGGAGTAGATCACATGACTGCCACGTGATCTGTAGCATCCACAGCTGCCATCCCTGACCCCTCCAGCAGAGGGGTCCTTTCAGTGGACCAACGGTGTTTTAGGTGTCCTTTGTTGCAGCAGTTTGTAAATGAGTCGGTGCCTACGAGTGACGTTATTTGTATATACTGCAGCACTTCAGTTTGCATATCTGGCTTTACACACAGAGACGGCTTTAAAAAGAGAAGTGCCTTTTCGACTGGAACCCCCCCCCCCCCCCCCCCCCCCCCAGTTCAGACTCATGCGATGGTTCTCATCATTTAAAGTTGAGGATGTTTCACGATGCGCTGACTGGCGTTTTTCTTAACAGCGGCTCTGATGAAGTGCCACTTGTGTAACGACAGCGTCGCTGAAACTTTACACACCAAACATCAGCAGGCAAACCAAAGCAATTCACTTTATGAGTTTAAGGATTTTTTTTTAATTCAAAAGCATTGTTTTCCTGTTTATACAAAATTAATGCATCCCAGATAGCAAAGACTGTTTGGCCCAAAGTTGGGCCGTATTTGCATCTTTGGGCCAGTTCTCTTTTTTTTTTTTGGACGTAGCCCGTGTCAAAAGTAGCTTGTGAAATCTGGGCCACATCTGGCTCACACATCACCCAAGGCTGGTCCAGATCCTGGACACACAGCACTCACCGGCGCCGTGACGGAGCCGTAGGTGCCAGAGGTAGCCGAGATTATGCTCAGACGTGCGCGCCATCTGGGACGCGGCCACTGTGACATCCCCTGTTGGTTTGTAAAATCCCTTTTTTGGAGACTGGAGTGGAGTTTCAGTGCGGAAACATGGAGCTGTGTGCGTGCAGTAGAAGTTACTGATAGCCAGAGAAATTATGAACTCTCACTCTCAATGTGTCAATCACAACGTAGCCCCCGCCTAACGCGTTATCTGCTCTGTTGTCTCTGTTACGTCAGCTGGTAACAATGTGCTCTGTCAAATAGAACGATAAACTAGTAACCAATACCTTAAAGCAGCACAAAGGAACGTCAGCCTTTTTTTTTCTTTAGCTCAGTGGGTCCCCCATATTGGCGCGGCCGTTAAGTCGCTCTGCCTCACTGTCCAAGATTTCTTTGTTTTCTCTTTCATCAGTACTTTCTTGAGTCTCTTAGTTTAGACCTGGCATTAACATGCATTTAAAAAATCCAGGCTCAACACGTGTGTTCACACCTGGCATTAAAATGTGTACCCAGGTGCGTCTTGGGAGATCTAATTGGACCGTCCCACTCTACGTGCAAACAAACATGTATGGATGGGTTATTATGTTTTAATCTGCAGCTTGAAATAACGAGCTGTAACTCGCATAAAAAGAAGAAAGATGGAACAGGAAATCGGACAAAGAGAATGTGGGAGCAAGTGTCCCGGACCACCCCTGAACGCACCCCCAAGTCACCGGATCTGGAACCTGTTTAGACCTTGTTGGCCATTTCGGCTTCCACGGGACTCATTTTAATGCCAGGTCCGAATCTGCGTCCCAGTCGTGTCTGCCACAGCTCTCCTCTGTAGCTCTGTGAGCTAACTTCATTATATAAGCCATCGATGTGTGACATAATGCTGTAAAACGAGACGAAGTTGTCACGAGAGACGACTGGGACAGCGGTACAAACTTACAGGGAGACTGAGGGAGCTGCACGGCACTACCTAAAATTAATCAAATACTGAATGAAATTGAAACTGATACTTTAACATAAAAATTCCTTTGTGTTGCTTTAAACTCATTATGAGAATGTTTGTTTACTGATGTCACAAATCAAATGAGAAGCAACCATCCTATGACAGTGTTCTATGCAAACTGACTTATCTTATACAAGCAACTACAGGAGGCGCCCCCTGCAGACCGGTGAGCAAAATGCAGGGTGTTTTTTTTTCTCTTTCTTTCTAATACAGTCTCTGATTTACAACCAGTATAAGCACTTATCTGCAGCGGGGGCCAGGAGAGATCAGCACACTGCAAACCAAGAAAGCACAATCAAAAATCTGACAACTGTGGCACACAACACGAAGACACGGCCGTGTTGCAGAAACCCACAATTAATGCAAATACAGAAACTTGCCAAAAAAAGGCGCAGACGTGCAAGCAACGCTGTTATACCAAGTAAACAACTGGAGATTGATTTTACTTTTTGAGCAGGTCATTCTGTGAAAACTGTTCAATGACTCATGAGGAGAATTTTTGAACTGTGTGACTCTGATACAGCGTTAGCATGATACCGCACATGCTGTTCTGATTTTATTATTGGTGTAGACATCCATCATCTATGCCCAGTTCAGGAATAACGGACATAGATTATCAGGGTCAAGAAGGGTCGGTTGGGGGCCTTCAGGTGAAGGGCAGGTCGCCAGGCTCACACCTATAGTTGGTTTAAAATCACTCATCCGCCTAACATGCTTTTGGAGACCTGAGTACCCGAAGAAAACCTGGGCGGGCACAGGAAGAAAATGCAAACTCCACACAGAGAGGCCACCTGGTGGGATTCAGACCAGGAAGCTTCCATCTGTGAGGCAATGGTACTAAGGGTGCTCCCTTGGTGCTCGACTGGAGCTCTGCCGGTCCCAGTTTCTGCTCCAGTACTACTCGTTTCTCCCTATTTGTCCATTTTTTAAAAATCGATTAAGGTTCAGATGGCGCCTGCCAACATGGCGCCATGCAGAGGTCCAGGGAAAAAGGCTTCAAACTGATTCCTTAGAGGATCTCTGTGTGATGTCACGAGGCGGGCATCTGAACACGGTTTATACGGTTTGTGGTCATCCCCTGATGTAGGACACAACCAAGTGCACTTCCAGTGGGGTAAAGTGGTATTACCACTAGTGCTGGACCGTCCCAGCACTTGTGGATCAGTTTGCCCCCATGTGGTGAGAAGTTGTATTTCTACACAGAGTGGCTTTAAGAAGAGAAGCATGACCTAATCTGCCCCCTGTGTTCTCTGCTTTTTTTTTTTTTTTTTTTTTATGCAGCGCATCCATATTTGCCTTTGTGGGTTTCTACATTATGCACACTTGTTTGCATCTAATACATCAATCCAGGTGCTGTCAAAGCGGTGGAGACTCTCTCATGTTTGTATCCACGCAAGTGAGTTAAACTCTGATGTTTTTACATGTAATTATTGAATCCAGGTTGCAAGCTCTTGCCACTGAAAGTCACCCAAGGTTGGCAAAGATGTCCCCCAAAGTCTCGGTTCTATCAGTGTATCTCAGTTTTGACTTTAATATGCTCTTGAAGCTATGCAACATGCAGGTAGCATTAGTCTGTCAAAGAATGTAAAAATCTGCGGTTGTAGCCGAGAACCCAAAGAGGAAGTTACATCCGTGAGCAGCAATATAATCATTTTAAGCTTTTACTTTTTTTTGTACTTTCATATTTATTCTCCTAGCATGCGCTCTGTTTATCATCCAGCTTCTTTCACATGGTTACCTACATGCTGTAGTTAATTAAATAACTTGTTTGCATTCTTAAAGAAAGAGAAAGAAGTCAGTGAGCTTAGAGACCAGTTCCCTGTTTTATATGTATTTATGAGTCTTAATCTGTGTAACTGAAGAGCATGAGAAGCCATACCGAAATGTTTACATTCAACAGCTCATAACTCTGCTTTGTGATATTTTACGTACGTGTTAATAAACACGCCTTCATCTCGTTCGGGCTGCGTTGTCTCATTCTTGCTGTGGACGTCAGGACGTGTCATTAAAAGCAAGACGCACGCGTTACCTGCGCCTGCAGCGCCAACGAAGCAGTCGGCGAAATCAGGAAAGCTTTTGTCCTTCCTTCACAAAGCCCACGAGGATGCAAAGGGGAGCGACTTCTCCTCCATGAAAAGAGCTCCTGCTGGGAGTCACCTGAAGTAACCGGGCAACCAACATGAGGCCACTTCGAACCAAAACAGAATAAATGCCATTTATCAAGTAGACCCGGTGATGCTTGTCAAAGCAGAGGCCTCGGCAGTTCTCTGGTCTGGAGTCCGTCTTTCTGCCGTAGGGAAGATCATTCGCAAATGGAAGACAAACTTCCCAGGACTTCCCGAACTTCTCCCGCAGTGGGAGTTTTTTACTTGCCATTATCCTTGATTTGGATATAATATTATAATTTTAGTTAATGATATTTGGTTGGGGGTCATGATCTGGGTCTCTGCCTAGAGACAATTGACATGGTAAAATTGAATTGAATTGACTGGACATCTGATCAACTTCATCCCAAGGGAAGGCCGTGAAATGGTCAGAGGAGCTATAAAACACCCAAGAGCTACATTTCAGACTCTACAGGCCTCACTGAGGATGTTAAATGCTTCCGTCCATGACAGCTCAAGTAGAAGAAGACTAAAAAGGGATGTTTGTTGGATTTTTTTGGGGGGAGGGGGGCTGAAAAGAACGAAAGTTCAACTGAGAGTCACAAAACTCCACCTGAACAAACCACAAGACTTCTGGAACAGTGTGTTGTAGACAGATGGGACAGAAGCCGTCAAGTTTGGCCTTAACGCCTCCATGTTCATGACAAAAACCAGAAACGACATTTCAGCAGAAACACATCACGCCTGCTGTCAAGCACGGCGGTGGAGGGGTGATGATGAGGGGGTTTGCGCAGCAACAGGATCTGGACACCTTGGACTCTTCTGGAGGTAAATGTGAGCATAACTGGCTGATAGGAAAAGATAAGGCTCATAAAAAATGGACTGCTGCAGTAAATAGACAGATGTGACCAGATGTGGAGATGCTGTAACACTTTTACTGGTTTATTCCGTCACATACTGACGGTAGTTACACATGAGACAACTGCTTTTAATGCAGCCACTTTTCTGAATGAAGCAACGTTTCAATCAAGGGGCTACATCCGGCTCACTAGTTTGACACAAGCCAGGACATGAAGAAAACTGCAGTTCCTTGACTGACCACTAGTGGCCGGCTCCAATCGTGAGTAAATCTCCACAGACCTCCACATTGAAGTATCCAACTCTGCAGCACAAACAAACATGTTTACAGCCTGGTTGTTCTGTTGATAGCCGTACTAACGGACCACCGTGACCTGGGAAATGATCCGTCCACACAGCACCTGACAGGAAATCACATTTCTAGTTTAGATCTGGTAAGGTGTTAAAATGACTTAAAACAGACACATTAACACATTAAAGGCACTGAAAAAAAACTAGCAGATAATTCTTAATTCATAAAGACACAGGAACAAGAAAATAAAGTCTAATTAGAGTGACTACAGTGATCCCTCGCCAATTTGCGCTTTAAGTTCCGCGGTTTTAGTTATTCACGGATTTTTCTGAAATATATAATCTAATAAAAATCAAGAAAAAATCACGGAAACATCACAGGATGTTGTGTGCGTTCTCTCACAGCAAAGAAATGTTGTGAGCCAGCCTGGCCCCTTTAAGAAGGTGGCCTTATGGGTAATGTACCGTGTGTGTTGTTGTTGTTAGCGTGTTAGCCACTAATTTGAGCCAAAAATAGCAGAATACCAGCGGTTTCTTTACTACGGTTCAGAGACCAGAGGCTGTGAAGGAAACAGAAAGACCACAGTTGAGCCTTTGTCTTGTTTTGCTGCAGTGTCTCGCTACTCTTTTGTGGTTTTTAAACATATTTTAAACACATTATTTAGGCTCGGGGGGCTCCGGCTCCAGTTCGCGGATTTTGTCCCCATTAACCGCGAAAAATAGGGCATCACTGTATTATTAAATGTTTATGTTGTTACTTGAAACAAGACTTTTATAGTGAAAGAGAAAAATAACAACAGGACCTCTGGGTAACAGGACCTCTGGGTAATAATAAACTTTGAAAAAAAATTACAAACTTTTTATCATAAAATAGTGAAATTTGTAGAATTGTTTTTGTTGTAAAAATCACAAACTTCTGTTGTATTTGTTGCATCTTGTGCAAAAATGCAACTTTGTGTCCCAAAATTGTTAATTTGGTCAAATTACGTCTTCCTGTCTGAAATTCAGTTTCAGAAAATAATGACTTTTTTCACTGAAGAAAACTTTTTGATATAAAAATTATGATTTTTGTTTTCTTCTAAAACAAAGACCTGTATTTAAAACAAGATATATTATTTGATATTTTCAGATCTAAGATTTTAATTCTTTGGAAGAACAGCAGAACAGTATGCAAATGAGATCTTCTCAAAAGAGAAGACTTCAGAAAACCTGCATATGACCCAGCAGGAGGTTCGACCAGTTCCCCTGATCTAGTCTGTGGTGGGGGTCTTCAGATCCAGGCCTGGACGTCCTGCTGTCCTGCAGGTCTTAGAGGTTTCCTGCCACAACACACCTGGTCACCATCAGCTTGTCATCCAGGTCTGCACTGGTCCGCTACCTATCCATCCACCCGACCAACCATCCATCCATCTGAATCAGGTGCAGGGAAACGTTTAGGACGTGCAGGACAGCAGGACCTCCAGGACTGGAGATGAAGAGCTCTGGTCTGTGAGGGAATAAACAAACTGGCTCTTGTTTATATTCTGGAGCTACATGTGGGTCTGTCTGTCTGACAGCTAAACTTTAGCTGAAATCTGTTTAACAGAACAATAATCTACAACAGACTGACTGAAAAATATATATTGGTCCACTTGGGTTCCCTAAGGTGGTTGTCCCAAGTGGGACCCAGATAACACCCCCGTGTTGGGCCCATGTACCTGTGCAGAATGGGCCCCGCAGACAAATGTTGGCTGCATTGTTGCTCCTCTGAGGTGGCATTCGTCTCATTTTTCTTACTGAAACTTACTGAAACTGAAAGACCGGAACTCAAATAAAACAGGCTGTTGTTTCCATGACTGCACGTGCTGCGGTTGAGAAAAGATCCATCATCAGTGTTGACAGGCATCAATAAATCTGCCCCATCACAGTCGGGAACCAAAGGTTTCTCAGCAGACAGTAAATATTTCTACGTACTTCTACCCTTTCAGCCTCCTCAGAGCGATGGCTGGGTTTGAGTTCATGGTGAACACTGACACTTGGTGGTCAGGAGGGTTTCTGCAGCCTACATGGCTGATGGAATAATTCACCAGAGTTACAGCAAAAATGGATCTGTGGAGTGTTTGGGGAAAAAAACAGACTAAAATCAACCATTTAGGTGAATGCAAAACCCAAGTTTTCACCCAAGCGAGTTCAGGTTCATACTTGAGATGCTTCTGCAACTTCACAAGTCCAGCTGTGCCAAATACAGATGCAGCAGCCCCCCTCTTTTAATCCCATGCGTTTGTGAGACAACACAATTAAAAAAAAATCTCAGTACAACCTCAGATGAATGATGACATATATGTAATTATCCATCCTGCTGTCACTTGACAAAAATGTGGACTAAAATTAAAAAAAAAATCATGTGGGCAATGCCACGTACCCCCCAGCTGCTTCTGTTACAGTTCAGGTGCTGCTGATCTTCAGTCAGTGATGAACTGATCATCAGCAGGTGTGCAGACCTCTATAAAAGCAGAGGTTTTGGCAGTTTCTTGGTCTGGGGCTTTCAGGTGTTTGGTAACACAATGCCAAGAAGGAAAGACATAAGCAGTGGTCTAAGAGAAGCAGTTGTTGATGCACATCACATCTGGAAAGGGCTATAAAACCGTCTCGAACAATTTGGAATTCAACTTCTTCCATGAAAAAGATTTTTCACAAGTGGAAAACTTTAAAGATTGTCATCCGTCGTCTCAGGAGTGGACGTCCTAGCAACATTACCTCCAGGGTCGGTCCGTCTAATGCTCAAGAGAAACACCAAAACACACACAAGCTGCGTCACAGAGGCCACAGCCCTCACTGAGCAAGCTAAACATCGAGCCATCGCTCTCTTCTTATTTGGAACAACAGGACTGCAGTTTGACTCGCACAAGGGTGAACACATTCAGAAAAACCTGCTTTAACAATATAAGAAGAACTGGACAAAAACCTCTGTGATGTCACTCATAAGTTCGCTGAAGAGTTTCAAAGCCTTTTTTTTCTTAGAGAACCATGTTGCAAACGGGAGGAACAAGCAGATCTGGAATCCAGCCCACCTAAATTCTGTCACCGCAATTAGCTACATTAGCTTGGCTGGCTTAGCTTATACTAACCTGTGACGGTTACTTTTACATGAATTGTGAACAAATCTGTCTGTTCATCCTCACTTCACGTGTCATTACCAAAACAACATCTGGAGCGAGCGCTGCCAGAGCTGAAACGAGGACTGGTGGTGCCTTGCTGCTGGCCGCCAAGTAAGTGCAGGTTCCAGCGAACCTCTGCTTGGAAGGGTCCTGAAATGATCGGCTGTGGCTCGGCTGAAGGAGCGAGGGGCTCCCGGCAGATGTCCCTAGCAGGACCTCCCATTTCAAATGTTGTTTCAGTGGCTGCGATAGAAATAACGCAGCGTATTGCATCATAGTAGAATACGAATGTCTACGTACTGTTAAGTCCTTATTCACATTTCTTAAAGACAGCTATGTTATGCTAAGTAGCTAATTGGTAAGTAGCTAAGTAGCATCCATTGGCTAGGCCCACTGTCAATCAAAATATTACGCCCCTAATTATACATAAATTTGTAGCTTTAAACAAATTTACCTGATGTATTAGTACAGCAGAGTACAGCTGTCATGGGTGTGAAATCCAGCTATGGAGACCAAAACAGTTTTTTGTACCAGCCTGTAAATGTGTTCGTTTCTGCTGCAAACCCAGATATTTTAAAATGGGGGTCATGGAGAGTGACACGGCTGAATACATTTCAGGAACATTTCAGTCATGGATTGAGAATGAATTAAAGGCACCCTATGTATGATGGAGCACTCCAGACCAGATGGGGGCAGCGTATCCCCTCTGGTGTAAGTCACAATGAAGTTCACAGAAGTTCACAACAGCAAATGTAGATGCCGTACGTTGATGCCATAGCTCAACAATTAACATTACAGCATTATAAGCATGCTGAAGGTTTACAGCATCGCCCTCTTCCTTTCCTCACAGTGATGCCACCCCATTCCCCATGCGCTCATTGGTTCCAGCTTGAATGGGAATCCACAGACATTTTGGCATGCTAGATATCAGCTGGAGATGTCTTAGTGAGGTATTGGCGAGCGTCTTTGCGATGTTCACTTATAATACTCAAGTGCTGACAGGCGACCATATTGTCAGTGACTGGCCTTCCAACTTCAAATAGTTTGAGGTGTAATTCCTACATATGATGCCTTTAACAGAACACTTCAAAATAAGTGGGTTTGTTGTGGTCATTATTGAAAATCACGTATAGACTTAAGAATTTTTAAAATCAGTCTCAACCACAGACACTTTACATCAGATGAAATAGAACGTTAGACCTGATTGGTTTTCACGCCTGTTCTGTGTCATCCATCCATCCATCCATCCATCCATCCATCCATCACCTCATATGTGGGTTCAGGTCGTGGGGGCAGCAGTGTTGTTTCTCTGCTAATATGAAAATCAGAAGCTGAGTTGTTGACTTTGTTCGGCTGCCTGAAAGCTGCCGTCCATCTTCTAGGAAAATCAGGCACTAAAGTTAGTCTACGCAACACGAAGCTCGCCATTCTTCGCTGACCTCCACGGAGGAGCAGACACGCAGGGTAAGACAACATTTTAAAGGCACTTCTGATACATCACTAGACATTTTTTTAAAATGCATACAGTAATGTTGGAGGTAGTTTTTTTTTCATTTTGCTTAAGAAATTAAAATTATTTAGGAAAGAAAAAAGTCCAAAAATGTTATGCCACAATGTGGTAAATCAGTCTTTAAAACCTTTTGAAAGCTGAGTGGAAGCTATGCAAGAATCAGAGAATATTCATGAATGATACCTTGAAAAGCTGATCTAATTTAATCTCCATCAGCAGCTTCTCTTCAGTTCTTTGGAGCCTGAGAAGATGGAGGATGCAGCCAGCAACGTCACCCGAAACGCCAGTGGGATTGAGACCTGCATGTCCAGACCACCGAACATGGTTTTTGGCTCTCTGATCAACCTCCTGACGTTTGTCATTGGGCAGCCGGTGACGGCCAGGCTGCTGTGGATCGCCGTCACCTCCAGAAAGTCCACAGACATCCTGAACTGTAATCTAGCTCTCTTCAACAACTTCCTGTACTTGATCTGCATCTTCAACTTCATTTTTGCCATTTTCTTGCCACAAAGCAACAAAGGGATCCAAAAGTTTCTGCTGATCTATGCTCAAACTGGAGGCCCAATGGGCCTGTCCTTCATTTGTTTGGAGAGGTATGTTGCTGTGGTTCACCCCACATCCTACCCTCTGCTCAAGAAGTACAGGTGCAGGGAGGTTGGTGCGGTGACAGTGTGGCTCTGCTCCACGTCCATCGCTGTGGCTACTGTCTTGACCAAAGACGACATCTCCTCCCTCCCAGGGACGGTTGTGATCCCACTCTCTGTGATGTTGCTCATGACAATGCTGCTGCTGTATTGCAGCATCTGCATCATAAAGGCGCTCAAGAAATCCAGCCCTGGACAAAAGCTGCACCCCGTCAAGAAAAAGGCCTTCGTGATCGTCCGTGCCACGTCAGCCATCAACCTGCTGTTCTACATTCCAGTGACCATGATGCAGAAGATCAGGTTTTTAGATGAATGTTCCTTCACCAACATAGTTACGCCTGTATGCATAGTTTTGTTGTGCGCTGCGAGTGTTGTGCACCCGCTGTTTTACCTGTCCACCCAAGGGAGGCTGCTCACCTGCTCAAAGAGGCGACAGAGAGCTCCGTGACTTCCTGTCAGTCCTGCCACGCTGAACGCACAAAAATAATAAAAAAGACGTGAGGCGCAATGGATTGATGACTTTACAGCTTCTCTGGAGATACGGCTTGTAATTTCACAAATAAAAGTTTCATAAATCACAAACTGTGTTTTTATGTAGTTTTTAGAAGCCAAGAGATCATTTAATCCAGGTTTGAGCAGGTTTAGGTTGAGGGATGGCCCTTTTACCTTCCCCATCTGTGTTATGTAATATTTACAATCTAAAAGATAGCCCTCAAAGGTAAGTTTGTTCTGGAAGATGTTTCTCAGCTCCAGCTGACTGGTGGGGAGTTTGGAACTCATTAGTTGTTGGAAATCATGCAAATCACTGAGTCCTGCGGTTCCTCAGAGTCACTGTTGGTTGTTAAACTGGTTATGGTCTCATCAGTCATAAAGGCATGAACACCTGTGAAGCCACCTGGGGAGGAGACTGGAGGCTGCATTGGTGGAGTCCACTCCCTTTGTTTGACATACTGTAGATGGCTTCTTTTTATCCTCATTTCAAACCAAAAAACAAAGACAAAGACCCAGTTTGGAGACCTGTAGGTTCGGACCGCTGTCCCATCACACTTGTGCGCTATTTCTATTTCCTCCTTTTTCCTCAGTCGGGTTACAGACTGAAGAAAGTCCAGCTGTCTCGATGCAGAGCTTTGAGGATCACTGTGACCTGGATGGACTGAGATATTTCAGCAAAGCTAAAAGATAACATCATCCAGGTTTGATTGGTGCTGAGGTCTGGCTGTCAGAACAAAGGTGTTAAAGGACTGCACTTTCCTTTCGCCTTGCACGAAGTATAGAAATAAGATTTATGTGTTGTGTTTTAGAAAACTGGCCAACATGTTTCAAAGAAAAGAGGCAAAAACAACAGAGGAGAAGAGACTGTTGTTGCTTTAGTAGGAACGTCACCATCAAGATGTCACTCACACAGAACATCATCTGATTCAAATAGGTTTAATGTAAAATAAAACATGAATGCAGGATGATCACAGTGCAGTTAAGTCACAAAACTTGTGTAAAAAAGATTTTTCTACAAATCAGTGCAGTCGAGTCAAACCATTAACGTCAGTCAGATACGAACACAAGCAGTGGACTGACAGACGACGACAGCCTCTCATCAGTCAGAGACCTTCAGCCTCTGGAGTATTTTTGGAAGCTCGAAACTATGAAAAATGCGCCCCTAACGTCTATTCTGTTCTAACCAAGTTTCTTCCTACACCTTCGCTTATTTAACTGTCATCAGGCGAAATTTATGACCTCACGGCAAAACTTCCCTTCAATTATTCACAGTTTTGCCGTAAATAATTGAAGGGAACGAAAAAAAAAAAACCTCCACCCCCTAAAAACCGGCGGGTGTGTGTGTAAAGAGCTTTGAACTCATGGTTGAGGAGTTTTCCTGCAGCATTTTGACCAAAACGTGACTGGCATGCCATGAACACCGGAGGGCACTTGTTAAAGGTAGGGTAGATCTTTTTCTGATGCATTTTTTTTCTATCTAGTCTGAAATTCTCTTTATACACCAATGGCAAACAATTAATTAAATTCTCTCATATCAAAACAAAAAAACATTAATCACCAGTGGAAGTGATAGACCTCCAAAAAACAACAGTCATTGTAAGTGTCCCGGTCAAAGTCATTAGAACTTTGACTCATCTGCTAAGCTTGTGTGCTGTGAAGGTGTGGCTTCAATATCATGGTTTTGCCAACATCTCCTCTCCAACTTTTAAACAAGTGCTTAATACAGGGGTTGGACAATGAAACTGAAACACCTGGTTTTAGAGTACAATCATTTATTATTATGGTGTAGGTCCTCCTTTTGTGGCCAATACAGCGTCAATTCGTCTTAGGAATGACATATAGAAGTCCTGCACAGTGGTCAGAGGGATTTGAAGCCATTCTTCCTGCAGGACAGTGGTCAGGTCACTACATGATGCTGGTGGAGGAAAACGTTTCCTGCCTCGCTCCTCCAAAACACCCCAAAGTGGCTCAATAATTTAGATCTGGTGACTGCAGGCCAAGGGAGATGTTCAACTTCACTTTCATGTTCATCAAACCAATCTTTCACCAGTCTCGCTGGGTGTTTTCACTCCTTGCACTACTGAAACCGACATTTGACATTAGAACAAGTGACCAAAGGTTTGGCTATAGCAGCCGTGTATACTGACCCTGTGGAGCTCCTGACGGACAGTTCTGGTGGAAACAGGAGAGTTGAGGTGCACATTTAATTCTGCCGTGATTTGGGCAGCTGTAGTTTTATGTTTTTTTGATAAAATCCAGGTTAGCACCTGAACATCCCTTTCAGACAGCTTTCTCTTGCGTCCACAGTTAATCCTGTTGGATGTGGTTAGTCCTTCTTGGTGGTATGCTGACGTTACCCTGGATACCGTGGCTCTTGATACATCACAAAGTCTTGCTGTCTTGGTCACAGATGCGCCAGCAAGACGTGCACCAACAATTTGTCCTCTTTTGAACTCTGATATGTCACCCATGATGTTATGTGCATTGCAATATTTTGAGCAAAGCTGTGCTCTTACCCTGATAACTGAACCTTCACACTCTGCTCTTACTGGTGCTGTGTGGAATAATGAAGACTGGACACCAGGCTGGTCCAATCTAGCCATGAAACCTCCCACACTAAAATGACAGGTGTTTCAGTTTCATTGTCCAACCCCTGTATGTCTCTATTAAAGGCAGGGTAAGCAATTTCTGCATGCTGTCATGTTTGTTGAGTGGACTCTCGAGATGGATCAGCTGATCTCAGTTAGAAACTGTGTTGAAGTGCTTACCCTCTGCATGGCCAGACATCCTCATTCGGCTTTGATTTTCAGGGGCAGTTCCAGAGATGCAGAAGAAACTGCCTCTGGACGCTAGCTCAGGCCAGCACAGCAAGGCCCACACCTTCGGCTGCTGACCCATGAGACCCCACAAGGCCCGACCACTAGTCGTCTGATGACAAGCCCCATCCTCCAGGCCTGGCTTCGGAATAGGAGGCTCCTTGCTTTTCTTTCTTTGGGAAACCCTCCCAGTGGTGATTCAGTCATGTAAGCCCCTCCCCCCCATGATCTGGTGGTGATTCAACAACCAGACTGGTATCAGCAAAGGGCATCGTAAATGGCTTACATCAGAGTAGTAACCACAGTAAGTGACTGTTACTGCTTTTACAGTAAAAACCTAGTGATCCAAGGCGTTACGAGTAGTTCTGCAGCCTTCTTGGTTGGATGTGCCACTGCATAAAGCCCGCCCCCGCCCCCGCCCTCCCTGTTGCCATTGGCTCGGTACATTTAGTACCAGTGGAAAAGAGAAAAATGACGCGAATGTGACGGCTGGTCAGGGTCTTACCCTACCTTCAAGGGAGTAAATTATGACCTGATTTTCCACAAGGAATGAAATATAATTTAATTTAATGTTTTATGAAACATAATGCATATTTCAATCCTATTTCAAAACATTAAAAAAAAAGAAAAGAACCTGAGGCGGAAACATAGTGGTGGTCAGTAAAGTGTGTGAAGTGAAAGAGGGCATACTTTCCTTTTTAGATGACTTGATTAGATCAGAACTGGAAGCTAAAGAATCACAATGAACGCAGCTGTACATAAGCCTCAAACTGATTTGACCTGGCCTCACAACAGTAACCTCTTCATGACCTCTCCAGTCGCTCAGGGACATCTGGTGTTGCACGGGTCCCCCGATGAAAAGTAGTCGTACACGCTGACCAGAGGAAACATAGTCACGGCCCCCAGGAGGGAGCCCAGCTGCACTACGGCTCCACACCACACCAGAGCGCTGTGGCCTTCGTCCCTCAGGATCAACCCGATGATCACCTTCACGTAGGACAGAGAGAGGATGAAGAGGACCCAGGCCAACACCTGTGGAGCAGAGGAGGACCACGTCAGAAAATCTGTTCTCCTTCACCGTGAGCGGGAAATAGCAAAAACCAAGAGTGTACTCACTATGACGGCACCACCTGAGGTTTCACTGACCAGCAGTGGGCATGGACTCAGCACAGCCATGGCCATGATATAAGCTCCAACTCCACTGCCCATCACTGTGAGAACTCCCATAAACACCAGGGATCTGCGGAGTCATGTTTGGATTCAAAGTTGTGCTGCTACAGGTTGAACAGCATTGATAGGATGTGAGGAAAATCAAATATTGAATTCAAAAGTAGTGTAAAATGCACTTTTATATAAATGTTCTGCTGCCATATGAACCAAAGTGCCATAACATTTGTTGTTCAAACACTTTTAACATCAGCACTTGTCAGTAACACATATTTAGTGTAAACCTCGTCTTAAAAAATGTAAAATAAAATAAAGCTTATTGCCACTGCCAGGGCATTAATGTCATCAGGGCATTAAGCCTTTTCACATTCACTTTCACTTTCAACCAAAGTCAAATAGGGGTAGGCTGGTGTTATAAAAATCTCTACCATTAGCTAGCTACATTTATATAATTTCTACTGTAATCCGTTTATGTACCGCCCACTGCTACGTTGGCCACCCCTTATCAAGAGGGAAGCAGAGTGCAGACTGAGGAGAATAATATTGTGATATGTGAATTTCTTACAAATAGGACATCCAAAAGTAACTCCAGCTGACCCAAAATCCTCCAGCAAGAGTTCATGAGGATTAGCATTTAGCTTCCTGTCCCTCCAACCTTTGCTTTCCTTCACTGGCTTCCCGTTAATCCACGGTAGAATTTAAAAATTCTGACTCTCTGCTCACTCAGCAACGCCATGGCAACACTCTGGAGGTGGGTGCCTCTGACGTACCTTCACCACACACACCAAAAACAACCGATCAAATTTCAAATTTCTTCCTGCTCCCTGCACAAATGACGTCACCCCACTCAGAGTCTGTGGAGACGGTCGCCAAGGACGCTTTCCCTATGTACATCTCACCAGGGTAGTTAAAGGCCTAGCTTCTTCTTTCCTTAAAGATCTCACGGTTCCATGATATCACAACACAGCTCCTTGCTCTCAGTCCAAAGACAGCATCTTGACTGAGCAGGCTGTTCTGACACTGACCTGATGGGGATGAACAAGGCGATGAAGCAGGCCAGCGGGTTGGACACGGCGGCCAGCGTGGCTGATAGGTGATAGGCGTTGTTCCCGTACGGCATGCAGGAGTAGGACTGCACCGAGGGAAGAACCGTGTTGGTCAGAGCGTTCACCCAGGCCAGAATCATGAAGATGTAAAGCACCTGCGTCCAGCTGTAAGAGCCGGTGCCAAAGCTGCTTCGACGTTTGTGGTTGGTGGGTCTGTACGGATCCATCATCGGCCTCTGCTCAGTCCACGTCCTGCTTCTCTGAGCTTTCTCTTTCACTCCGTTGGTGTATCGGCTGTTGGAGTGCTCCTTGGCCACGGCAGGGTGGTAGTTCAGCAGCAGGAAAGCCACCAGGCAGACCAGCATCATGGCACTGAGGAAGAAGAAGAACACTTCAGCTGAGAAGTTCGCTGGCTGATACTGAGCCTGGATCTCATGGGTTCCAGCGCTGTCAGAGGTGTTCAGGCTGTGGTTCAGAGACTGGGTGCCGTTTACGCAGTGTGCAACCCCAACTCCCTGGATCAGAGCCACCAGCGCCGGCAGCAGGCCACTCACACCCTCCCCGATGAAGTAGGTGGTCAGATACTGAGGCTTCAGGCGCATCATGAAGGGCAGGAAGGTGACGGAGGAGGTGCAGTCAACAGCGGCCAGAAAGAAAGTCAAAACAAGAAGAGCTACACTGGAAGGAACCCCAGCCACAACCACAGTCTCCTTCCAGAAGAAACCCAGCAGGAAACTCGCCAAGGTGCCAAGGACGATGATCAAATATATGACAGCTGTCTCATTCAGGGCACCTGGCTGGAAGCGATGCATCAGGGTGACGAAGAGAGGACCGATGTTGGCCATCTGGATAAGGATCGACAGGTAAGACGGCAGGTACCAGCCCTCTGGGATGTGGGGGACAATGAGAGGCAGCTCCACCCACAGCCCGTTGATGGAGACCCAGGAGCCCATGCCGAACAGGCACGCCAGCAGGTGGGTGAGAAACGACATGTCATCAAGTTTTTCTAGAGAAAAACAAGCAGAGATATGCAACTTCAAAAACTGAGAACTTTAACAAGTTGGTTCTATTCCCAGCAGGTCAACCGATCCAAGTTTGACCTTTACGTGCTGAAGATTACTTAAAGGTCACCAGGATAGTCTCTGGCCTTCCTGGTCACCTTTAACACTGAAACTTCTGGTCCAAGATTAATTTACCTTCTTGGACTTAAAGTTGCAGTGTGTAAAGTGATTCACTGGCAGCAGCTCAATACACGCTCACTTTATGATTGAGTCAGTCACTGCAAGACATGCGGATCCCGTCTTAGTCTTTGGCTTTAAAATTTCGAGTACTTTAAAATTTCCCAGAGCGTTGCATGATCTGACTTCAGGGTGAACACTTCTGGGAAGATCAGCAACCCTCTTGAATATTGACCACTCATGTATGATCTTTATCACTCCAAATAGTTTGGAAGTGTCCTTACGGAGTGTCCTTGGAGGGAACCAACAGTTCACTTTAGATCTTACTTGCACTGCCAGAGTTTATATTCTTCCATTAAATTAAACTCTTATTACCAATTTCATTTCCTTCATTTGTGAGGTCAAACACTGATGTTGGACCAGAAGGTCTGGCTCTCAGTCTCTGCTCTAATTCATCCCAAAGATCTTCTATCAGGTTGAGGTCAGGACTCTGTGCAGACCAGTAAAGTTCATCCACCAGACTCTGCCATCCATGTCTTCATGGAACTTGCTTTGTGCACTGGTGCACAGTCATGTTGGAAGAGGAAGGGTCCAGCTCCAAACTGTTCCCACAAAGTTGGGAGCATGGAATTAACCAAAATATCTTGGTCTGTTGAAGCATTCAGAGTTCCTTTCACTGGAACTAAGGGGCCAAGACCAGCTCCTGAAAAACAACCCCACACCATAATGCAGTCAGACCAGTACCGTTCTCCTGGAAACCACCAAACCCAGACTCTTCCATCAGATTACCAGATGGAGAAGTGTGATTCTTCACTCCAGAGAACGTTCCTCCACTGCTCTAGAGTCCAGTGGTGGCTGCTTTACTCCACTGCATCTGACGCTTTGCATTGTTCTTGGTGATGTCTGGCTTGGATGCAGCTGCGTCACCATGGAAACCCATTCATGAAGCTCTCTGCTCTGTTGTTGAGCTAATCTGAAGGCCCATGAAGTTTGGAGGTCTGTAGTGAATGACTCTGCAGAAAGTTGGTGACCTCTTCTCACTATGTGCTTCAGCACCCTCTGACTCCGCCCCCTCAGTTTACGTGTCCTACCACTTCATGGCTGAGTTCCTGTCGTTCCCAAACACTTCCATTTCCTGATAATAAAGCTGACAGTTGACTGGAATATTTAGGAGAGAGGAAATTTCACCACTGGATTTGTTTCACAGGTGTCATCCTATCACAGTTCCACGCTGGAATTCACTGAGCTCCTGAGAGCGACCCATTCTTTCACAGATGTTTCTAGAAACAGTCTGCATGTCCAGGTGCTTATATACTTGTGGTCATGAAAGTGATTGAAACACCTGATTCTGATCATTTGGATGGGTGAGCAAATACTTTTGGCAATATTATGTATATCTATATTTTCCTTCCGTTCCTGTGAATCGATAAATTGCTGCTGAAGCATATATGGAAAGTTATCTAGCTGAATATAACAATAAGACTCAACTTCCAGATTAATGTGTCAAAGATGCATCACGTTGCTACGTTGGTTAATGTTCACATCGTTGGTGTGGAACCTGCCTATTCCTTATTACCCGTCTGATTCTGTGCAGCTCCAGTTCTTACGTGCGCAGAGCCGGATTTTGTCCACGTGCTGTTGTGCTGATCCTAGGCAGGGACTGGAGGATGTGGGGGGTTGGGGGGGGGCGGGGGGGGTCCCGCTAAAAACATCAAATATGCAGACCACCACCTACAGTACTGCTGACGGTTACATAAGCTGAGCAAACACTGACCACAGCGTTGTTTATTTGAAAAGAAACTACAAGCTGGGGAGTCTGATTAGGGAAAGAACTTTAAATAAAAAAAGAACTTTAAATAAAAATCAGAGTAATTCTGAGGGTTGGGAGACAGACACTTTGATAAGTGAAAATAGTAAAAATAAATGGTCTGATGTGGACTAAAATGTGGATTAAAACTCAACTCACCGGCTGTGCGTATTTAGTTTTCCGACCTGCACCGTGGGGCTCACAAATACACGGTAATTTCCAAAAGACCATCTCTGGCCTGTGCACGGATTCCAAACCGTTGAAAACATGAAACCAGAAATGAGATGAGGGCATGCATTGCTGCAGATACTCACCTGCTGTTTGGTAGAGAGGTTGAAGTTTTCTGCAGAGGAGGAAGCCAAAGTCCTGTGCAATAAACTGTGAGTGCACCCAAGGATTAAACCCTCCTCGAGGCGGGTGGGTGTGCGATCCTGCAGCCAACCGAGACACACGTCTGGTTAACTGGTCACCAACTCTGTCCTCCGACGCCCTCACTGTCGGGCGACATCGGTGACACGTCATGATTTCTAGAAACTTTCTTCTTCTTGAAGGACCGTTCTGAGAGAGTGAGTTGCATTCAAGAATCTGTAGAATTTACTAATTCTTCTTAAGGGGATCAGAGGTTAAAAGTGTTTACACGGGTGAACTGCAGAACTACCAAAATAAAACAAACAAACAACAAAAAAAGCCTTGACCTGCCAGGAGATCATGAGATAATTTCCTGGGATTGAAGAGAAGAAAGTGATCATGGTCAAACTTTCTTCCTTTAGCTGCACAATAGATTTATTTATTTTTAAAGTACTTGAAAGTCAAAGTTTGTCAGGAGAAAAAAGAAACACGGCTCCATCCGGAGCCACACAGACATGCTTGGTGGGATATTTATCAAATAAAGGCCTACCCCTAACCCCTAAAAGGGTCACCAAATAAGTTGTTGTAGGACAGCACTGCCTTAAATTTAAATTATCACAAATCCAAAATAAAGGTTGCTGTTGTCTGATGATGCAACTGGAACTTTTGTCCAAGGTTTTAACTCCACTACGCTGTACGACCGGATAATTTAAATATCGTTTAAAGGCGGGGTAGGCGATTTTTGGATGACACTACGGCCCGATCGTACATTTCCCGCTAGCTGCTACCCACTAGCCGCTATCCGCAAACTGTGGGTTTAGGAACCTCCGCTCCCTAAAGCCGCTACCCATTATAACGACTCCCTTACTCACATTGTAGGTGTGGCAATGGGCGTGTCTTTAGCTCTTTCTGCAAACTCAGTATCTTGTGATCGCGGGTTTAGGGTTGCGGGTGGTCAGATCACCCGCAACCCGCAAGTCAGCGTGTACAAGAGCGCGTCCAAATGGTCACATGTGGACATGCACAAAAGGCTCTACCTCTCGAATTAACTCTTGTATAAAAAGTGTGATTTGGCCTCAGTTGAACCCCTGAGAAAATAGCAGAGATCCTCTTAAACAGCTTGCTCGCCAATTAAACCATAGATGACCAGAGCGTGTTTACTGGGAGCACACCAACTATCTGGGACTTTCAGGTAGCTGATAGGAATTGTCTGTGTAAAAATATTTTTATGTATATATCAGTGCAGAGGAGGAGGAGGAAGGAAGAGGAAGAAGCTCTACAGCAGAGTCCCAGACGAGCTGCAGACAAGTTGCTCTGATCTGGATGAAAAGACGCTCCATAGCGCTTTACGGGTAGCGTAACCTGCTCTTAAAGGCAATGGCTACTGACACACTGATTGGTTTAACAGGTGGAACACCCTAACCACTCCTATGCATAATATAGCAGGTAGCGCAGGTAGAATAGCGGGTTTAGCAAGGTGGAAGGATGCGTTCTTTGCGGGGGAACGCCCCTCCCACTACCTGCTATCCCTAAATAGCGGCTTTAGGAGATCTGGCGGAAGATCGGGCCCTACATCTTTTAATTGAAGCAAAAAAACAAAACCAAAAAAAAAAAAAAAAAAACAGAGCATGGCACGGCCTGAAAAAACAAACCATGGTGAGCCCCGCCCCTCACGCTGCTGTGCACATACCACAGGTTTCTCCTGAAGCCAGATGGGAATATTTAGAACAGATGAAAGAGCAGTCAGCAGTTTGCTAAACACCTCAACCTGATACGAACCAGCATCCGTTCCTGTCTGTAGGTTTTATACAAGAGAGCAGAAATCAAACCGTCCTCAACAGAGTCCTCGGGACATCTTTATTCTTTACCTCATTTATTTACAATCAGCCACTTCATGTCTAATCTTATACACAATGACTTAAAAAAAACATGAAAATTGTAAAACTGATTGATTAAAAAAATACGAACAAAAACATTGACATCAGTATCATGATCGTGTTTCATCTGTAAACTTTGATAAAACTGAGGAGGCGCAGCGACTCGGTGAATAAACGACAGCAGAAGGCACGAGTCCAAGTCAGAGATGATGATCACAATAAAGAAAGACGACTAAATGTCGTACAGCAGAGGGGTGGAGCTCCGTTTCATCACCATGGTTACTGGAAAATTCTTTACTTTACTTTCTCCTGATTGGCCCTGGACTCGTCTATGCTGGTGTTTCTTGAAACACTGATGTTAAGATCCTGTTTCTGATCAGGACAAACCTGCTCAAATTCATTCAGCGTGTGTTCGATGTATAAGTTCATATCCTGAGACACTTGGAGTCGTGCAACTTGGATGTTTATCTGACTGAGCTCCACAGATGTTAGGGTACGCTATCAGAAGAGAAACTTGCCCTTTAATCACAAATTTTGGTTGTAAGACGATGAATTTCAAAATATTGTGACTTTGTCATAAAATCTTAAATTAAAAAATGAGACTTTTGCCAAGAAAAATCAAATTTTTCTCGTAAAATCACTAATTTCAAATACATACTTTTTTCCCCTTTTGTTTCTTGTTGTAAAATTGCAAATTTTGCAAGATCAATAATTTTGTTCTAAAATCCAAGACTTTTGTCGAACAATTACCATCCATAACAAAAATTACAAATTTTTTATTCAATTAAAAAATTAACTTAAATGTACTTGTATTACTTCCTATATAAGGCATCTGTGTTTTGTGTGTAAACTTAGAATGTGCCAAAGACCTTATCAGTCCATCTGAAAATTCCTTCGTGTTTTCGCAGCCGTTTCCACTGTTACAGAACGTACCAAGTCAATCACAACTGGGCTCATACAGGCCCGACAGGAGCTTCGTTGCTCCGACTGGATGTACGTCTATCCAATGATGTCTGGACGCTGTTCCCTCTGTCTACTGGTCCTCGCTTCAGCAAACTAAGCCAGCTAAGCTGGAACAGCTAAATTCTAAAGTGGACATGTTCAAACTGGCTTCCAGACCTGCTCGTTTGCTTATTTTTGCATAAACTGGGGCCAGCTGGTGTTAATTCAGTACAGCATCATGTAGTAAGATGAAACAGACTTTAAAAGCTAAATGTAGGGGTGACATCACTGGGGTTTGTCCAGTTCTTTTTATCTAGTCTATTGAAAAGAAATGGGATGACTGGAAAGGCTCCAGTCCTGCAGTCAGACAGCACCAAACTTTGAACTCTGACTTTGATCTCAGCAGCACTCTGCAGAGGTTCTTCATTAACAAAATCTGAGCAGACACATGAACTCGTGCCTAAGTGCGGCCTTCGTGATGACGGCTGCTGCTGTAAAAGCAGCATCGCGCTGCAATGAGACGTCACAACCAGCTTCACCATCGGAACAACAAGCCCCGTTAGCAGAACTGATGGTGAAATGATAAACATACCAAACACTGTTCCCTAAAAAGATGCACGACATTATTGTGCATTTGGAGTGAAGAAAAATCCCTAAAAAGAAACAAAAAGAACAAAAAAAATTACAACAAAATGGCAATATCTTCAGAACTTGGAATGGAGGAATGTCACTTCATACGCGACCTGTCTGGAGGGATGGGTCTGTGGGTGGATACTCATTAGACAGTTTCAAGGGGAGCGCATCAAGACGCACGAGTTAGTCCGAGCCCAGAGAGCTTTCACTGGGTCTCCCTTTCGAGGAAAAATCCCTCAGCAGCTGTTGGCCGTAAACAACTCCTGATATAAAGCACTCGTGGTACGAGGGCATCACACGCCTTTCATGTTCCCTTGGCTTACATGCAGCAACACGACACTCCCCGGTCTCGAGGAATGTGTTCACCGTCACCTGGTCCTCTTGGATCAGGAGAAGATGCGATGCGGTTCAGCTGATAAGGTCCCGGGACGTTCCTCCCAGGGAACCGCTGGGTCATGTGTAAAACTGTAGCTGCAGTTATTCGCACATTCTTGGGCTCTGGAAAACACCTGATAGACGTTGACCAGAGGGAACATGGCCAGGGCTCCGACGAGGGAGCCGGCCTGGATGGAGATGCCGCACCACAGCAGCGCAGCGTGACCCGCCTCGTGAAGCAAAGTCCCAATCACCACCTTCAGGTAGGAGAAGAGGCCGGTGAAGATGATCCAGGAGATGACCTGCAGGGGGCGCAAACAGACAGGCAAAATCAGTGGTGGATGTGGGAGAGGGGAAGAAAAAAAAAAATAAATAAATACAAACTTTAAACTGAGGCTGTTCTGTTTGTGAGACATCAGGAGGAAAATGCATTTAATCACGCAGATCTGGAGGCAGAAATTCACATGATCATATTTTATGTCAATGCACTAAATCTCAGCCACCGAGAATCCAGGCACATGTGCATGAGTTTATGTACCGTCATGTTTGACAGACAACGCCAGAGTTTCACTAAACGTGCCGCGACAGTGAGACTTTAATAACGCTGAGGCATATTTAAAGCTCTCACGTTCTCACGTCCGCCTGACGACTGGTATCAATGGACTCCACCATCATCAACAGATGTTAGAGAGGTACTCAGCACATAGGGCCAAAACCTAAAAACGGCAAAACCCGACACGATCGTCATGAAGCAAATCTCAGGTTCCTTTCTACGTTTGTGGACTGTGGAGAGTCTTCCTGCGTTACTCCATGTTGTGTATTTTGTCATAAATATTTAAACACTCAGGGTGCAGCAATCCAAGCGTTTCCAGTCTCTATGCCAGGGGTCTCAAACTGATCCGTGAAAGGGCCGCGTGGCTGCAGGTTGCACAGCTGACTTGTTTTAGTCAATCAACTTGTTGTCTTCCCTGAAGGTCTGAACCAGTTCAGTTGATGAATTAAACCAGTCAGCTGTGTTTCTGCATGGTTGGAACAAAAACCTACAGCCATGCGGCCCTTTCACGGATCAGTTCGAGACCCCTGCTCTATGCCGATGCATCAGTGAGGGTTTTTGCAGCGGTCGATACCCGACACTGGTCCGATACCGCTGTCGATTAATTAGCTGCCTCACCACGTGGAATCAGGCTCAACGTCAATGTTTCTTTCCAAACAAAATCATTTCCTGAGGCATAAAGTAACAAAATAAGACAAAGATGAATGCAACAGGACTTCCAGTAATGGCGGCGGAGTGATCACACGCATGGGGGATCGCTCCCTGACAAATTCTAACTTTAACATATTTACACTCAGACTTTTTGGATTATTTTTTGGCAACGTAACATTTTTGAAGCTGAAATGAGTAAATCCCATGGGACGGCAAGAGCCAGCCTCAGCTGACTCAACACTTTAGCCTGCACGATAAAGACGGTAGCAAGGCAGAAGCTAGCAGTGTAGCACCAGGTGGAGCCCAACCGCTAACACTGGACTTGCTCATTGGCGAAATCGAGAAACTCCGCAGAGATGTAACAGGTGAACTCACCACCTCCCTGACTACTGCTATGGCTCCTATCCAAGCATCTCTCCAAAAAAATCGCTGATACTGTTGCCTCGCACACAGCTACCATCTCCGCTATGGAAACAGCCCTCACTTCCCACTCGGAAGACCTGACGACTCTGCAGCGCGAAGTGACCACACTGAAATCCAAGGTGGAGACCACCACTCAGATGAATGAAAAGCTGCAACTGGCTGTGGAGGACTTGGTTTCGCGATCCAAACGGCAAAATCTCCGTGTGATTGGCATCCCCAAGGGGGCGGAGGGGACCGATGCGCGACTCTACATGTCTACGCTGTTTACGGAGGTGACCGGAGACGCCTTACCGGACACTAACTTTGAATTGGACCGAGTTCATCGTAGTCTGGAGCCGAAACCAGCACAGGGATCCCGGCCCATGCTTGTTCGCTTTCACAGATACATCCAGAAGGAGCGAGTGCTGCTTTGGGCAAAGAAGACACGGAACATCTCATACCAGGGCCATTCCATAAGGATCTTTGAGGATTTCAGTGCCTCACTCACCAAGAAACGGGCGTCATTCATTAAAGTGAAGTCTCTCTTCTATAATGATGGGATACGCTTCGGTTTGATTTATCCGGCACGGTTACGCGTCACTGTTAACGGGCAGTCTCGCATATTTGACTCCGCGGACAAAGCGGAGCGTTTTTACCGGGATCTCAGCAGTAAGTGAAATCATGACTCTCTTTACGCATCTCCTTTAACTTTTATGGTGCTCTCTGGAAACCGGACTGTAGTTATGGGCAGACGAGACTGCCTGGCAGCCCCACAGAGTCCTACTGTAATTTACCCATGCTGAGAGCGAAGCTGATTTTTGTTGATTATGAAAGGTGCACAGGTGGAACCGGGTGACGGCCCCGCTCCTCGTGCTGGGATTGCCTGCAAATTTATAACTAAGCTCCTAATATGTATGATTCAATTATTATTGTTATCATTTTCTTTCCTCTGGTATACCTAGGATTCTACATTGCCAAATGATAAATATCAGAGGTGTACTTTCTTTGTTTTTTCATTTCATAGTTGAAAGGGGAGCAGATTCCTGATTAGTTAATCGGTTGTGTAAGTAGTAGACAGGTGCTCTCTGTCGTCAGCCAGTCATACACACATGTTTTTTTCCTGTCTAAGACTGAGCCCATTCTGGTCCTCTTTCTATAATATCTTCTCAAAAGCTCTAAACAAGCAGGTACTTTGGAGCCCCTTAACCTCTATCTTTGGTGTGCCTGAAAATTTCACACACTTCACCAAAAGGGAAAACAACTCTATTGCTTTTGCATCTCTGGTAGCCCGCAGACGTATCTTGCTTCACTGGAAGGATAAGAGTCCCCCCCCCCCCTCCTAATTCTTGGTTAAAGGATCTAATGTCATTCCTACATTTAGAAAAAAATCAAGTACAGTATTAGGGGGTGCAATGACGAATTTTATAAAACTTGGAATCCCATTCTTTCCTTAGTCGATTCTATTCTCTCTTTAGATGGTTGATGAGTGAGATGGGTGGTGCTAATAGGATGATGTAGTGTTTGTGTGTGAATGTATGCACATGAGCATATATTGGTGTATATCCAGTTAAGATTCTGAAAGAGCCTGGTGATTGTCTTTGATTTGATGATATGGTGGCCACGATCCAGGCATGACATATACACACTGTTATAGTTAATTTGTGTTTTTCTTTCCAAACATTTTGGACCTCTCCTCTAAACATCCCTTTTTATTTTATATTATTTTATTTATTTCTATTTATACATTTATTTTTGTTTTATTTTCTGTTGGTTTGGCTGGTGTTCTAAAAAGGGAAAAAATGAGTGAAATGTATTCTTTCCATTTGAATATGGATTGTCTCTTCTTGATAACCCAATAAAGAAATATATATATATAAAAAAAGATGAACGCAACAAACTGTTCTTTGTTAGAAAAACAAACCACTGTCCACCAGCAGCAACAGATAACTGCACACCAGCGGTTTCAAAGAAAATGGAATCAGACTTCAATTAATAAAATAAAGAAAACAGGAAAGGTTTTCTAAACTTTGTGTGCAACAGTCCTGGTATTTATCACACTTAACCTTGAACCTTTAACGGAAATAATTAACTCACCGTTAGCAGACGTGTTTAACATTTAAACGTACTCAGAAGAAATGGAGAGAAGCAAAGAAAACAAAACATTATTCCACTTACAACTAAAGCCACACCAGTGGGGTTTCCCAGCAGCGGAGGGCAGGGGCTGAGGGCTGCCAGCGCCAGCAGATATGCTGCAAACACACCTCCGGCCAAAGACAGGAAGCCCAGACCTGAAGAAGACCTGGAAGACAGAGTTGGTGTTGGGTGACAAAAGGTGGTGGAGCTTTTACGAGACAGAGAGGTCAAATAAATGCCAGTTTCCTGTCAGTATTCTCACCTGAGGACGACAAACATGGCCAGAAAACAAGCCAGGGGGTTCGCTATGTTGCCAAAGACCACGGAGAGGTGGAAGGTCATGCTGCCATACGGCAGACAGGTAAAACTCTGCACAGACGGGAGGACTCCGTTGGTGAGGGCGTTGGAGACGGCGAGCAGCGCCAGCAGGTAAATGTTCCTTGGCGTCCAGAACGTCTGAGCGGGCGGCTGTTCCTCCACCTGAACCTGTTCCTCAGACACCGGCGTCCCTCCATTGTACAGCCGGTGGGTCTCTTCTCCATTTTCTGCCACTGCGGCGCCGTTTGACTCCTGCGGTGATGGCTCCTGCGGTGACGGCTCCTGCTGCGATCCGGCCTGCCTCCGCGTTAAAGCCAGGAAGCTCAGCGCCGAGACCGACAGCATCACAAACAAGAACCAGAAGAAGTTCTGGGCGGGAAAGTTCTCCCCTAAATACTCCGGCTTCACTGTGCCATTCTCAGTTTTGCACTCCAGCTTGCCAACGCCTTGTCCTAGTGCCACAATGCAGGGGAACAGGGCGCTGAATCCCTGACCAATGAAGAAGGTGCGGATGTACTGGGGAGGGTAACGAAACATGAAGGGCAGGAAGGTGACGTTGGACGTGCAGCAAACAAAAGATAACACAAACGTGAAGAGCAGGAAGGGGAGCGACCTGCTCGCTCCAGCTATCGTAACAGTGTGTGACCAGAAGACGGCCAGGAAGGCCGACGCCACCACCGCCAGCACCTGGATGCAGTGGATGGCGACGCGTTCGTTCAAACGTCCTGGAGCAAAGTGGTGTGTCACGGTCACCGCTATTGGACCCAAGTTCCCGAATGCTATGAGCACTGAGAGGTAGGCAGGCAGGTTCCAGTCTAAAATAAAAGAGCAGGTCAGTATTAGCATAGGTAATAGATACTTCTGTAAATTCACTATGAATTATGAAAAAAAAACTTCTGAACATACAGTCATGTGCAAAAGAAAAGCTTTGATGCAGCACTCATTAAAAAGAAAAGAAAAAAAAAAAGCCACTCCAGGTCTTAAAATGACCTCATATTTGACTCAGTGACTCCATGGTGTAAAGGTCCTGTGGCTACAAAACAAGCCCAAATCATCATCACCTCCACCACCGTGCTTGACAGCTGGCGCTGTGCATTAAGGCCGGACGTCTCAACTTCGATGGGTGAACTTGCAGAGTTGTCAATTTGTGGGAAGATTAGCAACAAAAATGTGTTGTTTTTTTTTTTTTTTAGAACAAGAAATTGCGATATTGCCACATCCGGGATTTTACAGTAACCATATTTGATTTTGTGACACAAAGTTGTAATTATATTAAATAACTTATAAAATGACTACTTTTTAGTATTTTTTGCTGCAGCTTATTTCTGATATTTTTTTTGATATACTAGCATATTTTAATCCTGTGCTGAGCCACTTGCACCGAAGGTTTGTATAGTTTACACTGAATGAATCTAAAGTCTGAATTATACTTCTGTGTCAAAGCAATGCCGTAGTTACACCAATGATGTGAATCCTACGCTGTGAGCTACACCGAACCCTGACGTTCACCGCTCTCTCCAAATCTAACTTACACGTTGCATTGATGCGGACCGCAAGAAATGTGGTTGGTTCACTTGGTAGATTTGCTCTTCTTCATCTTTGTGTTTCCCACTGCTACAACTACTTCATCGTTTTCAAGTTGACTAAGTCTGCTGCAATATCTGTAAAAAGGACTGATAACCAACATTTAACAGTTCCATGGATAACTGTTTACTTTGGTTAACTTAAAACGCAATCAATAAAGAATACATTTCACAATAAAAGCTAAAACAAACAAAAAACATGTGATTTCCAACTAAGTTTACTATCTCTAATCACACCTAACAATCTGACTTCATATACTCTTTCAATTTCCTTTGCATTTAAATGCAATGCAGTCAGATGTTTTATATTTAAATTTTCTAACAACTTCTAACACATCACTTAAACAAACACTTTCAAGAAACATTGTGTTCTAGAAGTTTGTAACATTTTGTCTTGAACTGTTGGAAGCTCATGAGCCTAATTTGGACCCATGTTTACAAAAAAAGTGATTAAAACTCCTGACCGTTTCTTTTTAATCTCAGTTGTTGTATCCCTCTTTAATACATGTTGGGTGTTCTCTGTCTTTAGAATTTCTTATTACTTTATGACCTTCCAAGTGCCCTTAAGATTATTTTTATATTTTTGCAACAGCTGATTATAAGAGTCCTGTTATTACTCTCATTATAAAAGTTTAACTATTTTTTATATTTCTTATACTTTCCCTCCTTTTCATTAGTTTGATTCAGTATAAAGTCCAAATATAACTTGTTCCTTTTCCAAATCTTTTGTCATCCATGGTTTTGGCCCATTTTTAAATTTGTTTGCATTCTTTCAGAGGACAATGTTATCATCAATTCTCAAAAGAAATTCCTAAAAATTAACAATATGACTCACTGACGTTCTCAACACAAACATCTAGCCAGTCAGAATTTAAAATTTCATCTTTAACCGCTTCTATAAAGATGGGTTATTTTACTCTTAAACTAAAAGTAACTTATTCTTCATTTCATATTCACAAATCCAGCACTTTTAAGGTGCTCATTAGTTTTTAACAAATCAATATTAAAATCACCACACACCAAACTAACCTAATTTTTATTATACCTCTCAAACACCTATGGAGGAATTGTGAGTCCCACACACACACGACTTATTATTGTGATAATCTTGTGATTTTAAGTGTATTGATTGTGACATAAAAAGTGCTATTTAACTTAGTTTTACCTTATTTAATTAACTGAGGCTTTTTTCTTTAGGACATGCCCCCAAAAAAGTCAGTGCACGGCCCTGAACATAATTGATATTAGTGAAATAGTTCCCCGATACGAGTTGAATGCGGTGTTATCGCGGTTTAACGGTCAGGTTGATTTAAAAATGTCGTTAAGGTCACCGTCACGCCTAGTCATTCCTGTTCTATGTTGTGATCACGCGCATGGGGCGGACAACTAGCAAGAGTGCGCGTGCAGTCCCTGGACAAAAGGAGACTGACCTTCTGGAAGCACGCGGACCACCACCGGGAGTTCGACCCACAGGCTGTTGACAGAAACCCACGAGCCCATGGCGAACAGGGCCATCAGCCCGTGAGTCACCGCGGCGCTGCTCCACCAGCTGCCCGACATGGCGAGCTCTCAGTCCGGCCAAAAACGCGAGAAAACGCTCCAGGGGTAGACACACTTCGTTAAGGTGCACCACCACAACAAAAGCGCTCTTCCTCGCGCCGCTCCAACCGAGGCGATAGAGGACAATTACGCAAAGTTCCCGCCCCTTCAGTTGCTTTCAGGAACCCTCGTAATTTATGTCGGACTTTAAAACCTGTGAATTTCGCATATCCGTGAGGTCAATGAACGCCATCAAATCTATACCCCATTAGATATAACAGTTGTTTTAATTAACAACTGTTAAAAAAGTTAAATTTCCTTAAAAAAAAAAAAAAAATTGACTTTGCTTCTACAATATTAACTGAACTATTCAGTTTATGGAGCTATGCTCTACGGCTCGATAATTTACTGTTATACTCACCCTGGTTCTATGACGCAAGCAAGGTCTGAAATGTTGAATGTTATTTAACCGTAACTAATATAAAAACGAAATCATAATCTTTCTCTATTGCTGAGCACAAATCAGCAATGTCACTGTCATATTTTACATTCTGGTAACACTGAAGACACCAGCTTCATGAATCATTGATGACGTGGGATCATTTGTTTCCCTTGGAAGCTCATCTGTCAGCAAGATAGTGGATAAAACAGGGCGAAGTTCACGTGATGTTTGGGGAAATGAAAAACACATCAAGGGGGTACTACTGTCTTTCATTAAATTATTTAATTTCTGAGTGTGTACTAGTGCATTAACCCAATACTATATCTCCCAGTAAATATAACAAAACCTAATAAAGTGTAGCTAACATTAGCTTCTTACTGTGACCTTTGCCACACTGTCCCCAGTCAGGCCTTCTGTGATTTGTTTCTGCATTTTCTCGAGCCCTTCCCAGTCAACACTTTTATAACAATGACGTTATTGCCCCTTAAATCCTGACAATTTCTAGATGTTTATTTTGACAGTGAATGGCTTTTCTGTAAGTAGTAATACAAACTAACTCTTGCATAATCAAAGTATATACATAAAAAAAAAAAAAAACACACATTTCCAGTGTTTATTAAGGAATTGTCAATTATCAAGAAAAAAATAAAAATCATCAAAAGCATCACTTATAACCCAAAAATGTAATCTCACACACATCTAGTCTTGTATAAAACTGTATTTAGGTGAGCTAGATTGCAGAAGTCTGTCTACAGTTAGACTCTACATTGTAACCATAAACTGTGTAAAAAGAAGTAGACAAAACCCCATATGATGTGATCCACTGGTTTTCTAAAGAGTGCTTTTGAAAACTAATTTTCTTTCTTTTTTTTCATGTTAATGACAACTGACACCACACAGTCCCAGTTTATACAGAAACAGAGTGGGACTGGAAGACGGTTGGAACGCATCCACCTTGATTCATTTACCAAAAGTTAGTTATTTTACCTCAGCTGACTTAGGTTAAGCTAACCTATGGTGTTAACCAATGTTACCTTACATTCATCCTGATTAACTCAGCCCAAACATTCTCATTTTAGACATTGTTATCAAACAACATGCATAATAAGTCCTGACGTTGCTAAAATGAGAACTAGCGGCGCTCCGCTGCAGGCCTACACCCGCCAGAAGCAGCGCGAGCAAATGTTGAACCCAGCGAACTCTACTCTTCTTCATGTCAGCTGTGGCGTTAGTTTCAGACACAGTTTGTTAGTGGTTCCATTCATTAGCTTAAATGGGTCCTGAAATTGAGGCTCCAGCAGCTGTAAAAGGTCCTCTGTTAGCCCAGACTAGCAGCCTTCACCTGGGAGTGAAGATAGATACTTCCAGTGTGACGGCTGTCATGAAACTGCTCACACTGTAGGACGTAGGACAGTCGATTTTGATGAAAGACAAAAAAAAAAATATCCCTGCAATTCTCTAACGAATGGCGATCTTTCTTCTGCAACAGCCAAAAATTGTAGTGTATAGAAGCCTCAACACTTCCAGGACAACCCCAAACCGGTTGTAGCTAACTTTTAGTACAGTTAATAGCACAATGAACATATTCTCTTCAAAACAAGAATGATTATGCTTCTCAGATTTTTATTTACAGCTCAAAAGTCAAGGTGGTACTAACCACTCAGCATCTTAAGTGATGACAGTTAATCCACAGCCAATCGACAATCAATAACCCACAGCCCTAATTATGTATAAATTTGTGGCTTTATTTAAATTTACCTGATGAAGTACATGTAAAGTTGTTATGGAAGTGAAATCCAGCTACAGGTTTGTGTTGTAACCCTGCTGTCACAAGAGGAGGTCATGCGTTTGCATTTCCCTCTCCGGGCTCCAACACGCTGCTGCATTCACTCTCAGCAGCTGCGGGAGCGCTCTGGACCGCAGCTGCGGGAGCGTTCTGGACCGCAGCTGCGGGAGCGCTCTGGACCGCAGCTGCGGGAGCGTTCTGGACCGCAGCTGCGGGAGCGCTCTGGACCGCAGCTGTGGGAGCGTTCTGGGCCGCAGCTGCGGGAGCGCTCTGGACCGCAGCTGTGGGAGCGTTCTGGACCGCAGCTGCGGGAGCGCTCTGGACCGCAGCTGTGGGAGCGTTCTGGGCCGCAGCTGCGGGAGCGTTCTGGACCGCGGGTCTTAATTTAGTTTTTCTTGGTGCCAACACAAGTGAGTATCCCGGTTTAACGCGAGGGAGTGCGAGCTTCAGCTTCAGCACCAGTTGTGTGCTGTTGTGGGAAATGTCGTCCAGGTGCGGGTCTGTGTTGTTGAGAACCATTTTCTGGTACAGAATCTCACAACGAATCGCCTCCCGCTTCTCAACTCGGGACTTTCCATCGAAGCGCAGCATCATTTTATCGACGTCCGGCTGCGATTTGCACGGCCCTCCGTTTCTGGTCACTGTAGCTATGATGTAATCCTTATCCATGATCTCCTCAACCCTTTGGCAAACTTTCTTTATCTGCGGGCTGTGGTCCTCTTTTTGGTGGGAACTCTTTTTCCCTTGAAAGCTTGAAGATTCATCAGAGCTTTCACCAGACAAACCCAAATCCTCCTGGGAACTATCAGATGATAAATTCTTGTTAGACGAACTCTTGGAAAACTTGTCAGGTCTGTTCTTATTGTACGGATATGAATGGCCAAAGGGGTATTCTGCCATCAAGACGGAGAACGTGCAGCTCACCAACTGCAGGTTCACGTCAGTTGAGGGAACTTTGGAAAAAAACCCTCCTGGGAGAAAATCCCTCAGATGTTCCTCGGTGACGGCGGCAATAACCTTAATCGTTCTCTTCAGACAGGCTCTGATGAGGTCTCTGTTGGTGTGCCACTGGCCGCAGTAATGGAAAACTCCGCTGAAGGTTTTCTCTTGCAGCGGAAAATGCAGAAAAACATTTGTGGCCTCCTCCTGTTCCAGCAGAGTGGACGGATCTTTGGACCAGTCGAGGAACCTTTGGTAGAGACAGAGTAGGTACTGGCTGAAGAGCGAGTACTCACCTCCACTCTTCAGAAGCTGCCAGTAAGGGCCGAGGATTTTGCAGTAAACGATGGCCAGCACGCACACGAAACTCTGAATCACAGAGTCGTTTGCATCCGCAGAAATGCTCTCCAGAATAATATTGGGGCATTCGTCGTTGGTCATTGACAGCAAGTCAGAGATGAACAGAGCGATCTCTTTGTGATGGTGAATGAGACCCGCAGCGGCTTCAAAGTAGTTGTTGAATCTGTTTGACTGATTCACTGCAAGTCTGGAGGGGTTGCCCTTCTCCTCGCAGAAAGCCACCCAGTGTTTCCTGTAGTTCTGCTTCTCGGGGGTGCGAGGGCTCAGGATATCACAGGCCATGTGAATGTAACGCGAGGTGGCGCTTTCCGGCAAATTTACAAAGTTCTTGAATTTCGGAAGCCTGTCGCGGCCTAGCTTCTCCTCAGTAGACAGAATAATCTCCTTCTCAAAGCTCACGATCTGCTGCTCAACTGCATCATGCAAGTCAACCAGGAAATTGGCGTTGTAGTTTAAAAACACGACAGGACTCACGAGTGAAACGTCATCAGGCACTTCTTTGAGCTTATTCTCAAACTCCACCATGGCCGGATGCTCCTTGCATGTCAGAGCATAATGATTTTTGAGGAGATCCAAGGAAACCTGCTTGCATTCTGCAGTTTTTCCACCGTACACACTCGACAGCTTCTGAATAGACAGCATGGCGATGTCCAGCAGGGACAGAGATTCTCCTTTGTTAGCCGAGTCCTCGTCTCCGCTGTTGGAAATGTCCAACTCCATGTCGTTACCGCCGTATTCTGCGTTTCGTACAAGCTCTCTGCTCATCTCAGGCCCCTCACTTTGTGAGATTTCACAACTCTCGTATTCCTCCTTGATCGTCACTTTTTCATAATTGCAGACTTCGTCTCTCCTCATGCGCTTCTTCACCAAATATTTTGGCACTCTTTTGTGAACCAGTTCAAATGGACTTTGAAGCAGATTTTCCATGGCTGCGTTCCGTCTGTGACTTCTTGTTGCATAATTGCGACAGTACGTTTTTATCTTCTTTATCTTGGCCTTGAGGACTTTATATGCCTTTTGAGCATTCCCATTCTTACAAAACTCTGGGTTAAAGTTTCTAAGCCAGTGAACTATGACGATTGGGGAAATTTTCTCCCTGGCAACAAAGTCGCTCAGCTCAAGAATGAGTCCGTTTGTGACTTCGATTAACTGTGCCCGCTCCGAGAAATCACTCAGATCCAAAAGATGTTGTCGCTCAACGCCAATGCTGTCACATATTGGGCCAACAAAGTTGAAGTTGACTTCTGACTCCAGGAAGGTCAGCCTCGCGTCGCTCCCCAGACTCAGCGTTGTTGCGACGCCTCTTTCAATCAAACGCCGGAAGTCAGCCGACTGGTGAGCAGGAAAGATTTTCTTGAGCCATTCTACGATGGCTAGCCATGGAAAGTTGTTGTCCTCTCTAAGAAGTCCAACCTGAATCATAAGTCTGTTCTGGCACAGTGTCTGTTCGAGCTCTAATCCTTCTCCTGACTGAGGGCCAATGAAGTCAGCGACGAGCTTCCAATAGTAGTCATCTCCTGAAAACAGAAAAGTCAAATAATGATTGGAAAAATAATGCTGGACAAAAATGTAAGGCTGTGGATATAAACTGTTCACCAGGAACAAACTCACATGGTGACTTACATAAAAGCTTTATTACACAGCTGTTTACTGTAGCTGCATTCAGACTTACTCAGATTAGCTTCAGTTACAACTGCTTTCCCACAAAGAGAAAAATCCTGGCCTTCCTCCATTGTGTGCTGCTAGAAAAAAAAAAAGGAAAAAAGATCTAAAAGTTAATCTTCAACCCTCAACATGCAGACACACAACAATTCGCAGAAGACATGCGTGTTTGTTTGAAAAATGTGTAACCAATGTAATCCAGCAACCAATATAATCGCCTGAAACACCAAACTGAACCCTGAACAGTTTTCATTCCATGGTTTCCTGCAGACCTTATTTGGCCAGGCGCCCCGCCCGGCCTGAAATCTCGAGCGCCCGGGCTACAATGTCGGACAAAAAAAATGTCGGGCAAAAAACGATCACTCACGTTTGACAGCTCACGTCTCATCTCACTTCAATACAAGTTTTCCTCCGCTCGCTTTTATGTTGGTCCGTAATTATTTATAGTCAGTAGAGATTCTGGTAAACTTTATTCGTAATAGACCCGGTGCTTTTGTTTTGACCAGACATTGCGACCTCTCACTGCCTTTTTTTTTTTTTTTTTTTTTGGTTCGCCAATTCATTAAAGTGACACACGCACACACTAATCAACATTATGTTTAACTTTGTCTATAAAAGAAAAAAAAGAACATTAGGTATTTAAACTTACTAACTAAATAAATAAAGACCAATGGGCGCACTGCCTGTCATCTGGACTCCAAGCTCACGTAGCTTCACTTGACAGCTGTCACTCTGAGGTGATTGATGACCAGTCCGCCCAGTCAAAAAGGTAACGCCTACTATGTAATTTACTGGTATGCAATTGATCAGTAGTAGAGTAAATGAGACATAGTCTTTTAGTTAAGAAACTGAGGTAGCCTACACTTTATAGTGTTTTCCATCATCATGTTTGTGGGTTTGTTGTTAAGCAACTTCTTTCATATTTTGAGGGCAAAAATAATAATTGAACAATCTAATTAATTAGGTAATTTATCCTTTTTTTTGGTTCTCGGCTAGAACCCCCCCCCGGCCAAAGCTTTTTCCTGGAGGAAACCCTGCATTCATGTTCTATATTTTCAGCAATTGCTTTTATATTAAATTTGATTTCTTTCCTTGAATTAAAGTGACAAAATGATATTTTTATGGGTGTACTACATAGGCTCATTAATTTCTGAAAGAGCACTAGAATACTGTTCGGCAAAATTATAGCAAGACGGTAAAATCGTTTCAGCATTGTCAACTGGAATTGATTGGATTATGAATTGCAGTAAATTGGATTATGAACTAGATTATGCATGAATAAAATTGAACTACACTGAACTGAAATACAATTTGGGCTTCAATTGGTTTCAATTTAACATGTAAACATTGAGTAGTTCTGTGTAAAAGGTCTTGAGAAGACTTTGTGGGTAACTGCCACAATAGAAGTAAAGTGAATAGAGTTAAAATAAATACCTGGTGCCTTCCATGAAAGCAGTTGGAGGCAGTATTATGATTGGGGTCAGCTAACCTCTTAAAATGATACCATGACAAATGTGTGTGCCATAAGAAAAGTTGAACTGGTTCCATAAAATATTAGTGAGTGACTTTGGTTTAGGCCAGGCAGTGCGTAACCTCTGCATATTAGTCAGAAAATGAGAAACCTCCACTTCTGTATAAAGTTTTTAAAAAGAGCATAAGCTTAAGTCAATTTGCTTTACTCAAATTACAAATCCTGCAGCATGAATGTTGCATGTGTGCACATTGTCATGTCAATACTGAAACGGTGTATTGTGCACTCCACCTGGTAGGAGACTGCAGATTGTGTGTGCACAGGGAAATGACAAAAGAGCAGACTAAAGCCTGATTTATACTCGAACGTCAGGTCGTCTGCGTCATGACGCAGAGATGCCCCCCCACCCTACGCCGACACTCTGGTGCGCCTACCCAAAATTGTAGGTCGACGCAGACAGTGTCGCAGAGAGGAGAGAAAGGAGGCCTCTGATTGGTCAATTCTACATCCGCATAGAAAAGACCGCGTCATTGAAGAAATGAGGAAGTACCCACATCTGTACAATTCTGGTTCTCCACACTACAAAGACAGCACATATTCTAGTAATTCATGGGGGGAATAGCGATAAATGTGGGTCTGAATACAGCCGAGACAGTGAGGAAGTGGAAAAACACAAGAGATAAGTTTAGTAAGTTTAGCTAGTTCGTGATTGTCCATCTTGCATTGTGGTGTGGAATAACATAGCGGAGACTACACGGGTATAAATTAAAAGTGACGGCAGCATCTCTGAGACAAGCTGATGGCGACACATTGCCGCGAGAGTATACACGGCCCTTAAGAATATATTTTGGTTGCACAAAGGATGATGATGCCTAAAAACAGACCATTTAACACCGGTGGAAACAATTTATCACAGTAATGCAGTTACTATAATGTAAGATCTAAGAATCTTGTTTTAGTCAAGTGTTTTGGATCAAAAGTTAATTACATAAGGCTATAAAGGCAGCAGCTTCTCTCCAAAGTCTGTGATTGTGGTGCAGGACAAATTTAAACCTATTCAAAGCTTCATCTCATCATCATTCATTATAAAATAGATTAACTCATGAAATTAAACCCGCTTCAGTTTTATGGGATTTTTTTTTTTTTTTTGGGGGGGGGGGGGGGGGGTGGGGGGGGTTGGGGGGGGGGGGGGGGGGGGGGGGGGGCGTCCGCTTAACTGAACCCCTTTCTTCGGAGTTGAGTTACCTCACTTGTGAAATGGAGAACTTCCCCTGAGTTCAAATCAGCATATTCAGACTTTCGACATATCCTTCTTTCTGGAACGAACCCTCGTTCTCTTTTAACAGGTGATAAACACAAAAGCAAGAAAATAAATTCGTTTTTTGTTTTGAAGTTCTTAGTTGTTGGAGGTTAATGTGTTGTTAACATGTTTACATGTTTGTGTTGTTAACTCATTATCTCGCGAGAGTTGGCAACACTGATCACTCGCTTTTTACTCTCGCGAGACCTGACAACAGCTTCCTACCCGAGCATGTTATATTGTACATTGCAAGCGTTCAGTATTATGCAATATGAACGATAAAATTCGTAGAAACAAGTATAGAGCTTAATGTGCTGCTGAGAGCTAACGACGCCCTTTAGTGGCTCGACCATTTCTGCCTGCTCATGTTAGTTAGCCTGTTAGCAGCCCGGTTCATTCCAGCTCCAACTCTACCCACAGGAAAGGCAGCAAAATGCACGGCAACAGCAAGCAACAAAGCGCCTAAGCTTATTCTCTAAATATTTCTTGTGTAATACAGTTGAAATTAGGTTGTTTCTTTTTACCCATAAACGATGAGACCACCGCTCCGACTTCACAACTACACGCGCTGGAGTGCAAGAAAAATACTCTGTTGCTCAGCGATTGGTCAGTTTTTCCAAAGGCGGGCACTTGTTGAAGTCTCAACCAATCACGGTACAGATGCGAAATGTATTGTGGGTGAACCAGGAGGATTCGTTGTGTTTTGTTTTGTGAGCTCGCTTCAGTTTAAGGTAATAATCCCTACGATTTTATGCAACATTTCAGAAATTCGTCCTGTTATAATACATGCAACATTTACTGCGCGGTGTTCTTTGACGTCACACTGCTCCGTGTTTATTGTAACAGTTTGTTGTTATTGTTTATTGTGTTTATTGTAATTAACCATTTCAGTGTAAAGTTACGGTGCGCTCCTCCAAACCGAAATAGAAACATGGACACACACAATACAATGTTTTATTTGATCACCTTTACCTTTAAATGTGGCATGGCATCGTTTTAATAAGCTTAAGCAAATCAGAACATGTATTTTCTGCCAACCGAAGCTAAATCTTGTGTTGAAAGAATCGGCCAACTGACTAGCTAAAGTCTGCTCCAGTTCACCCCCGATATTCATATATGATTTTTTTTTTTTCTAAACCTAGTTATGGAAATAAAATCTTCACGTGTGATATATTCACTAGTCAGCTGACTTGATTCTTTGGGCAGATAATGATGCTGAATATAGATCTGACCAGCTGAAGCAACCCCATATCATAATGCCACCACAGGGTTGCACAGGTGACATGAGACAGTATATTATGCAAATCACTATTTATAAAATCACTCAGACTGATCTGAATCTGTCTCTCTTTTCAGATGTTGATACATGCGATACTGTCGTGCTGATGTCTGGAGTTCTTGGACTTACTCTCATAGTGAAAACAAGATAGCAGCAACTATGGAGGCCTCTGGCTCAGGAGCTTCGACCAAGAGAGAAAGAACAGATGAAGGTGCACTGTCAGGTCAGGGAGAAGATGGACCAACATCAAAGAAGAGGCCTGCAGATGCCAAAGTAAAGAAGCGCAAAAAGGCCCGGGTGACCAGGCAAACCCGACTCGGCTACACTGTCCATCAAGGAGAAGATATGCTTCTTGTGATATCAAATGCTGCTTCTCAGTATGACGGTTCAGCCTGGGCTCCCAAAAAGAAGGGAAGCAAAAGGAAAAAAGTTGCTAAAGGAGAGTTAAAAGCCAATCAAATCAAGAAAGAAAAGCCAATCCGTGTCAAACCTAGACTGGAAAACAAAGCAGTGAAAGAGGAAGAAGTGGAGCCGCAGTTATCTTTGGATCAGGGAGAACCTGATCACAGATGGGGCCAACATCTGCCAGAGGAGGTGTTGGTCAACATATTTCAGATGGTGGTCTATCAGGATGGTGCTGTACCATTTCTGTGCAGGTATCATATCACCCTTCCGTCAGGTTGACTTGATGCCAACCTGACAGAGACGTTTATTTTGTCCACAAACAATTTAAGCAAATTCCACAACCCCAAATCATTAAACAGCTTGGACAAAACTCACTTTCATTCCTTTGCAGACAGCATGAACATATTTCATGTTTCTTCTCATCGTTATCATTTAATTTGTTACCACACAGACTTTTTTTTGCAACAGTAAACCTTAGAAATAAGAAATTAGATAAATTAGTCCATTTTTTTAAAGTTCACTTTTTCCACATTAACCCAAATTTTAAAGGTTTTCTTGAGTTTTGTCTGATTGTATTCAGTACACGTTTGCATTTAGTTCGGTGCGGAAGTCTTCACGGCCTGTAAGTACCCATCCTGCTGTGTTTGTGGTGCAGGGTGGGGAGGGTTTGTCATCTGTGGAACGCCGCTGCCTCCAGTCCGGTCTTGTGGCGCAGGGTGACTGTGGGTTACTGCTGGATCGCACCAGGGAGGAGTCGGCTGCCTAAAACCGAGATGAAGATCAAGGACACCGTTACCTGGCTGGCGGAGAACAGGTCTGCTTCTCAAGTCTCATTCAGAAGTTTTACCAGTGCCTTCTGTGAACTGTCCTCAGTCTTTGTGCTCACGGGTCTGATGTTTGGTAGATGAGTACATCCGATGCCCTGGGTTTAATCAGCAGCTGTGGCTCTGTCTTGGTCTGTGCTTGTTCCATCACAGTTTGTAGTTCTCTAAGTAGGATGTTTCCTGTTGATTCTTTGTAGAAGTTGAAAAGATTCTGCCTCCAGCTGTGCATTCACAGTGATCCTGTGTAGGTGCAGCACTCCTTTCCCCACCTTTCACAAAGCATTATGGGGATTCGCAGTGTGAAGTTGGTCCCTTTTCTCCATGTAGTGATTCACGGTTAGCAGCAAGCCCCGAAAGTCTGATAATGGGCTCCTCCAGGTGGCTGAGCACAGCAGCAAGGTTTACCCAGTAGCTGCTGCCCCAGTGGAGTGTCAGAGTTTGTAATATGTCTCTGCCTCTCCAACAATTGAGGTCGTAAACCTGGTGTGCCCCCCCCCCCCCTCCCCGGACTTGTCAATTGGCCAGGCGTTCTGACAGCTGGCCTCACTGTCCTCCAGGTCGTCTCTCATCATCCTTGTGGCAGACTAACTTCAGACTAACTTCATCCTCTGCGCAGTTTGGAGCCATACTCACAACCCCATTACAACTTTTCTGCAACACCACAGAACAAAATGTTATGTCGCTCCGCCTCTCTGTGTCATCCCCACAGCAGAGCAGGGTGGAATAAAGGCGGTTCAGAGGTGAACCAGAGGTGTAAGTGTTTGCCGTTGATTCTTGTCCATCTTCGTCTTTTCCAGGTTTTCCCAGCTGCGAGACTTCTCTCTCTGTCACTGGACAAAAAATGTTGACTTTGCCTTAGAGGTAATGTTAAAGCTTGATGTTTTGTCGAATAATTGTATGATTTTATCTATTTTCTCAAAGAAACATTCCAGCTTCTCAAATGTGAACCTTTGACCTTGGTCACATGTGTCAGAAATGCTTATGAAAACGATTTGGCGCTCGTTTCTGACAGATTTTTACAGGTATTTTTTTTTTTCTGTTCTTATGATATGCTGAACGTTTGTCTGACAACTGAAAATGATATCTGTTTAGTTACATTTAATCCATTTCACAACAAAAAGAGACCTCACTCTCCCAAGCCACTCTGTGTAGCAACACCTTCTCTGACCACATGGGGGCAGCATGGTGGCAGAAGAAAGTTCATGCGTCGGCTCCTGGCGTGCCTCTAGCTGGACAAAACCGTCCCTACTCATTGTCACAGTATCATCAGTGGCTCTTCTGTCCACAGAACAGATCTGTGTGCCCCCGTGTGGTCAGAAGGGGTATTGCTACATAGAGTACCAGCAGAACTAGACTCGGAAAGGAGCAGCCACTTGTCTTAACCAGCTCGAGGAGAAAACCTTGACATACCGGTAATTGTAATTAATGCATGCTTCTTTTGTGTCTGTGTTCTCTTTCAGGTCGTTTCACAGTTCTGCCCTCACCTCAGCTCCGTCAAGCTTTCCTACTGCTCGGGCCTGACAGCGAAGGGCTTCCAGAGCCTCGGCCTGCACAGCCGCTCCCTCCACAGCATCGATGTCCAGTATTCAGAGGTACTGCACGGTGTGCGCGTGTCGGCTGAAACCAGAGGCCTTGCTGAAGAAGCTAGAGGTTTCCGTGCTCGGCTTCCTTGTCCGTTGTTATCAGTCTCCTCTTAAGGAAGAAAGTTAATGAACACCACACTGGCTCTCACTCATGTGTGGTGACTTTTGTAAAGTCAGTCTTTGCTGTAGTTTCAGATTGAAGGACTCCTGCAGTACCTGGAAAATCACGGGAGCCAGATCAGACAAATACTGTTCACACATGGACCAAAGAATGACAGACTCCTGGCAGCTATCGCTGTAAGTAAAAACAGATACATTCATTTTATTTTTTTTCCAAATTTCATTTATAACACATGACATGAGCAGATAAATATAATCATTATTGGCCATAAAAAAATAAATAATAATAATAATAATTAAAAAATAACAGCATCCAAGGCTTAAGTCCTTAAAGGGCTCCTGACACCAAAAATGATGTTAAAATCAAGAATTTGGGCGCACTCTCCTGAATAAAATGATGTATAACATTGAAACATTGAACGTCAGAACGTTGACGAAAACTTGTTTTGAATCACGCGCCACCGACAAAAATCGATTGAGCGGCTAGCCCTCAAGCACCTGGGGAAGAAGGCAGATATGACGTCACATAGAGAACCCGCAAGGCTTGTGTTGCAGCCGTTTGCATTGCCAGCAGGTGTAAACTGTGCTTGGAGACGACTTTTTCCGAGCAAAACTCCTTCATTTTTTGCAATATGCCGGCTCGATGTGTGGCAGGGTTTTTGTTCGAATACCAGGGAAGGTGAATGCAGTCTGTACACATTTCCAAAAGACCCAGTTCGACGGGAGCAGTGGGTTCAGCAAGTCCGGAGGACGAGGGACAAGTGAATGAATTCATCATTTGGAAAAGGGATGAAATCAATGGACTCAGAATTTGTCTGATCGTCTTCACAAAAACCAACGGGCTCATCAAAATTTATGCTCCACTTTTGATACTCTTCCTCTTCTCTCGGGAACTCTCAGCCGCCACCATCATCACCCTGATTTCTGGTGCGCCATTAGCGGTGTTTTTTTCCCTGCGGCTTCTCCCTCGTTGCCAGAACTGCTTTCATCCCCGCTACATTTTTCCATATTTGCGGTGTTATGAGCCCCCCTGACACCTCGACCTGCTTGGCGATCGCTGAATGCTTCCACCCCGGTCACACTGAGGTGAAGCAGCTGACATACTATGTGCTGATTGTGGATTACAGCGCGTGGACTCGCCGTCAATAATAATGTCAGTTTCTGCTTCACTGGACGACTGCATGTCTTCCTCCTCAGAATCGGAGTTAGCCAGAACCTGACAAAGTACTTCGTGGACGGTAAACCAACCACTCAGCATCGTGATTAAATGAAAAAGACAATCTTTCGCTCTGGTCTGCCGTCGTTACGCTCAGCATTTCTACCATTGCTGCGCCAGAGGGTGTTTTTAAACTCATTTTATGCTAAAACTTTGAATAGTGCCACCACCACAAATGGTTCTCAGATTACAGGCAACGTTCACCATCTCCTGGTGAAAAGTAATAACAAAATTCAGCTTCACATTTATAGATACAGCCCGTTTTATTCAGCAATGTTGCTTGCCGTAATATTGCGACTTTGGCGCTTAAAGGGTTAACTGTATAATAATAATTAAAGTTTGTCAGTCTGAGGAATAAGAGGGACAGGATGATTTTTACCATTCTGTGTTTTGAAGTCTCCCGATATCTTCTGGGATGGGTTTGTCGGGTCCCTCCTCATCTGTCTCTGGCTCTGAGGGAGAGTCTGACACCTCTGTTTCTGGGGGCAATTCGTCCAGATACGGCTCAAAACGACACACCTTGCATGCTGTCTATTTCAAAAAGAGCCTCAGTGACTGAGGAATGGTCGGAACAATCCGAAAATCACTGGATCTCATCGTTCTGGTGACTCGCCATAATGTTCTTCCCTGATGAGAATGTGCTGCATGTGACGTCATAGCCAATATGGCGGCTGTGAGGGTGGCGGATTGATTAATGTAACATCGCACCGGGATAAACCACGAATAGTTTAGCGTTGACGATCATTCATATCATCAAAGCTATCAGGAATACTTATAGTTATACAATCAAAGCTTATTTTAGGGTGCATGTTTGGTGTCAGCAGCCCTTTAAGGAAGGAGCAAAAATGGACAAAGGATCTTCACTATGTCCACAAATGTGTGAGAAAATTATTGAAAAGGATTCAAAAATCAAATTCAAATCAAAAGAGGGATTAAAGAAGTTTTTTCTCATGCAGTTGAAAATATAATTAACAGGGGTGTCAATTCTCTGCGGATTCGCTGATTTCAGAGTTTTTTGCCATCCTGGGGGTCATTTTTGAGATACGTGCAGATCCGGTTTAATATTTTCGGGGGGGGGGGGGGGGGGGGGGGGGGGGTACCCTCCGCCGCCGCCGCCACCAACGTGATTGAGACCAGAGCATGCGCAATGATCCCGTTGACAATCCAGCCGCTATCACAGCCAGATCCACCGTCAAAGTAAGCCCGAAGCACGTATTTTCTGATATTACTTCTCCCTTTCTTGCTTGGATGGATGATTATTAGCTTTAAATTCACAGGAGAGATGTTTATTCCTTATTGTACTTATTTATTGTTAGACAACGTGGATGAAATATACAGCGCTTCTCACCACTGGTAAATGTAGGAAACGTAAGCTTGTTTGCCTCGTCACCGGCGTGGACATCGCTAGGTCCTGCTTCTCGTCCTGCTTAGCAATGTAACCTCCAAGTACATTTAAATTGCCGATTTCTGAAGTGCCCAGTTTACATATTAGGGCAATTATATGACAATTAAATTAAAAAAAAAAATCTCCCGGCGCCGACCCCCTCCCCTCTCAAAATAGAAAACTCCTCTGATCTACACGATTCACGTAGGTCTCTCTTTTGACTTCAAAACGGCAAATTTCGCCGAAAGGTGGGGGATTTTCATGCCTGAAGTATTAGTTATTCAGTAGAGCCTTTTGTAATTAAAAAAAAAATTAAGAAAAGCTAATGTTCAGAGTTACAGGCATCAAAAAGACATGTTGAATTTAACATGCTATTTTCCATAACTGCTTACTAAAGTTTTGGATCCATGTATCTTGTCAGTGATGTTTTACTGTTGAAGTTCACGAGTGACTGAATCACTAGTCATTCTGAATTTTTACCTTTAATAGGCAACTTAATTGTTTTATAACAACTACTTTTATTTTTGATATCTAACCTCAGCCTTATGCTCAGTGGATTCTCGCATTAGCAGGAATAATTAAACTTTGTGCCATTTTTATCTTTTATTTTCTGTTGAGGGAAAGTAAGATTTGGATTTTAAGTATGAGCAAGTATGCAAACCTGTGAAGTGAGGCACACCAGATTGCGAGTTTTGCGTTTCATTATGTAATGTCAGTTATCCCCCCAGGTATATTGTAAAGGCTTAAGTCAGGGGTGTCAAACTGATCTGTTAAAGGGCTGTGTGGCTGCAGGTTTTTGTTTCAACCATGCAGAAACACAAAGAACATTTTTTACTTACAAATTGTAAGTAAAAAATGTTCTTTTCACTATCAAACATTTTCAGTAAAATGTTTAGTCTGTTGGATCTTCAGTAAGTAAAAAAAAAGATCTTTTCACTGACAACAAAAATTTTAAATAAAATGTTTTTTCTGTTGGATCTTCTGTAAGTAAAAAATGTTCTTTACATTATCAAAGTAACAATATGGACAAATACACAATGCTGTGCTCAGAATGCCTCCTAAAGTACCTCAAAATTTTCTCGAGCCCCCCCCCCGCTCTTCAGAGTTTTTTCCAATTTCCCGTTGACACCCCTGAATTAAACCATTCATGTAATCTAAATAATTCTTCGTGCTTTAAAGGCACTTTATGTAGCAATGCCACTAATGACCACATGGGGTCAGCATATCACAAGAAAGTTCACGTGTCAGCTCCTGATGTAAGACGCAAAGGCATGCACATCTTGTAGGACAAAATGGTTTTACAACACGTGCTAGACCGTCGTCTCTTATTAGCGAAGGATTGTCTGTAGCCACTTTCACACAGCGATCACGTTACAAAGATGCACCTCTTCGCTGCCTCCTCTCTTCAGCTGGAGGAAGACGATGGCCCAGCTTGAGGCTCCTCCAGGTTGCTAATACAGCCTGCCCAGCCAGCAGGCTCTGCCTGTCTCTTGGCAACAGTGGGTCTGAACACAGCTGTCCAATGGCCGCCGGACTGTCTCTCTCTTATCGTCCCCTTGACGGACTGATTTTATTTTCTGTGTGGAGTTTGCAGCCATTCTTGTGCTCCTGTTCCACCTTTCCACATTGCCAATTCACACATCACTAATTTCTCCCCTATTACGCCCCTGTTACTACCTCTCGAAGGTAGAACAGGGGTGTGACACAGCACAGGGGGTTGGAACAAAGGTGCTACAGAGGCAAACTGGACGTGTGACTGGAGCTGGTGCGTCGTTTGTCAACACAGCAGATCCATACGCCCCCATGTGGTCAGAATTGGAAATGCTACATGTAGTGGCTTGAAGAAAAAAACTAAACAAAAAAGATTGTGCACACATTAAAAAGAGGGTATTGATACTGGAATGATCTCAATACCAAAGTGTTGTGAGGAGGAATGGTATATTATAAAGTAGTTAAAGCTTTGTAACCCCAACTGTTTTGTTTTGAATCTATTTTAACCCTTTCAAAACCGGAGCCCCATTTCATGGGGCCACATGTGGAAGAAGGCTGGGGTTGAAGAGCCTAACAAATAAAGTGAAACTAACAAGACATAACAGAAAAATATCCCAGCTTCAGACTGCATGTAAAGAAATTTAAAAGTAAAAGTAAAAGTTGGACCCACTGCTTCATTTAGCACTTTGCATTTCCTGAACCAACCTGTTTTCTGTTTCCTGATGCGGCGCTATGACATGTTTGTCGGTCACAGTCATGGCCTGCGTGTACACAAAAGAACCTTGTCACAGACTGGATGTTGCTCTTGTTATGTATTTTGTTTTTGTTTTTTTCCAGAGGGGAGTTTCTCCTGATCTGGAGCTGCTGGAGGTCAACACAAAGCTTGACAGTAAAAACTGTGAACTTACTGTCTGCATCCAGGCACTGCAGACGGCCTGCCCTAAACTCAGGGTAAAAAACAAAGATCAAAATAAACACAACTTTTTATTCTGATTTTACTCTGTATATAATTTAGCTTAACGCACGTTCCAGCTGAAACTATTCATCCTCTTCCTGAGAAGTATTTTGATCGCTGATTTGCTCATTTTAAAGTCATGTCAAATTTAGCTCTTAACAGCTCCTCAAAGAGGATTTTGTCTCATTGTAAAGTTATAATCTTAGCAGCAGCACCCACTGCATTAGCATTTTTTCTTCTCTCCTGTAATAACCCGTGACGCATACACGCTTCCCATCAGACCTTCCGGATGCTGAACGTCAGGCCTCTGCACAAGACGATGCGCAACGGAGTCGATTCCACGTCCGGCTTCCCGTTACTGGAGGAGCTGTGCATCGCGACCACGTCGTACTCCTACATGACCGACAAGGATTTGATGGACATCCTGTTCGGCTCCACCAAGCTGCGAGTGCTGGACCTGCGAGGCTGCTCGCGCATCACGCCGGCTGGTCTCGCAGCATTACCCTGCCTCGGTAAGAAAAGATGTGACATTTCCACTTCAGAGTGTGGACCTTTGTGAAATCTCTTAAAGCTGAAAGTCGGCACTTGATTGTTTTATTTCACATCTGCTGTGGTGGTGTTTAAAGGGACAATCGTTGCAAGACTGACACTGCATCCAGAAAGCTTTTACCAATCAGTGCCACTCTTTATTTTTTAAATTTCTGCCAGAGCTTGAGTGTTTGTTCTGGGGACAGTATTTCAGCAGCCACGTTGGGCTGTCCTCACTAAAAAGGGGCCTTCACTTGGTGACCCAGAAGTGGGGTCAGACACTGCAGCAGCTCGACGTCGCAAATCAGCTCTTCACAGAGGAGGACTTGGAGCTAGCAATGAGCTTCCTTGCTGGGGCGGCCGAAGCGGAGACGCTGCGCTCGCTCAACCTCAGCGGGACCAGGATCACGCCACATGCCCTCAGGTATTCTACGCACAGTGAAGGTAGAACTTTAGACTGCATCTGAGCGTGAATCAAGAGTTTGGTTTGTCTGAATCCTGAATTACCTCCACAGGTCAGTTATTGGACAAATGTCAGCTCTGGACTATCTCAACCTTTCGTCCTGCCGCTACCTTCCAAGAGGAATGAAGAAACTTTACCGTGGCCAAGAAGAAATCCGGCAGCTGCTGGAGAAACTGGAATAAGTCTCCCATTCATGCGACATGCCTCTTTGCCGATGGGGTCCTGACCTCTGGTGCTTTTTCTAAATGTTTTATATGTAAACTAATGACTTCATTTAGAACCAACGACTCAAAGACAGAAAATAAAGGTTGGAATTTCAATGAGAGCTCCAATTTCTACTCTGTCAATAACCGAACCATATAATCTGCTTTTATTTTGGAACATGCCAGTTCAAGAAAATAAAAGGCTGACTTTATGATTTTTTAGTAATTTCGACTGGAAAGCTTGAGAGGTTCACCTGTTCAGCCAATCAGAAAAAACAACATTTGACGTTGGCAGAGAGACAACCAGACATCGAAAAATGGTGTGCAGTGGAGTAGGAACGGCAGTAAATGACTGGAGTTGGTGTTTTTTTTTTTTTTTTGTTTTTGTTTTGTTTTGGCAATTCTGCAGGCATCTTAGTTGCTCTTGGAGGCGCCTTAAGGGGTCAGTGCAGAAACCCAACCCCCTGCCCCACTGCGATTGGTTTGGTACATTCTGTACTGGTGGAAACGGCTGTGTCTGGCCAGGCCATGAGGGGCATCTGTGTTTGTATTCGGATCTGCTCCATATCTTCTCATTTTAAATACAACAGTCTTCTAATTATGATCCTTTCAGCTGTCCTCACTGTTATCAAAGCTGTTTCAAAGCACAAATAATCGTTCATCACATTGCTGAAAAGGTTTCCCACTGGTTTTCTTTCCACGTGAGAATGATAAATTTACGGAAATACCAAACTCCAAATTCATTCAGTTGGTATGAACTTGCCCAGCCAACATTTCTATGTGGGGTCCATCTAAGATATATATACGGTATATATATGGGGTGAAAAATGGGGCTCCTAATGGGATTTTCTGCTGGTTTTATAGCACGGGTCTTCAACTCCAGTCCTCGAGAGTCTCCTAACCCTGCATGTCTTAGATAACATGTGTCAAACACGTCATTGTATGTGGCCCTCGAGAGCTTGAGAATTATTGGCTTAAATTTTATACTAATATTTTCTCCCATTATCTCCCATAATGCATTTTGTCGTTACCCACAACGATAACAGTATATCACCACGAGCAAGACATCAAGATGATTTTTCAGAACTGATGGACTTGAGAAAAACCTCTACAAACTAACCCTGACATATCCAAAAAAAGAAAAAATGATGCACAAGGAAGGCAGCTTCATGAACGATGGGAAATGCAAGTTTGTATCTCAAGATGAAAAAAGAGTATGTCCTTTGTGTTATGAGGCAGTGTCAGTCGTGAAAGAGTATAATCTATGTCAGCATTTTGACAGCAAACAGGGAGCTAAGTATGCTAAATTTAGCCCACAAGAAAAAAAAAATCATTTCCGCTTTTGAAACCAAGGTAATGGATACTCTGAGTGATGTAAACATCACCTGTGCGAGAGCAGGGTTACAACCACAAACCCTTAGTTTAATATAATGATTTAAATATTTGAAACTTGAATACATAATAAATACAGAAACACTTATTTAATATAAGTTATATATAATTATATTTAATATAATAAGGTGTAGTTTAATTTATTTTGATTTACATTGCATTTTGTTACATTCATGTTGCCAATCTGGGCCTTGGAGGGCAACCATGATGCTGATGTGGCCCTCAGTAAAAATGAGTCTGACACCCCTGTCTTAGATGTTTCTCTGCTTCAGCACATGAATGGGTCGTTAACGGTCTTGTGGATACCTGGATGACAAGCTGATAGTGATCCACTCATTTGAATCAGGTGCGCTGAATCAGGGAAACATCTAAGACGTGCAGGACAGCGGCCCTTTAGGGACTGCAGTTGCCGAGATAAGACCCCCGTTTACAGGTACATACAATATGGAACCCATATGAGGCCATATTTGAGATGGGTCCAACATACTTAAAGAAACCCATTACACATTATAGCCATTTGACTTGCTTTATTGTTGAATAATAACCATTACAGACTGTAAGGATCTCGGAAGCTTTCATGGTCATGTGGAAACTTTTCAATTCTTTTCTAAACACATGAAGGAGAGCAGGTATTTCAGACTTGGTTAAGCAAAATTTTTTTTACAGAAAAACCAGATCATAAAAGTCCATATACCACTTAGTCATAGGGTTACATGATTGAAAAAACAACAACATAAAAGCAGAATGATGGGGTTCCCTTTCTGCAGAACAAGAATCGTGCATGACTCGGTGCTCTACTTGTAGGTGAGTTCAGAGTACATTCAGATAAGCTCCATCAACTTGAATTGGTGCAGAAACAGCCAAACCCATCAAACCCACAATAATTCAGATGATTGTTAAATGATCACAAGAAGGTAGGCAAGCATGTACTCAACACAAGCCAAATATGAAAGACAGCTAACTAAATACCTGCCGTTCAGTTTGTTTTAGAAAAAAAGTCTTAATCACAGATACAACAAGGCAGTGACACGATTCTTATGTAAAATTTACTCTTCATAAAAGTCTTAATCTAAATCAGTGCAGCAGTTTTTTTAGGCATTTCAAATGAACACATCTGCAAATACGTAAACTTTATATTATTCTATGATAGCAAGAAAGCACTCTTAAAATACATGTATTCACTTATTAATTTTTTTTGAACACGTCAGTGGTTTGCATTTCTAACCTTAGACATTACTGTGAAAAAGGTCATATTTCCAAGGTAAAAAAAAAAATTAAAAAACATTAATACTGGAGTGATAACAATGAGCTTCATTTGTTTAGTGGAAATAAACTGAGGCCTGTGATGGGATCTGTAATGCACCTTTCAACCAGCTGAAGGTAGGTGAGGTTCTCTTGAGTGTTGGGATCAAAGAAGCCCTTGGTGTCGTCATCTGGGTCAGATAAAATCTGGTTCATTTCTTCATCAAAGTAACCTCTTTGGTATGCCACCTGTACAGGCACTCTATGACTGTGGACTGGATCAATGATTCCTCCTGTGGCAATTTGTGCCTCAAGAAGACGAATTCCATGATCCTTCACGATGAGATCTTTCTTCAGGGCCTGGAACAGAGAAATTGTGCCTCCAGTGTATGGATCTTTGTACCCTGTAACTGCTCTTTCAGCCGAAAGTAGTTTGTTTTTCCATTCGTTGCCAACCACTCTTTGAGCTACAGCTTCCTCGACAGAAAGTTTCTTTTTTTCACAGGATCAGTGACAAAGCCGGTGGCAGCCTGGGCCTCCAGCAGAACCAGAGAGGTACCAGGAGTCAGTAGGCCTCTGCTTTTTGCTTCATAGACACTCAGTGTTTCCTTGGTGGACTGGAGGTACACTCCTGCGATGCTGTTGGTGCCCTCGAGGTACTTGCGCACCGAGTCCATTTCACTTACGTCAGCTACTGTGACTTTTCCTGTTCGGAGATCTTTGTAGAGGTCCTCATTGATAATTTTAGATTCAAGGAGCTCAGTAGCAGTGACGTCTTTCCTGATCCCCTGGAAGGTTTTAACTTCAGAGGTCTCAGTGATTGTTGTGATGGTAGTTTTTGTGGAGGTGCTGTCCACTTCTGCCGGTGGGCATGTGACAATTAATGAGGATGACGTTGACATGGTCGGCTGTGGAATGATTGTTAGGATGATTTCCAAAAAGCGCTCGATGGTGATTGATCCAGCTTTGTATTGTTGGACAAGCTCTCTTCTCTCTTTCTTCAGTGATGTATCTGGAGTAGAGCAGATCCCACAGAGACACTGTGGTTCCTTTGTATTTCCCTCCTGCTTTGGTTGTTGTTGTAGATTTCAGGATGAGCTTTGTTGCTTCATCTACAAAGAAGTAGAACTCGCCTTTCTTCACAATGACCAACAAACTGAGGCCTGTGATGGGATCTGTAATGCACCTTTCAACCAGCTGAAGGTAGGTGAGGTTCTCTTGAGTGTTGGGATCAAAGAAGCCCTTGGTGTCGTCATCTGGGTCAGATAAAATCTGGTTCATTTCTTCATCAAAGTAACCTCTTTGGTATGCCACCTGTACAGGCACTCTATGACTGTGGACTGGATCAATGATTCCTCCTGTGGCAATTTGTGCCTCAAGAAGACGAATTCCATGATCCTTCACGATGAGATCTTTCTTCAGGGCCTGGAACAGAGAAATTGTGCCTCCAGTGTATGGATCTTTGTACCCTGTAACTGCTCTTTCAGCCGAAAGTAGTTTTTGTTTTTCCATTCGTTGCCAACCACTCTTTGAGCTACAGCTTCCTCGACAGAAAGTTTCTTGTTTTTTCACAGGATCAATGACAAAGCCGGTGGCAGCCTGGGCCTCCAGCAGAACCAGAGAGGTACCAGGAGTCAGTAGGCCTCTGCTTTTTGCTTCATAGACACTCAGTGTTTCCTTGGTGGACTGGAGGTACACTCCTGCGATGCTGTTGGTGCCCTCGAGGTACTTGCGCACCGAGTCCATTTCACTTACGTCAGCCACTGTGACTTTTCCTGTTCGGAGATCTTTGTAGAGGTCCTCATTGATAATTTTAGATTCAAGGAGCTCAGTAGCAGTGACGTCTTTCCTGATCCCCTGGAAGGTTTTAACTTCAGAGGTCTCAGTGATTGTTGTGATGGTAGTTTTTGTGGAGGTGCTGTCCACTTCTGCCGGTGGGCATGTGACAATTAATGAGGATGACGTTGACATGGTCGGCTGTGGAATGATTGTTAGGATGATTTCCAAAAAGCGCTCGATGGTGATTGATCCAGCTTTGTATTGTTGGACAAGCTCTCTCCTCTTTTCTTCAGTGATGTATCTGGAGTAGAGCAGATCCCACAGAGACACTGTGGTTCCTTTGTATTTCCCTCCTGCTTTGGTTGTTGTTGTAGATTTCAGGATGAGCTTTGTTGCTTCATCTACAAAGAAGTAGAACTCGCCTTTCTTCTTCACAATGACCAACAAACTGAGGCCTGTGATGGGATCTGTAATGCACCTTTCAACCAGCTGAAGGTAGGTGAGGTTCTCTTGAGTGTTGGGATCAAAGAAGCCCTTGGTGTCGTCATCTGGGTCAGATAAAATCTGGTTCATTTCTTCATCAAAGTAACCTCTTTGGTATGCCACCTGTACAGGCACTCTATGACTGTGGACTGGATCAATGATTCCTCCTGTGGCAATTTGTGCCTCAAGAAGACGAATTCCATGATCCTTCACGATGAGATCTTTCTTCAGGGCCTGGAACAGAGAAATTGTGCCTCCAGTGTATGGATCTTTGTACCCTGTAACTGCTCTTTCAGCCGAAAGTAGTTTGTTTTTCCATTCGTTGCCAACCACTCTTTGAGCTACAGCTTCCTCGACAGAAAGTTTCTTGTTTTTCACAGGATCAGTGACAAAGCCGGTGGCAGCCTGGGCCTCCAGCAGAACCAGAGAGGTACCAGGAGTCAGTAGGCCTCTGCTTTTTGCTTCATAGACACTCAGTGTTTCCTTGGTGGACTGGAGGTACACTCCTGCGATGCTGTTGGTGCCCTCGAGGTACTTGCGCACCGAGTCCATTTCACTTACGTCAGCCACTGTGACTTTTCCTGTTCGGAGATCTTTGTAGAGGTCCTCATTGATAATTTTAGATTCAAGGAGCTCAGTAGCAGTGACGTCTTTCCTGATCCCCTGGAAGGTTTTAACTTCAGAGGTCTCAGTGATTGTTGTGATGGTAGTTTTTGTGGAGGTGCTGTCCACTTCTGCCGGTGGGCATGTGACAATTAATGAGGATGACGTTGACATGGTCGGCTGTGGAATGATTGTTAGGATGATTTCCAAAAAGCGCTCGATGGTGATTGATCCAGCTTTGTATTGTTGGACAAGCTCTCTCCTCTTTTCTTCAGTGATGTATCTGGAGTAGAGCAGATCCCACAGAGACACTGTGGTTCCTTTGTATTTCCCTCCTGCTTTGGTTGTTGTTGTAGATTTCAGGATGAGCTTTGTTGCTTCATCTACAAAGAAGTAGAACTCGCCTTTCTTCACAATGACCAACAAACTGAGGCCTGTGATGGGATCTGTAATGCACCTTTCAACCAGCTGAAGGTAGGTGAGGTTCTCTTGAGTGTTGGGATCAAAGAAGCCCTTGGTGTCGTCATCTGGGTCAGATAAAATCTGGTTCATTTCTTCATCAAAGTAACCTCTTTGGTATGCCACCTGTACAGGCACTCTATGACTGTGGACTGGATCAATGATTCCTCCTGTGGCAATTTGTGCCTCAAGAAGACGAATTCCATGATCCTTCACGATGAGATCTTTCTTCAGGGCCTGGAACAGAGAAATTGTGCCTCCAGTGTATGGATCTTTGTACCCTGTAACTGCTCTTTCAGCCGAAAGTAGTTTGTTTTTCCATTCGTTGCCAACCACTCTTTGAGCTACAGCTTCCTCCTCGACAGAAAGTTTCTTGTTTTTCACAGGATCAATGACAAAGCCGGTGGCTGCCTGGGCCTCCAGCAGAACCAGAGAGGTACCAGGAGTCAGTAGGCCTCTGCTTTTTGCTTCATAGACACTCAGTGTTTCCTTGGTGGACTGGAGGTACACTCCTGCGATGCTGTTGGTGCCCTCGAGGTACTTGCGCACCGAGTCCATTTCACTTACGTCAGCCACTGTGACTTTTCCTGTTCGGAGATCTTTGTAGAGGTCCTCATTGATAATTTTAGATTCAAGGAGCTCAGTAGCAGTGACGTCTTTCCTGATCCCCTGGAAGGTTTTAACTTCAGAGGTCTCAGTGATTGTTGTGATGGTAGTTTTTGTGGAGGTGCTGTCCACTTCTGCCGGTGGGCATGTGACAATTAATGAGGATGACGTTGACATGGTCGGCTGTGGAATGATTGTTAGGATGATTTCCAAAAAGCGCTCGATGGTGATTGATCCAGCTTTGTATTGTTGGACAAGCTCTCTTCTCTTTTCTTCAGTGATGTATCTGGAGTAGAGCAGATCCCACAGAGACACTGTGGTTCCTTTGTATTTCCCTCCTGCTTTGGTTGTTGTTGTAGATTTCAGGATGAGCTTTGTTGCTTCATCTACAAAGAAGTAGAACTCGCCTTTCTTCACAATGACCAACAAACTGAGGCCTGTGATGGGATCTGTAATGCACCTTTCAACCAGCTGAAGGTAGGTGAGGTTCTCTTGAGTGTTGGGATCAAAGAAGCCCTTGGTGTCGTCATCTGGGTCAGATAAAATCTGGTTCATTTCTTCATCAAAGTAACCTCTTTGGTATGCCACCTGTACAGGCACTCTATGACTGTGGACTGGATCAATGATTCCTCCTGTGGCAATTTGTGCCTCAAGAAGACGAATTCCATGATCCTTCACGATGAGATCTTTCTTCAGGGCCTGGAACAGAGAAATTGTGCCTCCAGTGTATGGATCTTTGTACCCTGTAACTGCTCTTTCAGCCGAAAGTAGTTTGTTTTTCCATTCGTTGCCAACCACTCTTTGAGCTACAGCTTCCTCGACAGAAAGTTTCTTGTTTTTCACAGGATCAATGACAAAGCCGGTGGCTGCCTGGGCCTCCAGCAGAACCAGAGAGGTACCAGGAGTCAGTAGGCCTCTGCTTTTTTGCTTCATAGACACTCAGTGTTTCCTTGGTGGACTGGAGGTACACTCCTGCGATGCTGTTGGTGCCCTCGAGGTACTTGCGCACCGAGTCCATTTCACTTACGTCAGCCACTGTGACTTTTCCTGTTCGGAGATCTTTGTAGAGGTCCTCATTGATAATTTTAGATTCAAGGAGCTCAGTAGCAGTGACGTCTTTCCTGATCCCCTGGAAGGTTTTAACTTCAGAGGTCTCAGTGATTGTTGTGATGGTAGTTTTTGTGGAGGTGCTGTCCACTTCTTCTGCCGGTGGGCATGTGACAATTAATGAGGATGACGTTGACATGGTCGGCTGTGGAATGATTGTTAGGATGATTTCCAAAAAGCGCTCGATGGTGATTGATCCAGCTTTGTATTGTTGGACAAGCTCTCTCCCTCTTTTCTTCAGTGATGTATCTGGAGTAGAGCAGATCCCACAGAGACACTGTGGTTCCTTTGTATTTCCCTCCTGCTTGGGTTGTTGTTGTAGATTTCAGGATGAGCTTTGTTGCTTCATCTACAAAGAAGTAGAACTCGCCTTTCTTCACAATGACCAACAAACTGAGGCCTGTGATGGGATCTGTAATGCACCTTTCAACCAGCTGAAGGTAGGTGAGGTTCTCTTGAGTGTTGGGATCAAAGAAGCCCTTGGTGTCGTCATCTGGGTCAGATAAAATCTGGTTCATTTCTTCATCAAAGTAACCTCTTTGGTATGCCACCTGTACAGGCACTCTATGACTGTGGACTGGATCAATGATTCCTCCTGTGGCAATTTGTGCCTCAAGAAGACGAATTCCATGATCCTTCACGATGAGATCTTTCTTCAGGGCCTGGAACAGAGAAATTGTGCCTCCAGTGTATGGATCTTTGTACCCTGTAACTGCTCTTTCAGCCGAAAGTAGTTTGTTTTTCCATTCGTTGCCAACCACTCTTTGAGCTACAGCTTCCTCGACAGAAAGTTTCTTGTTTTTCACAGGATCAATGACAAAGCCGGTGGCTGCCTGGGCCTCCAGCAGAACCAGAGAGGTACCAGGAGTCAGTAGGCCTCTGCTTTTTGCTTCATAGACACTCAGTGTTTCCTTGGTGGACTGGAGGTACACTCCTGCGATGCTGTTGGTGCCCTCGAGGTACTTGCGCACCGAGTCCATTTCACTTACGTCAGCCACTGTGACTTTTCCTGTTCGGAGATCTTTGTAGAGGTCCTCATTGATAATTTTAGATTCAAGGAGCTCAGTAGCAGTGACGTCTTTCCTGATCCCCTGGAAGGTTTTAACTTCAGAGGTCTCAGTGATTGTTGTGATGGTAGTTTTTGTGGAGGAGCTGTCCACTTCTGCCGGTGGGCATGTGACAATTAATGAGGATGACGTTGACATGGTCGGCTGTGGAATGATTGTTAGGATGATTTCCAAAAAGCGCTTGATGGTGATTGATCCAGCTTTGTATTGTTGGACAAGCTCTCTCCTCTTTTCTTCAGTGATGTATCTGGAGTAGAGCAGATCCCACAGAGACACTGTGGTTCCTTTGTATTTCCCTCCTGCTTGGGTTGTTGTTGTAGATTTCAGGATGAGCTTTGTTGCTTCATCTACAAAGAAGTAGAACTCGCCTTTCTTCACAATGACCAACAAACTGAGGCCTGTGATGGGATCTGTAATGCACCTTTCAACCAGCTGAAGGTAGGTGAGGTTCTCTTGAGTGTTGGGATCAAAGAAGCCCTTGGTGTCGTCATCTGGGTCAGATAAAATCTGGTTCATTTCTTCATCAAAGTAACCTCTTTGGTATGCCACCTGTACAGGCACTCTATGACTGTGGACTGGATCAATGATTCCTCCTGTGGCAATTTGTGCCTCAAGAAGACGAATTCCATGATCCTTCACAATGAGATCTTTCTTCAGGGCCTGGAACAGAGAAATTGTGCCTCCAGTGTATGGATCTTTGTACCCTGTAACTGCTCTTTCAGCCGAAAGTAGTTGTTTTTTTCCATTCGTTGCCAACCACTCTTTGAGCTACAGCTTCCTCGACAGAAAGTTTCTTGTTTTTCACAGGATCAATGACAAAGCCGGTGGCTGCCTGGGCCTCCAGCAGAACCAGAGAGGTACCAGGAGTCAGTAGGCCTCTGCTTTTTGCTTCATAGACACTCAGTGTTTCCTTGGTGGACTGGAGGTACACTCCTGCGATGCTGTTGGTGCCCTCGAGGTACTTGCGCACCGAGTCCATTTCACTTACGTCAGCCACTGTGACTTTTCCTGTTCGGAGATCTTTGTAGAGGTCCTCATTGATAATTTTAGATTCAAGGAGCTCAGTAGCAGTGACGTCTTTCCTGATCCCCTGGAAGGTTTTAACTTCAGAGGTCTCAGTGATTGTTGTGATGGTAGTTTTTGTGGAGGAGCTGTCCACTTCTGCCGGTGGGCATGTGACAATTAATGAGGATGACGTTGACATGGTCGGCTGTGGAATGATTGTTAGGATGATTTCCAAAAAGCGCTTGATGGTGATTGATCCAGCTTTGTATTGTTGGACAAGCTCTCTCCTCTTTTCTTCAGTGATGTATCTGGAGTAGAGCAGATCCCACAGAGACACTGTGGTTCCTTTGTATTTCCCTCCTGCTTGGGTTGTTGTTGTAGATTTCAGGATGAGCTTTGTTGCTTCATCTACAAAGAAGTAGAACTCGCCTTTCTTCACAATGACCAACAAACTGAGGCCTGTGATGGGATCTGTAATGCACCTTTCAACCAGCTGAAGGTAGGTGAGGTTCTCTTGAGTGTTGGGATCAAAGAAGCCCTTGGTGTCGTCATCTGGGTCAGATAAAATCTGGTTCATTTCTTTCTTCATCAAAGTAACCTCTTTGGTATGCCACCTGTACAGGCACTCTATGACTGTGGACTGGATCAATGATTCCTCCTGTGGCAATTTGTGCCTCAAGAAGACGAATTCCATGATCCTTCACGATGAGATCTTTCTTCAGGGCCTGGAACAGAGAAATTGTGCCTCCAGTGTATGGATCTTTGTACCCTGTAACTGCTCTTTCAGCCGAAAGTAGTTTGTTTTTCCATTCGTTGCCAACCACTCTTTGAGCTACAGCTTCCTCGACAGAAAGTTTCTTGTTTTTCACAGGATCAATGACAAAGCCGGTGGCAGCCTGGGCCTCCAGCAGAACCAGAGAGGTACCAGGAGTCAGTAGGCCTCTGCTTTTTGCTTCATAGACACTCAGTGTTTCCTTGGTGGACTGGAGGTACACTCCTGCGATGCTGTTGGTGCCCTCGAGGTACTTGCGCACCGAGTCCATTTCACTTACGTCAGCCACTGTGACTTTTTCCTGTTCGGAGATCTTTGTAGAGGTCCTCATTGATAATTTTTAGATTCAAGGAGCTCAGTAGCAGTGACGTCTTTCCTGATCCCCTGGAAGGTTTTTAACTTCAGAGGTCTCAGTGATTGTTGTGATGGTAGTTTTTGTGGAGGTGCTGTCCACTTCTGCCGGTGGGCATGTGACAATTAATGAGGATGACGTTGACATGGTCGGCTGTGGAATGATTGTTAGGATGATTTCCAAAAAGCGCTCGATGGTGATTGATCCAGCTTTGTATTGTTGGACAAGCTCTCTTCTCTTTTTTCTTCAGTGATGTATCTGGAGTAGAGCAGATCCCACAGAGACACTGTGGTTCCTTTGTATTTCCCTCCTGCTTTGGTTGTTGTTGTAGATTTCAGGATGAGCTTTGTTGCTTCATCTACAAAGAAGTAGAACTCGCCTTTCTTCACAATGACCAACAAACTGAGGCCTGTGATGGGATCTGTAATGCACCTTTCAACCAGCTGAAGGTAGGTGAGGTTCTCTTGAGTGTTGGGATCAAAGAAGCCCTTGGTGTCGTCATCTGGGTCAGATAAAATCTGGTTCATTTCTTCATCAAAGTAACCTCTTTGGTATGCCACCTGTACAGGCACTCTATGACTGTAGATTGGATCGATGATTCCTCCTGTGGCAATTTGTGCCTCAAGAAGACGAATTCCATGATCCTTCACGATGAGATCTTTCTTCAGGGCCTGGAACAGAGAAATTGTGCCTCCAGTGTATGGATCTTTGTACCCTGTAACTGCTCTTTCAGCCGAAAGTAGTTTGTTTTTCCATTCGTTGCCAACCACTCTTTGAGCTACAGCTTCCTCGACAGAAAGTTTCTTGTTTTTCACAGGATCAATGACAAAGCCGGTGGCAGCCTGGGCCTCCAGCAGAACCAGAGAGGTACCAGGAGTCAGTAGGCCTCTGCTTTTTGCTTCATAGACACTCAGTGTTTCCTTGGTGGACTGGAGGTACACTCCTGCGATGCTGTTGGTGCCCTCGAGGTACTTGCGCACCGAGTCCATTTCACTTACGTCAGCCACTGTGACTTTTCCTGTTCGGAGATCTTTGTAGAGGTCCTCATTGATAATTTTAGATTCAAGGAGCTCAGTAGCAGTGACGTCTTTCCTGATCCCCTGGAAGGTTTTAACTTCAGAGGTCTCAGTGATTGTTGTGATGGTAGTTTTTGTGGAGGAGCTGTCCACTTCTGCCGGTGGGCATGTGACAATTAATGAGGATGACGTTGACATGGTCGGCTGTGGAATGATTGTTAGGATGATTTCCAAAAAGCGCTCGATGGTGATTGATCCAGCTTTGTATTGTTGGACAAGCTCTCTCCTCTTTTCTTCAGTGATGTATCTGGAGTAGAGCAGATCCCACAGAGACACTGTGGTTCCTTTGTATTTCCCTCCTGCTTTGGTTGTTATTGTAGATTTCAGGATGAGCTTTGTTGCTTCATCTACAAAGAAGTAGAACTCGCCTTTCTTCACAATGACCAACAAAACTGAGGCCTGTGATGGGATCTGTAATGCACCTTTCAACCAGCTGAAGGTAGGTGAGGTTCTCTTGAGTGTTGGGATCAAAGAAGCCCTTGGTGTCGTCATCTGGGTCAGATAAAATCTGGTTCATTTCTTCATCAAAGTAACCTCTTTGGTATGCCACCTGTACAGGCACTCTATGACTGTGGACTGGATCAATGATTCCTCCTGTGGCAATTTGTGCCTCAAGAAGACGAATTCCATGATCCTTCACGATGAGATCTTTCTTCAGGGCCTGGAACAGAGAAATTGTGCCTCCAGTGTATGGATCTTTGTACCCTGTAACTGCTCTTTCAGCCGAAAGTAGTTTGTTTTTCCATTCGTTGCCAACCACTCTTTGAGCTACAGCTTCCTCGACAGAAAGTTTCTTGTTTTTCACAGGATCAATGACAAAGCCGGTGGCTGCCTGGGCCTCCAGCAGAACCAGAGAGGTACCAGGAGTCAGTAGGCCTCTGCTTTTTGCTTCATAGACACTCAGTGTTTCCTTGGTGGACTGGAGGTACACTCCTGCGATGCTGTTGGTGCCCTCGAGGTACTTGCGCACGAGTCCATTTCACTTACGTCAGCCACTGTGACTTTTCCTGTTCGGAGATCTTTGTAGAGGTCCTCATTGATAATTTTAGATTCAAGGAGCTCAGTAGCAGTGACGTCTTTCCTGATCCCCTGGAAGGTTTTAACTTCAGAGGTCTCAGTGATTGTTGTGATGGTAGTTTTTGTGGAGGTGCTGTCCACTTCTGCCGGTGGGCATGTGACAATTAATGAGGATGACGTTGACATGGTCGGCTGTGGAATGATTGTTAGGATGATTTCCAAAAAGCGCTCGATGGTGATTGATCCAGCTTTGTATTGTTGGACAAGCTCTTTCCTCTTTTCTTCAGTGATGTATCTGGAGTAGAGGAGATCCCACAGAGACACTGTGGTTCCTTTGTATTTCCCTCCTGCTTGGGTTGTTGTTGTAGATTTCAGGATGAGCTTTGTTGCTTCGTCTACAAAGAAGTAGAACTCGCCTTTCTTTACAATGGCCAACAAACTGAGGCCTGTGATGGGATCTGTAATGCACCTTTCAACCAGCTGAAGGTAGGTGAGGTTCTCTTGAGTGTTGGGATCAAAGAAGCCCTTGGTGTCGTCATCTGGGTCAGATAAAATCTGGTTCATTTCTTCATCAAAGTAACCTCTTTGGTATGCCACCTGTACAGGCACTCTATGACTGTAGATTGGATCGATGATTCCTCCTGTGGCAATTTGTGCCTCAAGAAGACGAATTCCATGATCCTTCACGATGAGATCTTTCTTCAGGGCCTGGAACAGGGAAATTGTGCCTCCAGTGTATGGATCTTTGTACCCTGTAACTGCTCTTTCAGCTGAAAGTAGCTTGTTTTTCCATTCGTTGCCAACCACTCCTTGAGCTACAGCTTCCTCTACAGAAAGTTTTTTGTTGTTCACGGGATCAATGACAAAGCCGGTGGCCGCCTGAGCCTCCAGTAGAACCAGAGAGGTACCAGGAGTCAGGAAACCTCTTCTTCTTGCTTCATATATACTCATAACCTTTTTTGTAGATTCAATTCTGACACCTGCTATGCAGTTTGTCGCTCCAAGGTACTTTTGAATTGACTCCATTTTTGACACGTTGTCTTCGGTTACTTCTCCTTGTATAATTTGTGTGAAAAGCTCCTTTGAGATAATTTTTGATTCGAAGAGCTCACTGGCGGAGACCTTCTTTCTTAGTCCTTTGAACTTTTTTTCTTTGGATTCCACTTCTGCTATGATAACTGTTAGTATTTCAATGATCTCCTCAAATTTCATGGCTCCTGTCCTGTATTGCTGCAGAAGCTGTTCCCTTTTTTGGTTTGAGATGTATTCAGAGAGTATGACCTCCCAAAGTGTCACTTCTTTGTCTTTAAATTTCCCCACATTCAAGGTGACGGTTTTACTTTTGAAAGCAAGCTCTACTTGCTCATCTTTATGAAACAACCTGGTCTCCTCTTGATGCAGTGGTAGGAGAAGTAGCCCTGTTTTTTGATCTGTCTCACATTGATTTTTAAGCTTAAGGTAGGAGATCTTTTCCTTGGTGTTTGGGTCAAAGAAGCCATGTGCATCATCAGTGGTGTTTGAAAGAATATTGTGAGTTTCTGCATTCAGATATCCTCTCTTAATCGCAACATGACTTGGTAACCTGAGGCTTTGATTTGGGTCAACTATTCCGGTTGCTATTTGTGCCTCAAGAAGAAGTAGGCCATGGTTTCTTTCAATGAGCTGTTTATTTATGGCTTCAAACAGGGATATTGTTGCATCCGTGTATGGATCTTTATAGCCAGTGACTGCACGCTCAGCTGAGAGAAGTTCCTCGTGTACATCTGGTCCAATCACCTTCTCTTTTGCAGCTTCGTCGACTGTATACCATTTGTTATTGACAGGATCAATTAGCCATCCTGTTGCAACCTGTGCTTCAAGGAGTAAAAGTGCCATTCCAGGAGTCAACAGACCTTCTTGTTTTGCTTCATATATGCTCATTACTTTTTGGGTTGGATGAACCTTGATTCCAGCAATGCTTCCGGTTCCCTTCAGGTATCTTCTCACATGTTCTTTTTGGGTTACTTCATTAAAACTGAGTTTTCCTTCTTTCATTTGTTTCATTGTCTCTGCATCAAGAATGCCATAATCCAGTAGTTGTTGTGCAGAGACATGCTTTCTCAGAGCCATTGTCATTTTAGGGGTTTCACTTTTCTCCAATTTCTCTATTATGGTAATCACTGTGGTGATTATTGTTTGTGTGCTGATCTGCCTTGTTCTAAATTTTTCAATGAGTTCAAGCCGCTGATCCTCAGTGAAATACCCAGAATGGATCAAATCCCACAGAGAAACAGATTTTCCCGAGAAGTGTCCCACAGATATGTTTACGCATGTCTTCTCAAACTCTTGCTTTATCTCTGTTTCAGTATATGCTCCTTTATTGATTTTGCCTTTGGCGTGTCATCCAGTGGCAGTAGAAGAAGTCCAGTATCCTTGTCTTTCACACACCTGCCCAGCATTTCCATGTACGTCAGGTTGTCTTGCGTCTTTGGGTCGAAAAAGCCCTTGGTGTCATCTGTTGGATCTGTTAGGATTTGATTGAGTTCTGCATCGAAATACCCCTTTCTGTATGCAACCTCCAGAGGTAAGTGAAGACACTTCAAGGGATCGATGATACCACCAGTACCAATCTGGGCCTCAAGTAAACGAATGCCATGCTGCTTGACAATGAGATCCTTTTGCAAGGCTTGGAATAGTGAGATCTTTTGACCTGTGTATGGATCTGTGTAACCAGTGACAGCCCGTTCAGCAGACAAAAGCTTTTCATAAATTTGTGGACCAATCAAATTTTCTTTGAGAGCTTGTTCAACAGTGAGCTCTTTATTATTCAGAGGATCAACAATAAACCCTGTAGCAGCTTGTGCTTCAAGCAGGCAAAGGGCAGTGCCGGGGGAGAGGATGCCAATTTTCTGTGCCTCGTAGATGCTTAGTTTCTGATTGGAGGGTTGCAGTATCAGGCCAGCAACACAGCTTGTCCCTTTCAGGTAAGCTCTAACACTGTCCATCTTCAGCACATCGGTGCTCGTCATCTTTCCATCTATCAAACTGTTGTATGTATTTTCATCCACAATTTGCAGATCCAGAAGATCAGCAACCGAGACTTCTCCTCTGAGACCTTCAAACCTCAGGCTTTCTTGCTGTTTTATTTCCTTACTCTCTATGATTTCTACAACTGTGACTGTGAGCTCTTCAACAGTGATTTTTCTGGACTTGAAGAGCTTGAAAAACTCCTGTCGTTTTTCCTCAGACAGGTACTCTGAATTGATAAGATCCCACAATGTTGTGTGCTTGCCCTTAAATCTGCCATACTTGACGGTAACTGTTGTTGTTTTGAAGATATTCTGCATGTTATCATCTATGTTGATTCTTTTACCCTTGCTCTTAAGAGGCAGGAGGCACAGACCAGTACTGGGATCTGTGACACATCTGGCCATGAGCTGCAGATATGTCAGGTTGTCTTTAGTGTTGGGGTCAAAGAATCCTTTGGTGTCATCACTAGGATCACCCAAGATCTGATTCATCTCTTCATTGAAGTACCCCCTCTTGTAAGCCACATGGACAGGAATGCGGTGGCTGTTAACTGGATCAATGATTCCACCTGTTGCAATTTGTGCCTCCAGAAGACGAATTCCATGGTCTTTTACAATGAGGTCTTCTTGCATCGCTTGGAACAAAGAGATTATTTTTCCATCGTGGGGATTTTTGTATCCAGTGACTGCTCTCTCTGCTGAGCGCAACTTCTGACAGACATCAGGCCCCACAATCTTTGCTTTGACAGCGTCATCCACTGAAAACTTCCTGTTTCCTATCGGGTCAATGATGAAGCCTGTCGCCGCCTGTGCCTCCAGGAGAACCAGAGCAGTTCCCGGCATCAGTTTTCCTTTCTGTCTGGCTTGGTAGATGGACATTACCTGAGAGTCAGGAAGCAAGATGCCGGCAATGCTGCCTTTCCCTTGTAAGTACACATTTACATTTTCATCCTCAATGACTTCCTTCACTGTTTTTTTCCCTTTTTTCAGATCCTCCAGGACCTCCTCACTAATGATATCAGCTTCCACAAGCTGTTTGGCTGTGACATTTTCTCTGATGCCTTCAAAGATAATCTTTGTTGTTTTCACAGACTTTTCTATGACTTCCAAAACCGTTGTAATGATTACCTTGATACTGAGCCTCCCCTCTTTGTATTTCTGAAAGATATCTTGCCTCTGCTGCTCATCAAAGTATTCAGACATCAGCAGCTCCCACAGGGATACTGTCATTCCCATGTACTTCCCACATGACACTTTCACCTTCTCATCTTTGAAGACCATTTTAGTTTGGTAATCTATAAAGCTGAAATTCAGCTTGTCTGATTTGCCTTGTAGAGGAAGAAGGACCAGTCCGGTGGCAGGATCAGTGACACACCTTTGCACCAGCTGAAGGTAGGTTAGGTTTTCTTCTGTGTTTGGGTCAAAAAATCCTTTTGTGTCATCTCCCTCATCTTCCAGTATGGCATTCATTTCCTCATTAAAATAACCTCTCTTGAAGGCCACTTCTCTGGGAAGCCTGTGACTGTAGATTGGGTCTATTATTCCTCCTGTAGCAATTTGTGCCTCAAGAAGGCGAATCCCGTGATCTTTGACGATGAGGTCTTTTGACATTGCTTGAAACAGGGATATGGTCTCCCCCGAATATGGGTCTTTGTAACCAGTCACTGCTTGCTCAGCAGAACGCAGCTTTGCATGATACTCCGGGCCAACAAGTTTGTGTCTGACAGCTTCATCCACGTTGTACTTTTTATTTTCTACAGGATCAATCATGAAACCAGTTGCAGCTTGTGCCTCCAGAAGGACAAGTGCTGTTCCAGGCATCAGTATGCCTTGCCTCTTGGCTTGATAAATGCTCATTCTCTGGTTGGTCGAGAGCAGAGCTATGCCTGCTATACTGCCTTTGCCTTCCAGGTATTCTTTCACTGTTTCCATCAGCATCACATCCTGTGTTGTGGTCTTTCCCTTCTGCAGGTCATCATATGTCTCTTTATCAATGATTTTGGACTCCAGTAGTTGGCTGGAAGGAAATGCCTTTGCGCAGACCTTTGAAAGCAACGCAGACAGGAAGGAGTGAGAGGCCTGTGTCTGGTTCCACAGTGCATTTCTTTAGGAGGTTTCTGTAGTCAAGAGTCTCTTGCGTGCTTGGATTGTAGTACACTTTGAGCTCTGACATCTGGTCACTGAGCAAGCCTTGTTCATAGAAGCCCCTTTTAATCGCAGAGTCAACCGAGATGTTTTTCTTCTCCAAAGGATCAAACAGACCTTTTGTGGCCATTTGTGCCTCCAGCAGCCTCAATCCATAATCTCTTGGGACTAGATCTTTTTGCATAGCTTGGAATACAGATATCATTTCGTTGGTGTAGGGGTCTACATAGCCACCGATGGCTTTCTCTGCTACGAGGAGTTTTTCCCTCATCTCTGGGCCAACTACTGCCTCTTTAACAGCATCTGCAACAGGAAGTATTCGGTTGTTTACCGGGTCAACAATGCCCACTGAGGCAGCTTGCGCTTCAAGCAGGGCTAATGCTGTTCCTGGCTTAAGCAGACGTCTCTTCATTGCTTGATATATGGTCATCTTCTCCTTCGACCTCTCCAGAAATATGCCCGCCACAGGACCATGGACTTCTGGGCAGCCATTTTCTTTTGTCACAGCATTGTCCATCTCGACCTAAAGGGCCATTAACACATAAATACATCATTCATTTGGTGTGAGTGGTTCATTCTCTGTATTTTAAGTAACATTGATAAGATCTACCACAAATTCAATATCATTTTATCTCACTAATTCTTAGAAATAGTATATTTAGGACTGCAGTCTATTGAGGTTGAAAGGCAGGTTAAGGGATTTCTGGATTATGTCACAGTTGTTGATATTTGAAAGAAAACAGGAAAGCACAGTGCTAGCTCCTCCTTCACACTTCCTCCAGTGGTCAGTGAGAAAACATGTCCCATCTCGAACTCTCCCCTGCGTGCAGGGACTCTTCCCCTGTTTCGGTGGTTTGGGGGGCAGGCCGCCCCTGCTGCGCTTGTCTCCAGTTTATAGAACCAGGGCTGTGTATGAAGACTAGAGTTTTTTGTGTGCTTGTAAGAGTGGCAGCCAGCAGGAGGTGAGGAAATACTCACTGAATATGAGGAAAAGTATTCGGGTTTAAAATATATATATATATATACATAGAATCACCTACCCTACCTTTAAGAAAGCTGGTTCTCTATGTTTTCCATTTGCATCTTACAGAGACTGGAAAGTGAAGATGGGTGTTAATAAAATTTGTATTTATAACACATGTGCAACCTTTTACAGTTATTTTCACATTTGTTTCCTCTTTAGATCTGTTTTATTGGCAGCCATACGAGCGTGACGTCACCCCTGGGTTTTCTGAAGAGCGTTTTTAAAGCCTCTTTCGTCACTCGCCATGGTGCCATATCGGCCCCGACTCTGGCCAACTAGAGTTCATCCAAAAACGGACTAACAGGTGGAACAAACAAACTGGGACACGCCCACTTTTGCTTTTTTTTAATTGTGAAACAGTAAAAGAAAATGAGGAACAGGAAGTGGCAAAATAATACGGAAAAAGACCAAATAAAAGAGGAGAAGACTAAATATGAAAATTTGCACCAATTTAACCTGTTTATTCAGTTATACATTTAGCAAGTTTCTTCTATTATATTTCAGTATTTTGCTTTTGTTCCATTCATATTATGTCATGTAGCTAAAACTATTTTATTTAAAGGTAGGGTAAGGCATTCTAAAGACTTTCTAAATGGGAATACTTTTCTTCACGTCACCATCCGAGCTGCCCATCTTGTGAGTGCACTAGAAAAAAAACCCAAACCAACTCTTCATACACAGCACTGACTCAGTAAACTGGGAAACAAGAGAGTGGGGGTCGCCTGACTCCCAAACTATTAGAAAAAAACAAAAATGAAATGCATTCACTGGCAGATAGAGGGTTTGTGCATGAGGTGCAGATGTAGGGATGATCAACTACACACTCAAGAGCAATTAAGACAAACTAATTAGCGTGAGACCCATGTTTTGGACTGTGGGAGGAAACTGCAGTACCTGGAGAAAACTGGAGCAAGGAGCCGCTTTGGCTCCTTGAAGTGAACCAGGAAGTGCAGTTCACTGGAATGACCACTAGGGGCTGGCTCCAAAAGCAAACTTGACTGACCCATCGTGTTAAAATGTCCAACTTCACCTCAGACATAAACATGTTTATAGCTAAGCACTCCATTGATAGGTTTCACATCCTGCATGGGAGGTGATTTTTTTATGTAACTTATCAGGTACAATTATATAGAAAGCCAGACAGATAAAACCCATAAAACAGAGGCCGAAATAAAATAAGGGGAGGACAATCAATCAATCAATCTGGGACCCCCACCCTGAAGGGTTCTGGTAAATGCTACCTCCCTGCGTAGGCAGGCTAGTAAGGTCCTTCCTATCTTCTCCTTGTCTTCTATGAAATAATTATGCCCTCCATCTTTCCCTTGACATTCAGCAACATCAGTCCAAACATCACAGATAAAAACAGATTTCACAATCAAAACGGCTTTTTTCACACATCAAACCTTTCAGTTTGGTTATGTCTGCAGCCTGATGTCCTCGGATGCCACTGGCTGATCCAAAATCCAGGAGTAAGATCAAAGGTGCTCGTGCTGCGTGGGTCAAAACCGTCCCTGTGGAGACAAGCAGCCACATGGGTTTCAGTTTCAATTTTTTAATGTTCTCCTCCAGACGATGGTTTTGTATTCCTCATCATCTGGATCTGGATGGGAAGAAAGATTGTGAGCATGGTTATTTATTTTTTATTTTTCCTTTTCATTTCTGCATGCCTGTGCACACTCTGCAGAGGCAATGAACTCTTGATGAGCGACCTCATATCTCCTCTCTGTTTTGGCCATAAGCCATGTGTGATTAGAGGATGTGTGGAAATAACAAATACGAGTGTCTGGTTGTCTGGTTACTTCTCCGTAAAAGTCTTTCATAGCCTCCTTCAAAAGCAAAGGTTCCAAAGTTTTCCCTTTATTGTGTCATTGATAAGATCTGAGTGCTCCTGGTAAGTTTTAGTTGATGTGTACAGAATACTGGGAGAATACCACTGTTGCAGCCTGCTTTTTAACAGTCAGGAAACAACATTTTCTTTGTTATACTAACATCAAAGAAAAATGCAGAGCTGTGTGCTGCAATTGGCTTGGTACATTTTGTACCAGCAGAAACAGCCGAGAGGGGGAAGGCTCCCATGTTCGTTTTATGAGGTTCTTCATGAAGTGAGCAGGTATGACTGGCCACTACGCTGCAATGCCTTGATTCGTCTTCGATTCTTTTTCGGCTGTCGTGTCTTAGATCTGCTGCTGTCTTTCAGATTGTTGTCCCGCTGCATGACCCGACGTCAGCCAGGTTTTAGTTGCCAAACGGCTGGCCTCATATTGACTCTGCTGCACAGAGCCAGCCATCAGCTTGAGTACAAAAACGAAGCTGAGATGAGATAAACTGATCATCAGCTTAACGCAGCCGTCATCTCATCGAACAGACTCCATCTAGCAAACTGACTATGAAAGTGTCTAAAAAAAGAAAGAAAGAAAGACAGAAGAGCACAAGTTTCATCGTGTCCAGCATTACTCTAAATTTCTCACATATTGATAGACCCTATTGACTCAATAAAGTCATAAACGTCGATATGACAGATATGAGATAAGTCAGATTTCACAATACATATCAACCTTTCGATTTCTTATTTGTGCAAACAGCCTCTGATCCTCGGACCCTCCCTGCCACATAATGATCCCATGTGCCTTTTGAAATATTTTGTGAAACCTCAACTCACACGCACGCACGCACACAAGGATTTACCCAAACTGGGATGTGTCTCCTGAACATGATAATGTCCAAGTTTCCAAACGCACCCCCTGATAAGATGAACGCTGCTCTTTATCTACAGGGGATTTCCTTTCTTCCCATCGAGTGGGCTGACGTATGCTGCAAAAAAAAAAAGAAAACTGAAAACCAGGACAGCAGAGCATTGGAGCCGCTCCCTGTTTTGATCTGCTTTGCTTTAAATGTCCCCACCAGCTCAGGAGAGTCATGTTTCCTATATTCTGTTGGTATTTACTTAAAGCTGCCCTTTATTCCTGGTTGTGATTCTAACTGGGTAACATTTTACAGAGGGCTGTCAGTAACCTGTTATGTGTTGATTTATTATAGAAGTATAACAAATAAGATACATGTGTGGTATTTAGAAGTATTGCTTCCGTGTGGTGGTTCCTCTGAGTGCATTTTTTATACATCAAACCGAAACTCTTATTTGTGCTCTCATGTTTAACTTCACCTAGCGCCTGAGAGCTGATCAGGAGTGTTTCACCTGACGGCCAGGTTTGACTGGCGCCCACCGTGGTCTTAAAAAAAAAAAAAAATCTGCTTCAAAGCTACTCATCAGAGACCTGTTCGTGATGTTACATGGGTTTTGTCCAGTTGTCTTTATACAATCTATAGGCGACAAGACCAAAGCCGAAAGAAGACGAAGGTGACGTTTAGAGTTCAGCAAAATGACCAGCAAATGTTTAGCCAAGAACCTCAAAGCTTGACATTGGCCTCAAATTCACCAAAACTTGAAATTGATGCTGTAATCTGTTGACATGTGCAGCGATAGAGAAATCGGCATGTTCATGACACGCACCGAACTGCTCGTCCTCATTTTTGTGAACAACTACTGCTAGAGCTGAACGAGACCTGCTGGAGTTCAGACTGACCCTCAGCTATGCAACGCTTGGCTAGCTGACAGGTTCTGACGACTCTCCGGGAAAAGGTAGACAGTCGACCGCTGGCTGGTAGAGGGGGTTGGGTTAGTCAGTCTGGAAGGGTCTGGGACAACCTGGAGGGAGGTTTGATCGGAAGAGCCAGCTGTTCCAGCTGCTGCCGGGGCTGGTGGCTGACAAGCTAAAGACTGTCCTTCAGTTGGCTCCAGTAGTGGCCTTTGGTCATGGGTGAAGGTAGCTGCTGCCTGCTGCTTAGCTAAGCTTCATCCCAAGGACCCTTTTAGGCCAACCCCATCCTGTTAGTCTTTTAGTAGAGTTTACAGCACAGCAAGCCATATCATCTGTAAAGTAACAATAGTTATTCTCTTTATTCATAGCTAAGGAGTCAGGTTCGCTCAGAATGCTAAATGCTAAGTGGCTAAAGTGATGAGAGCTAGCTGTTAGCACCATTGGCTACTATGTAGCCCTCAATTAACAAAAACTAGATAAATAAATAAGAGCAGCTAACTATGCATGCATTGGGAAGCTTTATATCATTAATACTGATACATCCATCACCTGTGCAGATGCCATGGATGTGAAATCTATCCGTGGAGACCAAAACGGTTTATTGTCACTTGTTTATTCCTGCTGCAAAGTTTGACGCTTTAACATGGAGGTCAGTGGATTGAATTTTAATGACATTATATACTGTTTGCACTGCTGGGTGTGCACATTTGGAAGGAAAAGTTCTGTTTACTGCCTAAGATGATAATCAGCAACCAGTGTTCACAATCTCAGAGGCTTAAAGGTGAGTGCTTACAGAGCAGTGCAGGTGAGTTCACTTGGCCGTGGTTGGTAGGGTAAAATCCTACCAGCGTTTGTGTTTGTCCAACAACAGCAGCTCGGTGTCTTCCTGCAGCTTCAGGGTGCGCTGTTGCATTCTGTCTCCCACTTTGTAAATGTTTTAAAACGTCCACTTTACATTTATTGCTAGGTCTGGGTTTGCTTATCATATCATAAAAGCAAATGCATCACCTACACGGAGTGAAAGGGTTTCCACAGGGCGTTAACTTTCTCAGATAAAAACTCTCATTCTAACTTCTCTCTGTGTGAAAACATTATAAAGGGAGTCTTTGTTTTCAATAAAAAGGGCTGTAAGTGGCTGCATTTTGGATGCACAGTGGCTACTTTTGGAAGGCTAACCCACAGTCCAGCAGCTTTGCCAAGCATCTGTGTTCATTTGTGGTGTTCATGTTTGTCTCTCAGATCTCTGGCCAGAGATATGCCTCCTTTTTAGCCCTTTACCCACACAAGGAAATGTCTTTGTTGTAATTATTGAAATGCAAAGAACTGAGACGGTACAGAACCTCCAGAGTCGAAGGACGTTTACAGTAAAGATGGACATGACAGGGGAGCTGAGTATTTGATGAGTGACATCCAGAAAGCAAAGAATGTTTGGCCCAAATTTGGCCCATAACTGCATCTTTCTTCATTTTCTTTGGTCCTTAATCCTCACAACACATGTTGGCCCAGTTAATGAACTTTGGGACACACCTGGCCAACCCATACCAGTGCCACTGCTAAACTACGAGTAACCCAGATTAGACCCAAATGTCTTAACGTGATGATATCTTAACATCATTGGGATTAAGTTGGCTTTGCAAGATGAACGGGGGTATAAAATCTTGAAAATCTTACAGAAAAAAAAACACAAAACACCCAAAAATTAAAGGTGACATGGGAAAAAAGGTATTTTAGCTGCTAGTAGCTGCTCCATCATCATCATCTCAATCTCCATCTGTCTGTCCACAGCTTCACAGCATTCTGTATTTTCTGAGCTGGCGACCCTCACAGAAGTGAGCAACATAAAGCAGGACTGTGCAGTTAATAGAAGAAAAATCAAAACCACATTCAGAATCTATAACCTGACCCATATCAGCTATTTCAGATGTTGAAAACATTCAATAAATGACCGTAAATAGTAAATCTGTGTCTCCGCGTGTCTTATTTTGAAATCACAAAGGAATGTAATCTGTGAGGGCGGAAAGATAAAACAAAGCTAAAATGATTGCAATCGATGTAACATGCTCAACTGAGCCCTAGCACACAGCTAAAACACTAATTTCAGAAGAGACACATGCTAAAGGGAAACAGTTGCTCTGAACAAAGATCTGAAGACATGGTGTGAAAGGGTACTTTTCTACTGTATCTTTGTCCCAAACGTGCCACAAATGTGTCACTCGAGGTAGGAAGAGCACTTCTGACCACATGGGGGCAGCATATCACAAGAGCGTTCACGTGTCACTCGTGATATTACATATGCCTCACTCATTAGCACAGGGTCATCAGTTGATCTTTTGTTCTGCCCCTCCCCATGTGGTCAGAAGTGGTATTTATACATAGTGTGGCTTTAAAGACTACAATACATTTGACAATAAATAACACATGACGTACACATAAACTTGGACTTGGATTCCACATTCAAAAGGAACATTATGGCCTCACCTACTCTTTATAAACAGAGAACATGCAGATGCCAACAGCTTCAGACCAGAGGGACGCTCTGTGAAGCAGATCTCGACAGTGACTGCTGCTTGTACATACTCATCATTGATGAGTATGTACAGAGTCACGCGCTGCATTTAACAACTTGATGAGTCATCAAGTTGTTAAATGCAGCGCGTGTCGTCTTCAAGAGTTCAGAGAGTTTCTGTGGTCAGACACGGCCCTGTCACATCGTTGGATTGCTGGATTGCGCCGCTCTGTTGTAAAACCATCGTCAACGAGGAACTGCTGCATCTGGAAGCCTCGCATTGACAGCATGCACCCCCTCTTCCACATACGTGTGCAACCACTCCATGCCTGATCGCACCTCCTCCACCAAGCCAGAGACCAAGATTCGAGCGGTCCTGCCGCAGGACACGGAGCCCTCCCATGAGCCAAATGAGCCAGACTTTCAGGCTCAGTCATGTTTGGGTTTGCTGAGACTGACAGTAGTTTAATAAGAGAAAGATCTAATCCTGTTTGATTTAATAATTTACAATCTTGAGGTTTTACTGAAACGGTTTGTAATGACTTAGACATGTGTTATAAACGGCACTCACTTGTCAGAATGAGTTATATGGAGCTTTACTTGAGCTAAGAATCTGATTGTAAAGAACGTCTTCTGGGAACCAGTAGATCGACTGTATTTGTGTGAGTAAATCTTGAGTTCAACAGCCAGAGGTGACAGATGCTGTCGCCTCTGGGTTACATACAGGAAACATGCCGAGTTGCATCACCAGCTCATATGTGATCATGCCCGTGCATTCCTGACCCCACCTGAGTAATGTAGGCTGGAACCAGTGAGGCAGTGCTGCGCCATGGTCCTTACTCTCTTAACTGTGGAAAGTTTAGGGTGGTCATTGTGTGAGCAGTTCATCTGTTCAGACCTGTAAAATACCCTGACAGTGCCATACACAGTTTGAGTAAAACCTCACATTAACAAGTGTGGTCAAAGGTGATCAGTGAGGAATGTTTGCTTTCCCTTCTTGCTCGTGGGTGTTGGCCGGCTGTGAAAAACGTACACAGTTGTTTCATCACTTTTGGCTTTGACGGGACTTTTTTTTTTCCCGTCCAACTCCTCCCCGCTTGGGAGGAAAGTAAGCTACAGCAGAAATATTCATTCTGAGTCACGTAGCGTTTTTACAGAAAGACAGAGCTTCCAACTCAATGAACTGAGCTGAAACTTTTTTTTCAACAGCTTCTCACCATGAGCCAGTCAGAGGTCTGCTCTTACCCGGGTGTCCTGGAGGTCACGCTGCGCAGGTTATCCTTCGGTCTCAGCTGGAGCTCAGCTGACAGGCATCAACCTCGGAGAGTGTTGCTGACACACCGGAGGTCGTATTTACAGCAGGTCCATTTTAGTCCCTCCCCTGCTGAAGACCAGCCCCTCCTCCTCCTCCTCCTCCTCCTCCTCCTCCTCCTGCTCTCCTCCTCAGGCTGTGAGGGAGTTACCGGCTGAGTGTCTCTCTGCTCGGAGCTCAGGATGCCGAGAATTCCTGTAGGACTTCCTTCAGAAGGTGTCTATTGTGTTCTTGAACAATAACATCAAACCAGTGGGGTCTTTCCAACCGTACTGGAGGTGAGGACATCTGGTTCTGACCTGCTCGAAGGCAGGGGTCTTCGATTTTTACTGTCTTCAACTGATGATGAGTTAATCATTTAAATTTTCCCAGTGTTCAAATTGAATGTCAGCAGTTAACGCTTATCTTCTCTATCAAACCTGCATGATTACGACATCTCCAGGCTTGTGAACAAGGGACAAAGGGAGCTTTGTCTTCGTGGAGAAGTTTCTCCTCAGGTTTGGCAGGTTCTCAGAAGCAGAGACGTAGCTAAATATACCGGCTCCTTTATTTTACTCATTATCAATGAAGAAGTGCTGTTGGGTCGGAAAGAAACAGACGAGCAGCACAGAGAACATCTGCAGAGGCAGAAAGCAGCTGAAAAAAAAACATCCGTCACGTTACAATGAACACTAATGAGTAATGAGCACATTATTCTGGACTGGAAACAGTCTGGAAATGCGGTAGTGGTGGGGGTGGTGGTGGTGGTGGGGGGGGGGGGGGGGGGGGGGGGGGGGGGGGGCTCAGGGGGGGCTCAGCTTTGACACCATGAGGGAGGAGGTCACCTCTTCACAATTACACACAATGTCATCTTCGCCTCAGTGTGAAACCCTTCATAAGCAGGCCTTCCCCTCCTCCCAGACATCATGAGGTAGGTTTCCATCGGAGGGTTTCTGGGCTTTCTGGGGTGCATATGGCACTATCAGGGTATTTTACAGGTCTGAACACACTTCCTCACTCCGAGGGTCTAGGAGTGAGGAAGTGTGACGGGGCCCACCTCTTCCTCTGTCTGCTCTACTGCTGTGTTTCCATTACAGCATCGATCCAGGTAGGGTTCACCAACCTTAAAAGTTAACGCTCCTTGGCACTAGGTGGCGATAGCGCGCCACTTTTGCTGCTTTCCAACAGCCAACCAAGAAGACATTTGGGTGTGTGGGGGGGAATAATAAAGAAAAAAAGATTACTAGAATAAAATTGGCTGTGTTTACGTCTCGTTTTTATCCCCCATCATCATGCATGCAAAGACTTGAACTTGAAGGGGACAGGTAGACGGCTTTACCTCATCTCCTGCCTGCGGCATGCCCAGTCAGGACTGAGTCAACACCATAGCTTGTATAAAAAAGGAAAAAGCCATCTGTAGGTTTTATGACATGTCAGGTTGAGGCCTGAATTTCAGGGGTCTCTTTTGTGCAGGTCGCCGTTTTTGTCGGGTAGACTTTGGTCAATCCAGAAACTGTCAGAATGAGTAAGCTAGCAGGCTGCTTGGATCTCACTCACCAAGTTACACAAGTAAGCTATTTCAGGTTGACTTAGCTCATGCCAGCCAATGATGGCGACTGATGCTATCTAGCATTCATTCTGATCAAATCTGTCCATTCATCCTCATTTGTTGTTGCTGATGTTGCCATGAAAGCAACATTATGAAACAACCGCTGCCGGAGCTCCGTTCAAACATCACCAGAACCTGAGCCGAGCCCGATGCGCGGCTAACTGAACGCAGCCTTTGGGTCTTCACAGCTTTCTTAGAGCGGGGCCCCGGCAGCAGTTCTGGCAAAGTTAGTCCAAAAGGGTGGAGGCCAACCTGGATGGTGGCTCAGCCGGAGGAGCCGGCTGCTCCAGCCACTGCCAGGGCAGGTGGTCAGGGAGCTTGGCGGTTGTTTGCCGGATAGACAATAACTTAATATTATTGCTGTCGTTTGTCTGTTGTTGAAAAAAAAAAAAGAAAGCCCTTTCTACAGTGTTGAATTTCCCTTTATGGGATAAACAAAGTATTTTTCATTTCATTTCATTTCAACTTAATAACTGTGTGGGTGAAAGTGAACAGATCATAAAACCATAAACCAAAAAGTGCTGCTTTGCACTTGTCCTTTTGTGTTTATCATCTCCTGTCATTAAAGTTGTGGTTCCGAAGGTGAAAGTTAGGTGTGGCAGCTGCGAATTTTTGAGAACATTAAGATTTGTAAAAAAAAAAAAAAAAAAAACCTGCTGGAAGCAAGAAGCTTACATCACACACAGGGGCGCACCTTTTTTCCCATTAAACAAGGCTGATACATTCTTAGAGCATCACATAACTTTAATGTTTTCTCTTTTGACTTATGAGGAAACAGCCTGTAGATGTTGGCTCATTGACAAAAAAAACTGATATTGTCATGCCAAGTTAATGCTTCACCTCATATACTACGTGATATTTGCAGTTTGAACAGTTTGTGTTCCCATCTACAACCTGTTTGCATCAACACCTTTGCACTAAATGGTTTTCCAATATTTTAATATGCTGGTCCTGTTACAAAATATTAGGTTTACAGAGATTTTGACTTTGGATGAGGCTATAAACTGTTAACATCGTGTCATGCATCCATAACAAGCCTTTTTTTTTTTGTCATGGATGCACATTATGAAAGAGGGAAAAGGGGTTTGAGCCTCTTTCAGACCATAGGTTGCATGAAAAGAACCGGAAAAACCATCTGTGATGCCAACCACGGGTTTCTAAAGAGATGGTTTGTGGGCCATTTTTCAGCACCTTGGCCAATGGCTGATGGGCCGGAGCTGACTGCACCCAATCCTGGTTAACCCAAAAACATGCAAACAAGCAGCCTGGCTCATCTTAGCTCATGCAAAACACGATGCTAACTGTTGGTACTTCAAATTCATTCTGATCCATCAAACTCATTTCTGATGCTGTTATCAAAATTATTTTTACCACACGTACTGCTTGAGCTGAAACCATTGTCTGGGTGACACTCAACTGACTAACTGCAGCCTGAGAGCTGTGCTGGACCTTAGTCCTGGTGGAGGTCTGGGCAAAGGTAGCTAATCAACCATTGTCCAGCAGTCAGCTCAGTCAATGGGGAAGGGTCCAAGCCAACCTGGAGCATGGCTTGGCTGGAGTAAGCTGCTGTTCCAGCTGCTACAAGAGCTAGCGGCCAATGAACTAGAAGCTGTCCTCTTGCTGGGGCTGAAACAAGGATTCGTGGATCTCCAACAAAGCGCTGCTTGGACGGTTGTCTAGCAAAAATTCACCTAATGCAGACTGGGAGTCCTTGAGGCTTGGTCAGAGCTGAGTCACAGTGGCGATTCGGGTGAAGGTAGCTGGTCGACCACTGGCCAGCCATCCAGCTACTTCATCTCTATTTCAGATGTTAACAAAACAACATCTGAAACGGGTACTGCTGGAACTGAAATATGGACGAGCAGAGTTTTGGTTGACCTCTGCCGGGACCAACGGTTGCTCAGACATGTAGGCATTGTGGAGCTCAGTCCCACAGAGTTCAGTTAGGGTTAGGGTTAGTTGTACTGATAGATAATAAATAGTAAGTTACAGTGGTTAGTCACCCTGAAACAGTCCTGGTCCGAGTCAAAGGTGGCTCGACTGAAGCACTTGGCTGCTCCAGCTGCTACAAGAGATAGCAATTGATGAGCTGCAACCGTCCAGTTCAGCCCCCAAACTCTTCCAGGCCAACACAGTCGGTCGCAGCGGTCATATTATGTTTAAAATAATGATTATGCACTGGTACGTCTTTATTAACAGCTCAGAAGGCAATCTCAAACATGCCCTTAATTATGCAAGAATTTGTGGCTATATAACTTTACCAGATAAGGTTCATAAAGTTCACAGCTGCACTGCAGTCTATGGTATCAAATAGACTAGCTGTTACTTTAGTGACGTAGCACTTTCATTTAATCTGAGTTCTAAGCTGTGAATAAAGGCCTAACAGAGCATTATCATTCTGATTTTGAGGATAATATGGCTGGTTTTACGTTTAACAGTACTAGCAGACCGCTGGAGCCGCATCTGAATCTGGGGACAAAGCTCAGCCAGCATCAGCAATCTTCACCCCAAGCTGAAACTGCTAACTAGGGCTAACTGGAGGATGTCAAGCCAGACAGTCTCTCGCCCTCGTAGCAGCCAGAACAGGTGGCTCCTTCAACTGAGCCAATCTTCAGATTGACTTCCAGGATCACCACTAAAAAGTCAACTAGCTACCTTTACCAAGAACTCTGCCAAGTAAGCTCAGGCCAAGCTTCAAGGACCTTCCAGCAGCGGGCAGATACCCAAGTGTGCACTAGCTGAGAATCGCAGTGGAGCTTCGTTGGAGCTCCAGCAGCACCAACATTGTCTCAGTAATGTCATCAGAAATTAGTGTAGACAGATTAGATCAGAATGAATGTAAGGCAAAGCTAGTTAGTATAATAGCTTACTATGAGTTAAGCCAAGCTAAGTTAGCTAGCTAGTGTTGACTGAGGTTAAACGATGTGTTCCAACTAACTGCCAGCATTGTTCGTTCCACCAGTTTGGCCTTTTTTTGGGGAACGTGGGACTGGGATTCTGCCAAAACAGTGTCACCCAGAGCCCCGGCAACACAGGCTTCAAAAGCTTCAGAAAACCTATCGGTGACATCACAGAGGGTTTGTCCAGTTCTTCCTACACAGTCTATAGTGAGTAAAAGTTGATTCTGCACAGGAGCTACGCTCATCCGATACGCACGGCCCCTACACCGGGCCTGGCGTTCATACCTGTATGTTACCGTGTCACTTTGTTATTATTAATTACACCACCAACCGCTGGGTGCCAAGTGCCAAGTTTCCTTTTGTTTACTTCCTGTATGTTTCTCAGACATAGTAACAGAGCAAATAAAGTATGTTTTTGACCAGGTCGGCACTGGTTACACTCGTACTTTCAACAACAAAACACTTCTGCAAGCAGTTTAACAGTATTTTATTATTTACAGCTGCTGTTTTGCTTTCACAAAAGGCACTTCCAGCAAGGAATTAAATGTGCTTCTGCACCTGCTCATGCCCTACATTTTCGGGTTTTACTAACTATAACCTTAAATCCAAAACAGGATCAAGAGGTTAGCTAAATTATGTGTCAGATGGTCAGATGAGATTGTGAAGCTCCCACGTGGCAACTCTGAGATGTGAGTTGAGAAGACTTTTGTGTTGCCAAGTATCGACGACATTCTTGGACCGCAGCGCCACCCTTCAGTGCATCCCGTCTATTTTTAAAGCTCACACAAAAGTCTCTTCAAGGCACTTCACACAACACCTAAACAGGTTCCATCCAGTCCAATTAGATTCTGATTTTGATGGTTTTGGGCTCCCCACCCCAAGTTTAATTAAAGTGTGTTTTTGGAACAGTGCACAACACTCGTGCATGTGCCAACACCAGAGGGATTTCTCTGACAGCCTGACAGGTTCGGGGGAAAACACACCCTTCTGCAGAAAACGTTAAAGCTGTCACACTGAAAAAGAGACCAGTTTTAAATGTTTACGCTGGTTAATCTGGTTTCAGGTTGTATGAGATAGCAATCTGTTTGTTTTGTCTAAATCTCACTGTCAGTATCTGATCCTCCGATGCAGACTGCAGTATCGGAAACGTCAGTTTAACTACATTTAGGGACTTCTAACTCAAATCTGTTCTTGTTTCAGATGTTATTACCCTCCGCCAAGGAGATAATGTTTTTGCCGGTGTTTATCTGTCTGTCTGTGTTCAGGATAACTCAAAAGGTTATGGATGGATTTTGATGAAGTTTTCAGGAGTTGTCAGAAATGTGAAAAGGAAGAACTGATTTCATTTTGGGTGTGATCCAGAAGAAATCCTAGCTTCTGGATCCGTTTCCAATTTTCAATAACATTGCGGTCAATGGGGCCGAAAATTTTGTTTCTCAATATCTGTTAATTATTGCCCAAAACTCATGAAATTTCACTCAGGGATTGACAGTGGGAACCTCTATCAAATTTCAAAGGCTGATCTGATTCACAACGCGGGTTTTATTGCAATCTGTAAATCGCTATATAGCGGAACTGTTGCACTTGGTGGAGGTCTGCGCTCTCCGAGTGGTTTTCTAGTTATCAGAATGACATCAGAAACAAGCCCTTTTTCCACTCTGACCTGTGGTTGGGACCCACAGGGGGGGGTAATAGATATGGGATTTTAAAAATAACTCATCATTTTCATTTTCTTAACGTGATTATACGTTAACACAAGTGGTTGCACATTGCTCTTCAAGATTCAAGAACTTTATTGGCATTCTACACATGTTCACACATGAACACGCTATGGGAGGGTGGGGGGGCACAGGAGCTCAGTAGTTACCTGCGCTGTTATGCAGTCTGGTGGCTCTGCTCTTGATGCTCCTCAACGTCCTGCCTGAGGGAAGAAGAACAAATAGTGTGTGTGCTGCGTGGGTGTGTGGGGCCTCTTCTTAATGCAAAAGGCTTTTTTTTTTTTTTTGCATCTGGTGGTGTAGATGTCAGTTGTTGTGGGGTTAGCTGCTCCTCACCAGCTGAGCAGTCTTCTCAACCCTGTGCAGTGCTTCCATCTCTGCAGCGATGCAGCTGGTGTGCCACATCGTGATGCTGGGGGAGAGAATGCTCTTAACCGTGCATCTGTTAGTTCAGCACTGAGCTCCTGAGTCCAGCTTGTCTCCTGAGGAAACAGAGGCGCCTATGTGCTTTCCTGATGAGGTCTGATATGTGGTTGCTTTAGGTGAGGTCTTTGGTGAGGTTTACACCAAGTCCCAAGGGGGGGGGGTGAGTGGTGTCTGAGTTTCCTAGAATCCAGTATCATCTCCTCGGTTTTCTTTACGTTGATACAGAGGCACCAGTCCTCCAGGTGCTCCGCCTCCTGCCTGGATGTGGCCTCAAATCCAAGAAAGTGAATGAAATAATAATGGCTTGCTGTGACCTGTAACATGGACTTGAAATGAGACCTTCTAGTGTCTGAGGTCCCTAATTTCACCTGAGGAACCAGTTCACGACGCCCCTGATGAACACGGCAGCAATTTATTGAATGATTCTTGTGGTTTCATGCGACCAGCACTGGCAGGCTACTGTGGAAACAATTTCTCCTTCAAAAACAAAAAAACTTTACAGATTGATTTGTTAGAGCTATGAAAAGAACACGCTGTCTTTTTCAGTATAATCCCCTAATGCAGTTGTCTGCGTCAGATAGTTTTGCTGATACAGAGTAATGCATTTAATTATTGTATCAGCACCGTGGTGCGGTTTTGCAGCAGTCACATCCGGGCTCAGGTCTCACAATTGCTTCTTCCATGTCTGGATTCACAAGACTATGAGTTTACCCAGTATTTTCAAGATCAGGTGACAATCACATGGTCATCTGCACCTTTATCACTCCTATTGTGGATTATGGGTGGGCTTTATGTTATTTAATGAACTTTGTGAGTGTTTGTGATCGGATTTCATCCTCCTACATATCTTACGGATAAATCTGAGTTTTATGTGGCATTTGTGTATCCAGAGGAAGATTTTTTTTTTTTGTGTGTGCAAATCTGCTCTCAGATTTATGAAGATTTCATGAATGAAGTTCAATGTCTGCAAAGTCTCCAGGCTGCAAAACAAACCCTAAATCATCATCCCTCTACCGCCATGCTTGACAGTGGTTATGAGCTACTTCTGCTGAAATGCCAAACAACTCCACTTTGGTCTTATCAGTCTAAAGGACAAAGCCCCTGTAGTCTTGGGGTTTGTTCTGATGCAGTTTTGTGAACCTCAATCGTGCCTCACAGTCTTTTAGACAGAAGTGGTTTTTCTTCTGACAACCCTTCTAAACAAGCTGTACTTCTTCAGTCTCCTAATTATGCCATCACAAACTTGAACATTTAACACGGTAACAAAGTCTTGTAAAATCTGACATGTAGCTCTTTGTTTAATTCTTTTAAATCCCTCCAAGCATTGCATGGTCCCACCTTCAGGCCAAGTGGCTGTAACACATCACATGTTTCAGCCAACACTCATCTCACTGTGCTTCTTTCACTGCCCACCTACAGCAGAAGGATATCTTCCTTTTGCTTCCTTTATACTCTACTTGACAACCTGCAGTACTGCCCATTTTCTTTTCTATCTTCCTGAAACTAAACCCAGACATGTTTTTAAAACTATGTGTCCATTGTCAGCTCACACCTGGGCCACACCCAACCCACCCTTCCTCAGATAATCCCACTGTGAGGGCACAATACTTTCCAGAAAAAACATCCCATGACTGGTTTCCTGACTCTGACCATGTTAGTCCAGAACATGGCATTTACCAGATGTGATTCATAGAGGACTTAATTATCTGTTGACTATGACAGCAATTAAGAACTTTGAGTTTTGATCACAAGTTTTTGATCTGCATTCCATCTCTGTGGGCAGATTAAATCTCCCCACATGTCATCTTGGATACACCCAACCTTTCTCTTCAGTTTGTGTCTGAGATGACATCTGGGGAGATTTAATCTGCCCTCTTGTCATTTCGGTCACGCCAAAATGCCTTGCAGCTTTCCCTCTGACCAAACATCCTGATATGCATGTCAAAGATGCTCCAGGAACTATTTAGTATCTTTCAATCAGGGCGGGTTACCCTTTCACTAATGCTTTGTCATACAGCGAAGACGTGCTGCACCGCAGCAGAAAACAGTTTCTGAGCAACTAACCTCTTTATGTTCACAAGACTTAAAAAAGCAGTTTTATTGATCATTTTTGGGACCATCTATTGGGTCTTTTAATTGCAGTTTTTTTTTTTTACTTGAGTGGTATTTTAATAGATGTCAAACACTTTCACCACCACTAACGATAAAAAAAAAAAAAAAACAGACTAATTTCATGGGGATTCATCAGCTCTTCCTTTCAGGACTTTGCAAAGCTCTCAGACAACACATCGGTTGTTGGATCAGATGAATCAGATGTCTTGCACGCATGTCTTCACAGGTTGAGCAGGGCTCTTTAATGAGGCGTCTTCTCAGGTATTTCATCATATCAGCTTCTCCGGAAGATGCCAGATAAATGTTAATAGCTGCACTCAACCTTGTCAGATACCTGTTTACTTTCTTCTTTCCGGGGAAGCTGAAAACTATTAAAATGGATGTGAGGTTTCCAAGTAGCTTCCAGTAAATACCTGCCATGAAACCAGGGCAAAGTTATCAGAAACCTTCATGCTCTTGTGCAGCATCTCTGCAGGAAACTTTAGGGCTTTCTGGAAATGGGCAAAAGTATGTTAAAATCCATTTAAAAAAAAAATGTAATACATGTGTACTAAAATAAACCACAAAATGCAGCAGTCTTTATGCAGGAACTTCTATACTCATCTGATTAAAATGAGCAGAAATAGTCATCTGATTTGTCTGTAATTGCGTTATATGTTACATATAATGAGAATAAAGTTTGATCTTGATTAACTGGACAATGTTCAGTGGTTAGCATTGTCACTTCACATTTAGAAGGTTCTTGGTTTGAAATACTGGATGTTAAAATGTCAAACTTTAGAAGATATAAACACATTTAAGGCATCGTATATGGATTTTTAGTTACCTTGTCAGGTAAAATGATATAAAGCCACACTGCAAGTGGCCTTCAAATATACAGAAAGATAAGAGAAAAAAGGGGGAGCAAAACAGCACAACAAACAACAGGAAAGAAAATGGAGCACAGTTACAGTAACAAGGTGCTCCTAATTAACCCTTTAGGCACCTGAGTTTTTTCAAGAAAATATACAATTTTGATATCAAGATTTCAAAAGGCTCCAATTTGAAAGCAGTTTGAGATAAAGGTATACTGACAATGAGAAAATTGTTCAGTATGACTCAAAGTCTGTGATGGGAGTGAAATTATTAATATAATTTGCATATTATGGATGTGACAAGGTGGCGGCCATATTGGAAAATGTTCAATTTTGATATCAAGGTTTCAAAAGGCTATAACTTTAAAGTGGTTTGAGATAAAAGCATACTGTAAATGAGAAGTATCTTCAGTTTGAACCAAAATTTGGAAGTAGATTTGTGAACTAATTTGATTATTGTAACATCACCTGCCCAAACCTGTCCTCATTTTCAGATTTTTCATTTCAGGGACAATCACATCATTAAATCATGAAATCTGGAGTATTGTTTCAATATTTCCCTTTCAAAGAACTGGTGCCCTTTTCTATTTGTTTAATTAGTGATGAGGGTCCAGAATTCATCATTTGCAAAAGGGATGAAATCAATAGGCTCAGAATTTGTCAGATCGTCTCCACAAAAACCAATAGGCTCATCAAAATTTAGGCTCCACTTTCGATACTCTTCCTCTTCTCTCAAGAACTCTCAGCTGCCACCATCATCATCATCATCACGTGATTTCCTGTGCGCCATTAGCGGTGTGTTTTTTTCCCGTGGCTTCTCCTGCGTTGCCAGGACAACCGCGGTTGTTTTCATCCCCGCTACATTTTTCCATATTTGCGGTATGAGCCCCCCCAACACCTCGACCTGCTTGGCGATTCACAGAATGCTTCCACCCCGGCCACACTGAGGTGAAGCATCCGATATACTTTGTGCTCATTGTGAACTATGGCACGCGGACTCGCCGTCACTACTACCGTCAGTTTCTGCTTCACTGGACAACTGAAAGTCTTCCTCTCCAGAATCAGAATTAACCAGAATCTGACAAAGTACTTCGTGGGTGGTAAACCGGCCTCCTGACATCGTGAGTAAATGAAAAAAAACACTCTTTCACTTTGTTCTGCTCTTGTTACGCTCAGCATTTCTACCACTGCTGCGCGGCGCAGCGCGTCTCTGCGCCGGAAGGTGTTTTTTCAAACTCATTTTACGCTAAAACTTTGAATAGCGCCACCTCCAAAAATGGTTCTTAGATTTCAGTCACACATGTCCTCCATCTCCTGGTGAAAAGTAATAACAAGATTCGGCATCACATTTATATATACACCCATATTTTATTCAGCAATGTTGCTTGTCGCAATATTGCAACTTTGGCGCTTAAAGGGTTAATTGTGGAATGAGCTGGAGGAGGAGGAAAGGGAAGGAAAGGGAGAAGAGCAGTGGAGACATGGCTCAGCAGATCATGTTGGTGTCCCCCTGCAGTGTAGGCCTATAGCAGCATAAGCTATGACGAAGTTGTGATTAAGACGAGCTACTCTAGTCTTAGCTACTAACAACTATAGGTATAACTATTAGCCCCTACACACTATAGTTTAGACCAACTGTAGGTTTTACTAAACAGAAATGTTTTCAATTTAGTTTTAAAGATGGAGGTGGTGTCAGCCTCCTGAACCCAAATTGGTAGCTGGTTCCATAATAAAGGTGCCTGGTAGCAGAAGGCCCGTCCTCCAAATCTACTTATAGATATTCTAGAAACAATGAGTAATCCTGGACTCTGAGAGCAGAGAGCTCTATATGGAGCATAACGTGGTCTTGTAAATAACGAGGAGCTAGGCCATCAAGGGCCTTATATATGAGAAGCAGAATTTTAAACTCAATTCAAATGAAGTAACTACATCATGCCTGAGATTTGCAGTTTGTGTAAAACTGGACCGCAAAGGAAGTGAAGTGTACTTCCAAAGTTTTTTGGAAAATTATGCCTTATCAGCACTGTGGTTGTGTAAAATATTGCTGTGATGGATGGAAGCAGCTGAAAATGTACCTCTTCCACATGCTGAAGCTTACTGAACAGTCAGAATCCCAAAGGTCTTCTATCAGGTTGAGGTCAGGGCTCTGTGCAGGCCAGTCAAGTTCATACACACCAGACTCTTCCATCCATGTCTTCATGGACCTTGCTTTGTGCACTGGTGCACAGTCATGTTGGAAGAGGAAGGGACCAGCTCCAAACTGTTCCCACAAAGTTGGGAGCATGGAATTTGCTCTGAAAATGTCTTGGTATTCTGAAACATTCAGAGTTCCTTTCACTGGAACTAAGGGGCCAAGCCCAGCTCCTGAAAAACAACCCCACACCATAATCCCCCCTCCACCAAACTTTACACTTGGATCAATGCAGTCAGACAAGTACCGTTCTCCTGGAAACCACCAAACCCAGACTCTTCCATCAGATTACCAGATGGAGAAGTGTGATTCTTCACTCCAGAGAACGTTCCTCCACTGCTCTAGAGTCCAGTGGTGGCTGCTTTACACCACTGCACCTGATGCTTTCCATTGTTCTTGGTGATGTCTGGCTTGGATGCAGCTGCTCCACCATGGAAACCCATTCATGAAGCTCTCTGCTCTGTTGTTGAGCTGATCTGAAGGACACATAAAGTTTGGAGGTCTGTCGTGATTGACTCTGCAGAAAGTTGGTGACCTCTTCTCACTATGTTCTTCAGCATCCTCTGACCCCGCTCAGTTTACGTGTCCTACCACTTCATGGCTGAGTTCCTGTTGTTCCCAAACACTTCCATTTCCTTATAATACAGCTGACAGTTAACTGTGGAATATTTAGGAGCGAGGAAATTTCACCACTGGATTTGTTTCTCAGGTGTCATCCTATCACAGTCCACGCTGGAATTCACTGAGCTCCTGAGAGCGACCCATTCTTTCACAGATGTTTCTAGAAACAGTCTGTATGTCTAGGTGATTAATTTTATACACCTGTGGCCATGGAAGTGATTGGAACACCTGATTCTGATCATTTGGATGGGTGAGCAAATACTGTTCATTGATTAGCCACAGCATTATAACCACCCCTCTAACACTGAGCCAGTTCTCCTTGTGAGTGTCCATCCAGGGTTTGAGAGAAGAAGAACTGAGGTTGTCCAGGAATGTCTGGTACCAGGATGTCAGCAGCAGATCTTTCAGGACCTGTGGGTTGTTAAGTTGGTGTCTCTGTGGACTGGGATCTCACAGCCATCCCAACAGACATGATTTTGGGGGAGCTTGGAGACCAAATGAACACCTGTGACTTTTTGTTGTGTTCTCTGAGTGCTTCATAAAAGGCTTGTTGAGGGACCTGCTGCCGTCCTGCTGGGGGAGGGTGTTAAGGTACAAGGTACCGTGTGGTTAAGGTTCAAAGACTGAAAGGAGCATCCAGACTGTTCTCACCAACAAGTCCAAAAACCAGGCTCTGTGACAGTGTGGGGTTGCATCAGTGCCCTTCGTTAAGCTAATTTCCACTACTGTGATGTCAGAAAACTGAGATTTTAGAGCAGCATATGCTTCCTTCAAGACCACACCTTCTCCTGGGATGTCTGTGGTCTGTGGTCTGTAGTCTGCAGGAAGAATGATGAAAAATAACAATCTCTTAATCACCTGGTATCCTCAATGTCAAAATTCCTTTTAAGTGTTGCAATAAGGAACAGGAAAACTACTTTTTACTTTTTTTTTTTTTTTTAACTGTTGTAGGCATGAAATGCAAAAATGGAGATCTATGAAGAAATTAAATGATGTTGATGAAGAAAAATATGATCATGGTTTTTTACTGTCAGCAAAGAAGAAAAAGCAAAAGAAAATTGTAACAATCAGTACTTTTCCTTTTTAATTTGAATCCCAACATTTTGCAACAGTTGCACAAGCCTCACCCCTGGACAGATCCCCACGTTGAACTGCTTGGAGCGGCTGATGCCAGCATTAATCAGCTTGCTGGCTGTCCCATGTGCATGTTGAAGCCTGAGGGTCTGGCTGTCTGACTATGTGGCTCCTCCAAGAATTCCTCATAAAGTTGCCACACACAGGTGACAAATATCGTCAACTTGCACAAAGCAGAGTCAGCACAAAATGTTACGCTACACTTGACTCTAGGCCTTCATGAGTTACTCTCTGCTGGAGCACCACTTTACTCATATTTCAGGGCATTCATCCATTAAAACACCCCCAGAATTATGTTTTGTTCCATTTCCAGCCCCTCAATCATCAGGGTGTTGATCTAACTGTATGATGCAGTGAACAGAAAGGTCTTCCTGCAGAACCGATTTTTCTTTCTCACCTTTGTGAGTTGTCCTGTCAACACTTTCCTCGTGTCTTTATGACCACGATGGTCATCAGAGTAAATGCTTTGCAGGCTTCAGGAGAGGTTGCTGCTGTATGTCAACTGCAGGACTGAATATTGGAGTGAGCTCTTAAAAGTGACAGTGCGATTGCTCCCCCTGGTGGACACATGACCAAACAGCATCAACTACAAGAGCCCTCTTTTCTCTCTCTCTCTCTCTCTCTCTCTCTCTCTCTCTCTCTCTCCCTCTCACACACACACACATATATATATATAAAAACAAACCAGTTCTACACTTTGCAACTAGGACATGTATAATAAAATAAGATGTAAACAAGTTTTGACATGTAGAGATTTTTTATTAGTGCCTTTTTTGTTGCCCTGTTGGGGCACTGTTCTCGACAGATACTACAGACAGATATACTGTGCTGCGATTTTTAAAGCAGAACAAAGAACTTTTGTTCACGTACAAATATCGAGGTCACCTTCCTTTGAAGGAACATTTCCTTACTTTAAAGAGGCACCGTCTAGCTGCAGCGTTCATCCCCATCTGCTCCCTGCAAAAGCCAGATCAAGTAAAATTCTGCTCCCGTCCTGGTCAGGGCAACTGTGCATCGCTCACGGCACTATGATGCATGTCAGCAATGATAAATAAAGCTCACAGAACGACAGCGGACACCGCTGCAGAGGAAGCTAAAGATGCTCAAGAAAATAACGATGGAAGAGAAAATGAGAGAGTGACCCTGGAAGAGAGCAAACAAGTAAATCGTAGATAGTGTTAAAGAGGCAACTTAGCCTCCACCACCTAAATATATATAAGCACTAAATACTGCTACTTTAAGGGACTCTTTCTGGCAATTCTAGGACTATTAAATATCTTTTAGAATAGTCATGGTATCAATAAAGCTGTTTACAAAGACTTACTTTTATGACTTTAAAAAGAAACTATTTATTTTATCCACTGTCACAGACAATGTGAGACAAGTGGTAAATAAGATGGAAGGGCCGGAGCGCTGACTCAGGAAAACACAGGGAATCCAGGATTACGACTTGTACCAGACAGGACTACAAGAACGTCTTCTTGACCCAAACGCTTCTGTGCGTGTGTAAAAACAACATGTGCAGACAGAGCGGCGAGACTAAAGCAGGAGGGACTGTGAAGGAGCGTCTGGGCACCCAGACACTTAACTGCTGGCTTTAAAAACTTTTTTTTTTTTTGGCAGACCTGCAAGTTTATAAACTAATAATTCCAGATTTCTTTTCCAGCAAATCTGTGAATTTATAAATTAAGAATTTCTGATAGATTCTTACGTTAAGAAATAAAAACAAATGTGATCTTTTTTCTTACAAACTTGAGTTCATAAATTTGTAATTTCAGCTTTTTTTTCTCTGACAAGTGTGACACAAACACACATTGGAAAATGTACTCTATAAAGAAAAGGAATTATAGTATTGTTTTATTAAAAGTTGTGAGTTTATAAATAATGAATTTCACATTAATTCCTGGTGAATTGTTGAGTTTATATATTTCAGATTTCTCTCTCCTAAATTTGGAAGACCATAGATCACAAACGTCCACAATTTTTTCTCATAAACTTAATTATAAATTATTTCAGATTTTTTTTTTTTTTGTCCAAGTGCATCAAATCAAAAAATTGTGGTAAATCTCTGAGTTTAATCTCATTAACTGGCCCCAATAAACCATTATAGTTGGCAAAGTTTTTAAACATTCTCAAACAACAGAGGCTTAGAATCAAGATCAGCTCAGGTTTTATGTTCACGTGCTGGACCAACGTGCACCGCGGTGCGGCAGCAGCTCCAACTCAGTGGCATTCAGAAATCCGGTCACTTCGCAAACAGAGTGATGACGATTCTGAGAAAAAAAAACACGCACCTGTAACAGATCAGAAGGTGCAACAGATATCCTTGAACTCGGCTTCATCAACAACTCAGGCCTCCAGCCTTCAACCATGAATGAACCAACAGCATTCAGGAGAACAGCAACGTCAACAGTCAACAGAAAACGTTCAGCTGGTGGTCAAACAGTAAACTTCTCCTCCCTTGGTGATCTCGTTCATCTCAGCCGTGGTCAGAGTTTGTGGTGAGAGGAGGCCGTCGGTGCTGCCTCTTCATCAGATCCTCCTGGGAGTCTCTCCGGTGGAGGAAGAGGATGGAGGGTGAAGAAGACCTGCCAGCCAATCCTGACACACAGGCACAGGCAGTCAGACAACCAAACACGGCAGTGGAAAACATCAGCAGAGGCGTTCTCAGGCCAGCTGACCAAGGACGTGTTTCCAAGAATTGTTTGGAACCACTCATGTCCGATGCAAGTATTTCCCAAAATCACAGTTTTGAACGATGCCGGTAACAACATCCTACATGGTGCGATTGATCACTGAGCAACAAAACCATCATCTGAGCGAATGTTCGCAGACAGTCCCACTGAAACGACAGTTCTGGAGCTCAGAAGCTCCAGCTAAGCTCTAGCTACGTCATCGATGGCAGGAGCTGTAGTGATCCGCACGGCATCACTCCTGTTCTCACCTAGTTTTTCTTTGAAATGAGTTCTGTCAATCACGATGAGCTCCCGTCGTAGTCGGGTGCTGCGCGACTGACCGTTATTGCCAACAGTTCTATCTATCATCTTAGTTTTTGTGGTGTAGGCTATTACAATGTTAGTGGTCGTTTTTCCATGCATGTTGCATTTGTTTGATTTTCGCTGTATTTTATTTGCAAATTGTGATTTTATTGATAAGGTTGTGGTGGTTGGTAGGGGTGTGAAAAACATAGATTTGGCGATATATCGCGATTTTCGGCCACCCGATATAATATAGATTTTTCAGCTCCTGATATCGATTTTTTTTAGGAAAATTCATTCATTTTACTTAAATGTGCAAAAACACTAATAATAAATAATTAATAAATAAATAGGTTGTTTTGAAGCAAATAGTTTTGAATCAATTTGTCTATTGATCCCTTGCCAATTTGTGCTTTAAGTTCCGCGGTTTTAGTATTTCGCAGATTTTTCAGAAATATATTATATAAAAAAAATCGCGGAAATATCACAGGATGTTGTGCGCATTCTCTCACAGCGAAGAAATGTTGTGAGCCAGCCCGATCCCTTTAAGAAGGTGGCCTTATGGGTAATGGTGTGGCCTTATGGGTAATGTAGTGTGTCGTAGGATGGCAGAACGTAAACAACCTATATGATATTACAAGTTCCTGCAGTGCCAGAATAAAATGCCCGTTCCATGCAGAGAAAACCGGACTGTTTCTTATGTTGTTGTTAGCATGTTCGCCGCTAATTACAAGCCAAAAATAGCACAATACCAGTGGTTTCTTTACTACAGTTCAGAGACCAGAGGCTGTGAAGGTAACAGAAAGACCACAGTTGAGCCTTTGTCTTGTTTTGCTGCAGTGCCTCGCTACATTTTTGCGGTTTTTAAACATATTTTAAACACATTATTGAGGCTCGGGGGGCTCCGGCTCGTGGATTTTGATTTTTGCGGGGGGGGGCGCCGGTCCCCATTAATCGCGAAAAATGAGGGATCACTGCATACAGCAACTTGATTTTTCATCTCTACTTTCAATTTTGATATTAACTTGGTAGTATATCACAATATAACACGATATCGTGATACCGTGATAACATTGTATCATGACCCAAGTATCACGATAAATATCGTATTGTGAGGTCCTTGCCAATACTCTTCCCTAGTGGTTGGAAGATGACTGCAACATAAATATCGTAAAAAGTGAACTTATCTGCCACAACTATCATATTTAAATACAACATTATCAAGTTTAAACATTTCCACTGATTTAAGACCATACACATCTGGAGACATTGTCATTTGGACTATAATGGTTCAAATGTACATAGTAGGACAGTTTTCTGGAAACAGTCATACCTCAGCCAGTAAATTCAATGATTTACCCATTTCACGTCATGCAGCGTGGCTTGCAATAGTCTTATGAGAAAGAACCCAGCCTAGGAGCCACTTACAGCTGGAGGAGCAGACTCTGGTGGACCAGCAGGGTGGTGGTGGTCGTGCTGGAGGTGGGGAAACAGCAGGGGGATGTAGAAGCCATTGCAAATCCCAGCAGGAGCAGGAGGCAAGCAGGCCACGGGGATCAGGAAGCCTGCGGGGATCAGGAAGCCTGGAGACGGACAGTAGCTGCTGGAGGGAAGAGCTGGCACCCTGAAAGGAAACTGAAGAACCTGCCCAAATTCAGGATCACGTGAAGAACCTGGAAGGTCAAGAAGACACGAGGAGAAGGTGATGAGCATTTGGAGTTGGTTCTCCTCTACGAGAGGAAAGTCTCTCATCTAAAACGGGCAGGAACACGACTGTGGACAGAGACGGTGCTGTTTTCTGTTTGATCAGGATGCGTACAAAGACTTTTCTGAGATTTTTAAGGGTCTGAAGAAAAACAGCTTTGTTTTTTTTTTTCTAAGGTGTAATAATGTCAAGTTTGAACTGTTTATCATAATCTATCATAAGATGTTTGTGTAAACTATTTGACTATTTTTTTGCCCAAGATTAAAAAATAAATAAATAAATAAATAAAAAGCTAAGAGAGAAAAAAATAAAGGAAAAGAAAAGAAAACATTTTCAAAATTTTGGAGAATTTTCATGCCATCATCAGTGCAACTTTAAAAAAAATTAACTTTAATTTTGGACAGTGTAAATTCTATTTTTTAAATTTGTGAGCCATAAACAAAAATAACAAATACTCTATGACTGTCAAATTTTCCAACCGTTTAAATGTCATGTTCGTAATCAAGACTAAACGCATTTTTTGATGTAAAAAAACACTTTAAAAAAAGACTATATAAAATTGGATTACTTATTTTTAGGGCTGGGCAACGATTAAAATTTGTAATCGCGATTAATCGCATTATTTCCCTGATTAATCATGATTAATCACATTGTATAGGGAAAATCAAATAAATAAATCTCATCTTAAAAAAATGTAAAATAAAATAAAGCTTATTGCCACTGCCAGGACATTAATGTCATTCTGTTTTTATAAAAAAAAAAAAAAAAAGTCTACAAACAAAATCCAACAAAATGATTGTGGCTCAGCACAATCAGAACATTAAAACAGGTAATTTCTGAGGTAACAGCAGAAACTTTTTACGGGGAGTTCAACTTGTCTGTTGTTACAAATAACCTTGTTTCTGTCAAATCCTCCATCTGGGAGAACTTTAAAATGAAAATGTCCATGTTAAAGTTCAGTAACTTTACCAATCCATGTATTATTCATTCCTTCCATTTTCAATTATCAATCAAAAATACAAAAAAATAAAAAGTGACATTGTATTCTGTTTTTCGTTTTTTAATCTAACACAAAAAAAAAAACAAAAAAATGCCTGTCTTTTTAATATTTCAGTTTTAGACTTGGATTAAAAATATCAAAATTTAAAAACGGCCCACAGAACTGAATTTGTTTTTATAATTGAGGACTGGACTTTCTGTTGTCGTTACACATCTGTGCCACTAGATGGAGCCGAACTGCAGTAACCAGCTAGAGAACAGCAGGACAGTGAACACATGGAGGAGATCTGATGTAACATGGAGGAATGACGGCGAAAGTTTTGTTGCAGTCCAGAATTTTCTTTTTAAGACAGAATTGTTAATTTTGCTACCTGAAGTGTAAAGTACACTGATTTTTACCGTTCTCCATGTCTGTTTTAGCTTTTCTGCATGTTTAGCTGCTAATTATCTTCCGGTTCCGCAGCAGCCAGTAACAGACTTTCAAAATAAAAGCACGTGAGCAACATGCGTTAGTTAATGCGCGATAAAATAAATGTCGGGGTTAATACATTAATGAGTTAACGATAATAACGCGTTAACTTGCCCAGCCCTACTTATTTTATGATTTTTGCAAGCTGGCATATGTCAATGATTAGTAGCAATATTAGTTCAAAAAGCACTTCATTCCTGTTATTTTTTGTTTTTAATGGGAAAGATATTCTATAAAACATTTTCAAACTATGTATTTGTGGATGTACTTTACCATACAGGAGTAAAACTTTTTTTTTTTTTTTTCAAATAAACTCATGAGGTTCTCACTGGAGGCTGCAGGCAGAACATCCCTGCTGTCCAGGCCGGAACTCTGCGCTCCTCCCGGGTCAGACCCGCTAATCAGGCTCTGGAGAACCGCGGGACTCCGGCCGACGGTGGAGGCGAACTCCGAGGCTCCTCCGGGCGGAGGCGAAGACATAAGCTGCCGAGGAGCGTCTCCTTCCGGTGTCCTTGCAGCCGCCGGGTTCGAGTCTCCGGCCCCGCGTCGCGGCTTCGTAGTCGGGCCGTTTCGGGCTCTCGCCAGGTTCCTCTGCAGTGCCGCGACCCGGGTCCGCTGGGTGATGAGGTCACACTTCCAGCAGTCGCAGCCCAGAAACGGGCAGAGCTTGGTGTGGCCCTTCTTGGGGATGACAATGCCGTGGTGTCGGCAGCGAGAACATTTCGGCTGCCGCGGGTCCGTCAGAGGTGAAGGCATGGCGGTTGACTGGTTGAACCTGGTGTGACGGGAACCACAGGCTCTCACACACCTGACCCAGTGTGAACTTTAAAAAGTCATGTTGAGGCCTGGGAAGAGTGGGACACAGAGGGTCCCACGGTAAACCAATCAGATGTATCAGTCACATTTAATTGACGCAGATGTTGGCCCCTTCGGGGATTTCCCCAAAACAGACACTGTCTGGCGTTAATCAAAGCACAGGTTGGACCAGGCTGCGGTCCAGGGGCTTAACGTGTGCCCCCGCCCCTGATTGGTCAAGCCGTCTTTAAGCTTGACCCGTATAGACTCATTAGATTCATTTAAAAAAAGAAAAAAAGCGCGACTGACTGAGCACAGGAGGATCAAGAATTTTTACAGTTGTTGCTCAAAGAAACATGTTTTTTTTTCTCCCCTGGATCACCTTCACATTAATTAATAAATTTCAATTATTAAAATGTAACTTTACCTGCACATCTTTGTTCAGTGTTGGCCTTGAAGTAAGGAATAGCAGTGCCAGGCTGGCAGGAAAGTACACGATTCTGCATGTTTAAATGTAAGTTGTAACAATAAAGTAAAAAAGAAATGAATTCATATCCGGCACAAATGAGGCTGTTTCACTGACAGTGTGGTTGTGTTTCATGATCAACTAAACATGTTACCTCAGTTACTATTAACGAGCAATTATTTTTGTTTTGATTTACTTTTAGGTTTTTGCTCCAAATATGCTCAACTGTTAAATATGCGTTATTTTTTCAATGAAAGAGCATATATCTTTGTGATTGCAGACAAAGTGAAGAGCAGCATGCACAGATGACCTATTTATAGTTATTTATTGAATGTTTCAAACTATTGAAATAACTGAAATAATTGACTTGGGCTAAATGAAGTGGGTTCCAAAGAATTTTCATTGCATTGCCCAGCTCCACTCTGACTTACTTACTTTATTTATGCCTACTACCCCTCCTGGGGCATAGGCCGCCTACAAGGGTCCTCCAGGCATCCCGGTCCTGTGCCAGTCTTTCCAGCTGTCCCAGGTGTATCCTGCTTTCTTGCAGTCGGCATCTAGGTCGCGTCGCCAGATGTTCCTTGGCCTGCCTTGCTTCCTTTTGCCTTGGGGATTCCACGTCAGCGCTTGCCTTGTGGTGTTGGAGGGTGGTTTCCGCAGGGTATGTCCAATCCATTTCCAGCGTCTCTGAAGGATAACTTCCTCCACCGGCTGTTGTCTGGTCCTTTGCCAAAGGTCTTTGTTGCTGATGGTTTCTGGCCAGTGGATGCGAAGAATCTGTCGCAGACAGGTGTTAATGAAAGTCTGGATCTTTTTGGTGGTTGCCAGTGTGGTCCTCCAAGTCTCCGATCCGTACAACAGGACTGGCTTTACGTTGGAATTGAAGAGTCGGATTTTGGTGTGGACTGAGTAGCTTCCAGACTTCCAGATGTTCTTCAGCTGGTTGAAGGCTGCTCTTGCTTTGCCTATTCTGACTTTCACATCGGCGTCGGTTCCTCCCTGTTTGTCCATGATGCTACAGAGGTAGGTGAAGTTATCCACCTCCTCCAGTGCTTCCCCTTCAAGGCTGATGGGTGTTTGATTTTTGGCATGGATTCTCATGGTCTTGGTCTTTCCTCTATGGATGTTCAGCCCCACTTGTCTTGAGTTCTCTGCGACTGCTGAGGTCTTGTCTTGCATTTGCTGGTGGGTATGAGAAAGTAGCGCCAAGTCATCAGCAAAATCCAGGTCGTCTAACTGGTTCCGCAGTGTCCACTGGATCCCATTCCGCCGCTCTAATGTTGAGGTCTTTAACACCCAGTCTGAGGCTTTATGAAAATTCAGGTCCAGATCTCACTTATCACCATTGGGCTCCAGTTCATGCAGGTGAGAGCATGAGGTATCTTTCAGGTCTAGGTCTTTAAGATTTAAAAACAATAAAATGTTTCCCCTGACTTGAGTGTTTATGGTCATTGTCCCAGTTTCAGTTCTCTGGAGGACTATAACAGGTTTCCCCAACAATTAGGATGTATGACACATATGAATTAAGTCACAAATTCAAAAATAGTTAGATTCCTTTGCTGTGGAAGTTTTAACAAGGTAGAAGTACACTGGAATATGTTGAAGCTGTGATTTTTGGCAGTAGTTCAACACTGGAGGGGATGTGCCATATATGTGAAAGCCAAGGACGTAGATTTAGGTATGGACACTAGGGACACGTACCTACCAGTGGTTTAAATTGACAAAATTGTCCCCACCAGTATTGGTGCCAGTACTGCCTTTAAGTGAAGGTATATTTTTCATAGATGTCATGAAGGGTCTATTGGCTAAGACATGGTGGTAGCTGTGCCCTGCTCTGGAACACATTCATCTCTATGCAGTGGTCCACTGTGCAGGCGGATCCAGGAGTATTTTGCCTAGGAGTACAAAACAATCAAACTATCATCTCTCCTCTGACCTCATACTGGTATCTCCATCCAAGCAGGTGCAGAATGTTGATATCAGCTCCAGACCTTTTATGTGCTGCCTTCGTCTTGAAGAAACGATGAAATGGACTGCACCCGGCCAGTTATTTTATGTTCAGTCAAACGTGCAAATATTGAGCCTCCTGAAAATGGAGGTACTTCACTTAAAATGGCTGTAATTCCTTAATTGTCAATTAAAGCTGAAAGTCCAGACTTTAGTACGTCTTGATTGTTTTATTTTAAATCCATTGAGTTGGTGAATAAAGGCAGAATCAAAAATTCTGTCATTGTCCAAATGCTTCTAGACCCAAGTGTACAGCAGTGGATGGCTGCATTTCTGCTAAACGGCCTCTAGGTGGCAAACTTGGTTATACAAAAGACAAACTGTAAAGCATTTGACGCTAATTTGGTTTGTTATTATTTTCAGTAGTGCATGGTCATATCTGTTATATCAACACTAAACAGTCATATCAAACATGTTTTCACAATTATGCATGTACCTTTGCTAGAAAGACAATGTGCAGTAATATAGTGTAACAGTGATTCTTATGAATCTTTAATTTATAAGAAATGTGCTGAGATGAAGTGTAAATTGTCAAAAGTCCAACAAATAAACTAAAGAAAACTTTTCATTTCTGTGTTTATTTACATAGTGGAAGCTGTTACAGTAAAAGTCCTTGTCACCCTTTTATTATAAATACACCCTTTTAAACAAGGCTTGATAACGCTCATTTAAATACATCCTTCAAACCTTTTCAAACATAAAAGAAAAAACAAACAAAAAAGATTCAATGGATACAAGTATTTAATTTTGTATCTTTCGAGTGTTACTAAATCATGCAAAGCTGAAATATATGAAAGTAAAATTATATAGGTCAAATGTGTTGCTTTACAAAGAAGATTTAAAATGAAAACAGGTATATGTAGTGTAAAATACAAATACTGGGTGTGGTGCGAAGCTTAAAGATCTTTTTCTCAAAGAAATGTTAATTCATGGCTTTTAGCAAAACAGCTCTATATAAACATCAACACAGTCCATATGTTACTTGTCTGTGAAGATATACAATCTTGAATATTGTTAAATCTTAGCGATTAAATACCAGCTTTTTGAGCCGCTACTTTAAGGTTAGACTGCGACATTCTGTAGTCAGACAGTTAGCCGACAGTTAGTCAGACACTGTCATCAAACATTATGGGTAACATTCATTTTCAGCCATGCATCAGTCGGTTTACAGTCTAAGCACCGTGGCTCCTGACAACACTCCCAGGAAAGCGTGAAACGGCGTTCTGCAGGCACGTTGGCCTCGACGATGACCCACGGTCAAAGAATCCATTCAAACAGCTGACAGCTGAATGGGTGTGCTGCAGTGCCGTTGTGTAAAATCACTGATGATCGGAGTCCAGATAAATAGCTTAAAACATCTGAGCAGGGAACTGGAGACTATGTAAACTCTGGAGAAAAATTCAGCATGGAAGAAAAACATCAGATGACAAGACTTTATGAAATAAAGTAAATTCATTAAGTAAGTATTTTGTCTCTTTACCTTTTGAAGTATCTAAAGTAGCAGAGACTTGTAGGTGTTGGTCTTTCAAGTCCAGAACAGTCAGTTGGTATTAATGTAAGCATTTAGCTCCAGAATCCCTCCAATGGTGTTTGCTTGCTCTTTGCATGTTTCACAAGGTGCATGTGTTGCTCTAACTGCAGATTTCTTTTTTTTTTTTCTCGACAGATACATTGGCAGAGTATATGTGGCAGTGTAGCCCAGGAGAGAAAAGATCTTGAAGCTTGGCGTTCTTAAAGCAGATTGTTATTTATCTTCGCTAGACTCCATATTCTGCTCTGCAGAGTGGCTATTCTTTCCTCAATATTCAGAAATATACACATGTACACAAATTTGACTTTGTACATCCAATTTGGTTCTCTTTATCAGTTCTCTTTATGGTCTAAACACAGTATTTGAAGTAAATAAATGTGTCTGTGGAACACTGAATGCTCATGATATTTAACAACTTATCAAAAACTCGCACACTTAAAACATTTGTGATAGATTCTGTTCTTGATTATGCTGATAGCTTACAGTATATAATCAGGAATCTGATGGGACATCGACAACGTGACTAAAAGGAAATCAAAAATATACAATCAAATTATTAATTTTGTAGAAAATTAAAAATCAAAGCTCTTGTAACAACCCCATGCAGAGCAGAATAAAGGTAGTCTTTATTCCACAGAGGATTAGGCATCTGGTGACCGTTGTTGCTTTAAAGCACATCCTTCCCTCAGAGAGTCACTCTGAGACTTGCGCTTCAGTATCGCCGGCCGTAGCTTGGCGAACTGTAGGAGGATGAGAAGGTTGTGGTGAAGCTAGACCCCGTGGCATCGAAGCTGCCTCTCCTGGAGCCTGACCTGGATCCGGTTCGAGAGCCAGACCGTGATCCGGTAGCAGAGCCAGACCCGCTGATGCTATAGGGGCTGTAAAGGCCTTTGCTTGACTGTGATGACGCTTCAAGAAGTCGCAGACCAGTTCCCTCCTCAATCATGCTTCTTTCCATAGCGTCCTTGTAGGAGATCTTCAGCTTGGTTTTAGGGCACGTGAGGTATTTTGAATATGCGCTAACGTCTCGTAACTTCTGTGCTGTCCGTGCATCTAAGGTTCCCTTCTGAACAGCCTCATCTATAGAGACTCTGCCTGTAGCCTCTGGTTCAATTAACCCACCAGTGAGATACTGAACCTCCAGGAATCGCTGTCCAGCCTCATAGTAAAGCCATCCTTTCTTCAGGGCTTGAGCTGCTGACATTTTGGTTTTGGTTCTGGGGTCTTCAAACCCATTGTATGCCTTCTGGGCCAAGCTAATGCGATCCACCATAATTTTATCTACAAGCCCTTTATTCATGGCATCTGCCACAGAGAATTTCTCACCTGTGTTTGGGTCGATGATGCCTCCTGTGCAGGCCTGAGCTTCAAGCAATCTTTGACCTGTTATATTGTCCACAAGGTTTCTGTGAATGGCCTCTGTGACCGACACCTTCTCCAGTGTTTCAGTGTCCAAGATTCCAGCAACAGGGCCAGTCTCCTCTGTTGGGTCATTCCACGTTGTAGCTGGTGTCTTTATAGAAGGTACTGGGCTCATGGGATAAGAGGAAGAAGAGCCAAAGGAGGACGAGCGTGATCTGCTACCGCTCATGTTTCCAGATAGCATATCTGCAAACTCGGTAATGGACAGCGTTCCAGCTCGGTACTGGTCTAGGGCTGACTTACCAATTAGGCCTTTTGAGATTGCATCATCAATATCATACTGACGACCAGACCGCCTGTCAATGATCATGGATTTCACAACTCCATCAGATGAGGTGCTTGTAATTTCCTCCCATTCACACTCCTGCTCTGCAAGCTCCAGATAAGTCTGGTGGTCAATCAGGCCTTTCTGATATGCCTCGTACACAGACATCTCTTTGCCTGACTCTGGATCAACAATGACGACCCTTCGTTTGCGAACTGAGGACTTGGATGATGTCTTCCTCTCACGTTTCTTTTCCCTCAGCAGCAGAAGACGTAGGCCGGTCTCTGGGTCTGTCATACATCTCTCCATCAGCTGCAGGTAGGTGAGATTTTCCTCAGTGTTGGGGTCAAAGAAGCCTTTTGTGTCATCAGAGGGGTCAGTTGAGAATCTCATTCATTTCTTCATCAAAGAGGCCACGTTCATAAGCTGCTTCAACTGGTAAACGGTGGCTCTCCTCTGGATCAATTATTCCACCGGTGGCAATTTGAGCCTCGAGCAAGCGAATTCCATGGTCTTTCAGAATGAGTCCCTTTTTCATAGCCTGGAACAGGGAGATAACCTTGCCAGAGTAAGGGTCCCTGTAGCCTGTGACGGCACGTTCAGCTGACAGGAGTTTGTCTTTAAACTCTGGCCCAACAACACCCATCTTAACAGCTTCAGTGACATTTAGTTTTAGGTTTTTAATGGGGTCGATCACATAACCTGTGGCAGCTTGTGCCTCAAGAAGCTCAAAAGCAGTTCCTGGTCTGATCATGTTCTTCTTCATTGCCTGGTAAATTGACAGACGATCTTTGCTAGATTCTACATAAACACCAGCGATACAGCTGGTGCCCTCAAGGTACTTCTTCAGGGCTCTGCTGACCTCCTCAACTGTTATGACACCCTCAGTGAGATCGTTGTATGTCTTTTGGTCGATAATCTGCGACCGGAGGAGCTCATCCACAGTGATTTGTTTTCTTAGACCCTTGAAGAGAAGCCTTCTGTCTGCCAGTGATAGCAACCGCAAACCACTACCTTTATCAACTCTGCATCTTTTCGATAGCTGTGCATAGGATTGTTTCTCATCAGTTGTTGGATCAGTATAGCCTCGAACATCTGTTGATGGTTCAGATATTCGGTCAAGGGTCTCCTTGTTGATGTATCCACGCTGCATGGCAACATCTGTGGGAAGACGGAAGTAGTATTCAGGATCCATCAGTCCTCCGGTGGCAATCTGGGCTTCTAAAAGCTGCAAGGCATAATCCTCGAGAATCAGGTCCTTTTTCATTGCCTGGTAAAGAGAAATCACTTTTCCACTGTATGGATCCTTGTAACCTGTAACTGCTCGCTCAGCAGAAAGAAGTTTGTCATGGAGTTCGGGGCCCACAAGTCCCTTGCGTACAGCTTCATCAACTGTTAGAAGCTCATCTTTTACGGGATCGATTATGAAACCTGTTGCAGCTTGGGCCTCAAGGAGTTTCAAAGCAACATCAGGCTTGATCTGTCCATTCTTCATAGCCTGATAAATACTGATCTTAGGAGGATTGTCTGACATAATTCCAGCAATGCAGCCTGTGCCAAAGAGGTACTGCTTTACTGACGGCATTTCCATCACCTCACGAATGGTCATCTTTTCCTGCTTCAGGAGGTTGTATGTATGTAAGTCAATAATTCGAGCACTGTACAGCTCCTCAATAGTAACCCTTCTTCTGATGACATCACATGACATGCTCTGTTCTGACCTCAGCGTCTCCCTTTGTTCAATGATTTCAATAATGATGATCAGCATCCTTTCCCTTGTGATTTGTCCCAAGCGATACTGCTCCAAGAGCCGATGCCTCTCCTCTTCAGGAAGCATATTTGAATTCATGACCTCCCAAACAGACATACTCTTTCCTGCAAAGCTCTTATGTGGGATCTCAATTTGAGTGTTTGCAAGATCATTTTCAGCTTGTTCCTCTGTGTACTCGTAAGATTTCTCAACAGGAGCAGGAGCTTCAAACTTTGATAGAGGCAGGTAGCACAGACCAGTGTTGGGTTCTCTTCTGCATTTCTCCAGCAACTCTTTGTAAGTAACATTTTGGTTGGTGTTGGGATCAATGAAGCCTTTAATATCACCTGAGGGTTCAGTGAAGGATTTGGACATTTGTTTGCTGAAATAGCCACGCTGAACGGCCACATCAGGAGGAACACGATGGCTGCCGACTGGATCAATTATACCACCCGTCGTAAACTGAGCCTCTAGAAGAGGAATAGCATGTTCCCTCAACACGAGCTCTTTCTTCATGGCTTGGAATAAAGAAATCTTATTGCCGGTGTATGGATCTTTGTATCCTGTCACTGCTTTTTCTGCTGACAGGAGTTTCTCATGAAGCTCGGGGCCAACCACTCCAACCTTCACGGCATCATCCACAGAGTATTTCAGGTTTTTGACCGGATCAGTTATAAACCCAGTTCCAGCTTGGGCCTCCAGAAGTGCAAGGCCAGTTTTATATTGTAAAATGTTATTTTTCATTGCTTGATAAATGCTTAACTTTTCATCTGAATCCTCCATGGTGATACCATCAATGCGATCTGCACCTTGCAGGTATTTCCTGACTTTATCAGTTTGACTGACTTCTTTTGGTGTCTTTTTACCCTGTTGAAGTTGATCTAATGTTGCCTTATCAATGATGTTGGAATCAAACAACGAGGTGGCAGTGACTGGTGCCCTGAGGCCTTCAAAGGTGTCCTCCTGTGTTTTGTCCTCCTTTTCTTCAACGATTGTTGTCACAATCGTTATCAGCTTTTCGATTGTCACTTGTCCCATTCTGTACTGGCGAATCAGTTCTATTCTCTGTTCCATAGTGATGTATTCAGAATGTATGATCTCCCAGATGGTGACTTTTCTCCCTCTGAAAGGTCCACAGTCCAGCGCCATGGTCATTTGGTTCAAGGCCTCTTTTGTTTTGGCCTCTGTAATCTGTTTATCTTCTTTTGACTTTGCGGCTTTCTTTGAGAGGGGGAGCAGTGGGAGTCCAGTCTCTTTGTCTGTCACACATTTATTTGTGAGCTGTGCATAGGTTGCATCCTCCTGCGAGTTAGGATCATAAAATACTTTTGTTTCATCTGTGTTTGAGTTAAAAGTCTTGTTCAGTTCCTCATCAAAACATCCTCGCTTACAGGCCACTTCATGTGGGATACGATAGCTTTTAACGGGGTCAATGACTCCACCTGTTGAAAGTTGTGCTTCCAGGAGACGAATGCCATGGTCTCTCTTTACAAGGCCTTTGTTCATGGCTTCAAAAAGAGACACATTCTTTCCTGTATACGGATCTTTGTAGCCGCTGACAGCTCTCTCTGCTGACAGGAGGCGTTCGTGCAGCTCTGGACCAACAAGGCCAGACTTAACAGCTTCATCAACAGGTATCCTCTCATTTTTCACAGGATCGATTATAAACCCTGTTGCTGCTTGAGCTTCAAGAAGATTTACAGCCATCTCTGGAGAGAGTAATTCTTTTTTCAAGGCTTGATAGAAAGTCATTTTTTCCTTGGTTGGTTCATGTAACACTCCTGCAATGCTGGGGGATCCTTGCAGAGCCTTCTTCACAGTATCCATCTCAGAGACTTCTTTAACCGAGATCTTTCCATTGCTCAATTTGTTGAACAAGTCTTTGTTTATGATTTTAGACTCTAGCAGTTCACTAGTGGAGACAGGAGCCCTCAAACCATAGAACACATTTCCACTGTTCTTCTCCTTATCCTCCACAACTGTGATGACAATTTTGATGATCTTTTCCACTGTGATCTTGCCAGTCTTGTACTGGCGGATCAGTTCTCTTCTTTGCTCTTCAGTGAAATATTCTGAATTTATCACTTCCCAGATGGTGACAGTTTTTCCCTTGAACCTTCCAAATGGGACATCAACATTTGATTTACTGAACACCTCTTTTGTCTCCATGTCTGTGTAGGTTCTCTCACTCTGAGCAGCCTTCTCTGTAACTGGCAATATCAGCAGGCCGGTCTCTGCATCCTTGGTGCATTTATCCAGCAGTTGTTTGTAGGCGAGCTGCTCCTGGGTGCTGGGGTCAGTGAATAATTTGCAGTCATCACTGGCATCAGTGAGTTTCTTGTTCATATCTGCATCAAACTGACCCTGCTTGTAAGCTGTCTGAACTGGCACTCTGTGACTGTTGACGGGGTCAACAATGCCACCAGTTGCAAGCTGTACATCCAGGAATTTGGTGGCCTGCTCCCTCTCAATCAGTCCCTTTTTCATGGCCTCAAACAGTGAAATTTTTGCTCCCGTGTATGGGTCTTTAAAGCCAGTGGCTGCGCGTTCTGCAGATAGCATCTTGTCATGGAGTTCAGGGCCAATTAACTTCTCCTTAACAGCCTCGTCTACAGAGAGAAGTTTGTTTTTCACTGGATCAATGATGTAGCCCGAGGCTGCTTGAGCTTCCAGGAGCATTGTGGCAGTGTTGGGAGATATCTTGTTCTCTGTCATGGCCTGATAGACACTAATTTTCTCTTTGGATGGAGTCAGGATGCCTCCAACAGAGCTCTGGCCTTTAAGACATGATCTGATCTTATCAGTCTTTTCAAGCTCTTGTACTGAGACTTTGCCCTTTTTCAGTTTGTCGAACTCCTTCTTGGTCAGGACGCCAATGTCTTGAAGCCTTTCAGCAGGAACTTTATCTCTAATACCATCAAAAGCCAGCGGTGATTTTCCATCTTTCTTCAGTCCGTCCACTTCAACAGAGCCATTTATAACTTTCTTTGTTGTTTCCACCATTGTCCTAGCAACCAGCTGCTCCTCTGGAACCTTATCAGTCTGAACTTCAATTTCCTTCATTTTGGAGGCACCCTGTTTTGAAGCAACTTCAAGACTCTGCAGTTTCTCTCTGAGTTTTTTGTTCTCTCCCTCCAAAAGTTTTTCCTGTTCAAGCCGTTTCTTTTCAAGCCCCTCCATTTCTTTCTGTTTAATTCCCATCTCTGCCTCAGCCTCCTTCTGCTTCTTCACAGCTTCATCCATTACAGCCTGGAGTTTTTTCCTCTCCTCTTCCATTAGCTCACGCTGGCGTTCCTGTTCATCTTTCAGAGCTTTGGCCTTCTTCACCTCATCCTCAAGCTGTTTCTCAAGCTTCTTTTTCTCATCTTCCACAGCCTTTTCTCTCATCAGCAACAGCTCTTTCTCAGAGAGGAAAGATTGCTGAAGTATGGCCTTCTGTTGCTCAATCTGCTCTTGTTGAGCATTTGCCATCTATTAGAAGAAAAGAAGAAAGTCAGTAAAATGTACATGAAGCGTCAGTTCGATCAGTTCAACATTTTGGGAAATTATTTATTAGCTTTTTTGCATAGACATGAATGAATAGATTTTTGCCACTTGCTTCTCTGTACTATAGATATGAAGCTTGCAATTACGTAGCTTCACTTAAAATCAAAACTAAAACTGCCAAAGAATCTGTTTCTTTTGTTATTTGGTTTTCCCAAGGGGATACATCTGACTTGCTAGTCTGTTACAAAGCATAAAGTGAAAGAAATTGCAGTTCCTCAATTGACCATTAAAAGGCTCATCAGATAAAGTTACAGTATAAAGCCATTAATTTATGATAATTCGGGGTGTAGTCTTTGATGGCTGTCAACTGTCTTAAATTCTGAGCTGTGAATAAAAGCCTAATGAACATTACCATTTTATTTTGAAGATAATATAGCTTATTGTGCTATTAATTGTACTATGAAACCACTGTGACTGGTTTTGGGCTGGCTCGGAAGGGTTCAGAAGCAAAGATTAGTAAAGCAGCTTGTAGCTATCTTTGTTCCTGTTTGAACGCTGCTGGCCAAGGCTAACCAGATGACACCAGCTGTTGACTAACCGGGCCACTAGCTGATGACATCTGTAAGTGCAGCCAGAGCTGAAACCAAGACGTGTGAGGGTCTGCAGGGACCTGCAGTCACTTGTCGTCGTGGGTCAGCAGGTTGGGGACAGGAAGCATCAGGCCAAGTGACAGTTGGCCCCTCTGCTAGTCATCATTTCAGCTGTGCCAACACTCCTTTTGGTAGCGACATTTAAAATGAGGGAGCTTGGCAAGACTTGATGAGAATGAATGCAAAGTAACATTAGTTAGGGACTTAAAGGTGGGGTGGGTGTTGTTTTTTTGCAACACTTTTTACAATATTGCCTGAAAACCTTTTCACATTTCCATTGCACCCACTGAAATAAAATGTTTGCAAAAAAAACTAAACATTTTGGTCCAGTCTAGAGGTTATAATCAGAGAAAAAACTCTGACCATCAAAAAAGTGATCATCACTATTTTGATTGGCTGCCTAATACGTCCATCAAATATCACCCCTCCCTCCCTCCCTCCCTATGGTTCATGCAGTCGTGAATCATGTGAAGGCGTGGTTTCGAGGGGTGAGCTGAAGAGGAGGAGGCGGAGCCTTTGGGAGGAGGGAGGGAGTGTATATTTTCAAAATCTCACTTGAGTTGGATTGTTGGAACCGTTTTTCAAACAACACCTACTCCACCTTTAAGCAAGCTAAATCAGCAAAGCTAAATTAGCTAACTTTTGGTAACTGAACTCAGGCCTTGAACATGCGTCCATTAGAATGCATAGGGGAACGTATCACGGCTGCCACATGTATCTATCGTTCTTTGGCATGTGTTTACTTGAATGCTAACAACGTAATCAAACTCCTATCCCTACAACATTGATTTTTGACTCTGGACTGACTCTGGGTCTGCATTCTGCCCCCAGCTGGATACTTCTGGTATTACACGTACTGCCTGCACAGCATAGATGCAAGGAACAACCACAACATAGCTGGTTGTGTATGCAAACAGACGTGAACGCTTGATAAAACTGCAAGTATATCCCAGGCCTCAGGACCACTCGTTCTGTCTGTCCAAGGTCACAAGTTCATACAAGTCAATGCCACGCAAACTACTGTCAACAGAGGCAAAAGCAGGAGAGTTCATGGCATTGTCCAGAGACCTGTTTTCCCTGTTTTGTCATAACATATCTAAGTACTGCTCCAGTTCTGTGTGACTATTGACAACAGTTTGATAGTCGACTTGCACTGACTCTTAACAAAATGATGGCAACTGGACTATGTGCAAACACATATTCTGTGTGTTCCTGGAATTGCAGAGATTTTACAGATTGAGAGTTCGTTCAGACACTGTACCTGTTTGGATTTTTCCTGAAGATCCTCTGCTTCTTTTTTCAGTTTCTCTTTCTCCCTTTCCAGGTCCGTTATGGCTTTTCTCAGGTCATCAGCTTCTCTTGTACTCTGTAGCCTCTGTGTCTCCAACTTCTGAACAACAGTCTCCGTCGTTTCTTTTTCTGCTTTTTGAAGACGAGCTTTTGCTTCGTCGGCTTGCTTCTTGAACTTCTTTGCCTCCCCGTCAGCTTTTGCCTGAGCGTCACTGAGCTCTTTCACCCTCAGCTTCAGCTTGTCGGCCTCAGCTGAAACTTCGAGCTGACGCTTTCGTTCCGCCTCGAGGGATTTTTGGAAGCCCTCTGTCTCCTTGTCGAGGCGCTGCTGGATCTGGTTTTTGTCTTCCTGTAGTTTTTTAGCTTTTTCCTGTGCCTGCTCCTTCAGTTTCTGGAGCTCTGCTGCTTCAGCTTTCAGTTTTGTGGCCTCTTGGATGGCCTGCATTTTCTCTTTCAGCATTTTCTCTGCAAGTGCTCTCTGTTCAGCCAAGTCAGACTCAGCGATCTGCCTCTGTCTGGCCGCTTCTTCAGCCTCCACACTGAGTCGGGCGGCTTCTTCTGCCAGGTTCTTCATTTTCTCTGCTTCTTCCAAAAGTAATTTCTGGGTGTTGTCTTTGTCTTTCTGCATGAGGCGCCGGTTTTCCTCTTCAATTTTGAGTTTAACCTTCACAAGCTCATCCATCTGGCTCTTCACTTTGGACAGCTCATCCTCCACCAGCACCTTCTGTTTGAGAGCATCATTTACCTCACCTTTAACTCGCTGAAGCTCGGTGTCCAACACTGCTTTCTGCTTATCAGTTTCATCCAGCTGCAGTTTAACCTTGGTAAGTTCCTTCTCCACCTGAGACTTCTGCTTCAGTGCTTGTTCTGCCTCTTTTTTGTGCTTGGCCATGTCTGCATCGGCTTGCTGCTTCTGCTTCAGAGCCGCCGCCTCTGCTGCAGCACGCCTAGCGGCCTCCTCCTCTGCCTCTTTCCTCAGTTTCTCTGCATCTTTTTGAGCTTTGGCCTGTTTAGCAGCTTCATCCTCTGCAGCTTTTTTCTGTTTTTCAGCCTCCTCTGCTTTCTGACGGAGCAAGGCAGCCTCTTTCTCTGCTTTGTCTTTGGCCTTCTTGGCAGCCTCCGCGAGCTTTTTTGCATTTTCAAACTCATCTCTCAGCTTCTCCTGAGCAAGAATGTCTTCTTTATTCTTGCTGAGGACATCCTGAGCTTTCTGCTCTGCAGCGCTGCATTTCTGTGCTGCCTCTTTGGCCAGGATGACCTGCTTCTCTGCGTCTTTCTCAGCCTGCTCTTTGTGCTTGTTCGCTTCAGCAGCTTTCTTTTTGAGGCGGTCAACTTCCTCCTGAGCGACCTTGCACTGTCGAGCCGCTTCCTCTTCTGCAGCGGTGATCCTCTTCACCTTCTCCTCAGCTTCTTTCCTCTTCTTCTCCTCCTCAGCAGCCAGCTTTTTCAGTTTCTCTGCCTCCTTTTCAGCTTTGTCCTTACTTTTCCCCGTCTCCTCTGCAATGCCCTTCAGTTTCTTCAACTCCATCTCCAAACCTGACTTCTCTTTTGATGCTTTTTCGAAGTTGATCCTGATATGAATCTCCTCTTCGACCACCTTCTTTTGCTTAATAGTTTCTTCCACAATAGTTTTTTGCCTTTCCAGCTCAGAATCAGATGAGCTCTTCAGCTGCACGATTTTCTCCTCGATGTCTTGTTTGTGCTGAGCTGCTTGGTCCTCCAGAAGCTTCCTCTGATAAGCCTCATCCTCAGCTTTTCTCTTTAGCCTCTCGTTCTCTGCCTCTTTAGCTTTCAGGGCAATCTCTGCTTCGGTCTTCAGACGGGTGGCCTCATTGATGGCAGCCAGTTTTTCCTTGAGGATTTTCTCGGCCTCAGCTCGTTGCTGGGCGGCCTCCTCCTCTGCGATCTGCCTCTGCTTCTTTGCCTCTTCAGCGACTGATCTCAGCCGAGCAGCTTCCTCTGCGAGTTGTTTCATTTTCAGCACTTCAGACTCCAGGAGCTGTTTGCTCTTTTCCGTTTTTGACAGCGTCTCCTTCTCAGCTTGAATCTTCATATGCAGAAGAGAGTCCATTTCACTTCTGACTTTGGCCAGCTCCTCCTCTAGTTGTTTTCTTTGGTTTTCAGCAGCATTCACCTCGTTTTTCAGTCGCTGGAGCTCATTATCTAGCAGGCCCCTCTGCTGCTCAGCGTGTTCAAAGTCAGCCTTTAAGCGTATGCATTCTTGTTCGGCAGACAGCTTTTGCTGAGCCACCTGTTCAGCAAACCTCCTCTGATTTTCCAGCTCTTTCTCTGCATTCTCCTTCTGCTTCAGCGCAGCCTCTTCAGCTTTGGCCCTTTTCTTGGCATCTCTCTCTGCTTCAGCCTTCTGCCTCTCTGCCTCCTCCTTGAGCCTGACTCTTCTTCTGAGCTTCCTCCTCGGCTCGCAGCCGCAAACGGAGAGCCTCGTTGGCTTTCTGCCTCCACGTTTCCAGCTCTTTCTCTGCCTGCTCCCTGGCTTTGTCGGCCTCCTCCTGCTGCTTGCGGAGGTTTTCAGCTTCTCCTGCAGCTGAAGGACGGCTCCCTGCTCTTTCTTCAGAGACTCCTCCAGTTCTGCTGCCTTCTGGTTGAATGACACGGCTTTGGTTTGCAGCTCTGTGGCAGCAGTCTTCTGCGCCACCTCTTCTACGACCTTAATCTGCCTCAGCTTCTCCTCCTCAGCCTGTTTCACACGCCTGTCTGCCTCCTCGGCTTGCATTTTAAACTTCTGCAGCTCATCCAGGGCTTTCTGCTTTTGTTTGGCTGCCTCTTTCTCCGCTTCGGATTTACGCTTCAGCTCATCTTCGGCGTTTTTCTTTTTCTGGGTCTCTTCTGCCACTTGTTTGCGAAGCCTTTCCGCCTCCTCCTGACTGGCTTTCCTGAGCCTCTCGGCATCGGCAGCCTTGTCTCTGATCTTCTGCAGCTCTGTCTCGGCTGAGGATTTCTGTTTCATTGTCGTCTCCAGCTGAACTCGGATGATGTGGATCTCCTCTTCGATCTTGGTCCGACTGAGCAGCGCCTCTTCCAGCTGCTGACTCTTAGATTTGATCTCCTGCTCCGACAGACTCTTCAGATGATGCAGCTCCTGCTGAATGCTTTGCTTCTGCTTCTCCGCATCCACCGCGACGTCTTGCCTCTTGTTGGCCTCTTCTTTCATCTTCATCTTCAGCTCCTCGGCCTCTTGTTCAGCTTTGGCCACAGATTTAGCGTGAGCTTCAGCCAGCTGTTTCTGCTTCTCTAATTCAGCCTGCATGTCGGCCATTTTCCTCCGCTCTTCTTCTTTTAGTTTTTCAGAAGCTTTCTGTTTCAGTAGAAGCAAAGAGGGAGGAAAAGGCACGGAGAGAACAACAGAGCAGTTAGATCACGAGACAACACCTACCTGAGAGTAGCTATAACACATCTAGGAACGTAAATATCAACAGTCATGTGTAAAAGTTAGCACTGCCTTTTGTATTCTTACGGTTATCTTTGTGTAAAAACATCAATTAAAAATCAACTGATCATGGGGGGTTGAACATTGTGAAACATAGGGCTAAAGGATGGGGGTCCTAACTTTGGCACATAACTGCAAATACAAGAGAATATTCAACTATTTTAGCTTGTAGAGACCTTTAAATACTGTACGGTGGAAAATCTTGACATGTCTTTTAAAATGTATGGCACACAGAATGACACTTTACATCACAACACAGGACAACATTAAACTTTGATTTCATGCATTTAAAGTTACCAGGATTTTATGTGACACATACTGTGCGCATGTTTTAAAAGTAGTTGATTTTACTATTGAAATCTCGCTGCAGCTGCCCAGTATGTTGCTGCTTAAAGCCATTTAATAAACTTCCATAATTCAGTCACAGTTTAGGTTAGGATTCTCAACTCAAAAATCAACTTTCAATTAAGTGAATAAACTCATTGAGGGGAAACAAGCAGGGATTAAAAATTTCCAGCAGCATGCAAAACAAGTATTAAGTGCAGACGGAAAGCTGCTGCAGGCCTTCATTAAGAAAATACGAAATCATCCAGAAATTTTAGTAATTTCACAATGAAGTATTAGCATAGTGATGCAGCAAACATGAGCTCATGAAATGTACGACAGAGTTAACTTGGATTAAAATGGAAAAGTGACAAAACAAACTGGAGATTAAATGACTTCAGTGACATGAAGCCAGTCCAGAAAAGATGGTAAATGTGTTACTAGGTGAGGAAGGTTCAGCGTTTCAGAAACCTGTCATAAGGATTTGTGACGCAGTTGTTTCTTTTATGTATGCAGAAAGTGGAACAAAAGAACAGCAGATTTGAAACTTGTATATTGGGAGAACCATAAACTGCGTCGATATTCAAGATCCTGTGAGTGTTTGCTTTATAACATCAATTTAAAGCAGAACTAGAGGAGGCAAGCTGGAAGACTTAAACAGGAGCAAGCTGCTGGCTCCTCCCCCTCCCTCTCTGCTGAGCTACGCCGCTGACCACCTCCATGTCCTGAATGACTGGTTTAAAATCAGACAGTGGATTTTTGAAGATACAAGTAGAAGCTCTTTGAAGAGCTAGAAGAATTGGGATTTCTTCAGAAACTGTCCAAGTTAAGTGAAAAGGAACTTTTTTTTTTTTTTTTTTAATCCTTTTAGAGGTCACCTCAGTGGCTCATTGTTCATACATTAGGCATAGGTTTTACAACACAACACTCACTTTTTTTTGGCACATTCCTGTGATTTATTTTAAGATTCAAATTCTATTCAAGCAGATTAGATGGTAATGGAAAGTTAGTTAACTACCAGTTTAAATGATTTTATGGCAGGAAATTGTTAGATTTATTATTGGAACTTGATCTGTTTTTAGTAACAGTTGAAAGAGATGTCATGCTTTTCCCTCATGCTTTAGACCGTTTTTGGGGTGAAAAAACAGCAAACCACTAAAACCATAAGCTCATCCAGATACATCTGAATTATTCTGGATGAAATAATCAGTTATGGAAGATTTCCAAACACTCGTGAACCTTCCTTTCACCACAGACGAGAGTCTGATGCAGTGGAATGACATGAACAGAGAGGGTTGCTGTTTTCTTTTAAATACCTTGTGCTTTGGGGGCTAATTCACCTCTTAAGCGTGCGGCTAATAATCATCATGACAAAGCACTGGCGAGCAGGTTTAAAAAGATCAAACACAACAGAAAATTAGAAAGGAAGGAAAGGGAAGGGAAGGGGGAGGAAAATAAAGTCAGGAAAGAAGAAGGCAGGAAGCAGAACTGAAGGCCTCTGGTCACAAGTGTGAGTGAATTCAGGAGGAAATAAAGAAGCAGGCGACGAAACTGTTGGAAAAACAGTAGAGCTGCTTGAAAAGGTGACTGAGTTCAGGGCTGATGTCTAAGGCCGAATCAGTCATGTTCACACACATGTGGGACATGGTTCGACTAAATACACAGTGTAGGGGAATGAGAGACATACAGTTTACTGCAACACTAGGATGAAACACGCTGCTTCACCGCTTCTCACTGTCCAGATAACACTTCTCTATCACAGAGTCACAAATTTAGTGCCAACGTGTTGGTAGTTTGGATGACAAATTACTTCCCATACATTGTGTAGCTAACGGCTAAGGCTGGCTAGTTCTGGCCTTCTGCATCTGTCTACCGAGTGCATGCAGTTACCTCATCGTCCTCCAGGCGGCGCTGTGTGTTCATGATGAATTTAATGTACTGGCTGGTGAGCGTCATCAGCTCACTGTAGCGGGTTCTCAGAGTAACATACTGAAAGAGATGCAGACAGAGAAGTTAACAGCATTCACATCTAACCACAGAAAATTATTTTAATCTTTTTTTTATCTTTTGCTGCCTTCATCTTATGGCAAATCACTTTTTTTTTTTTTTTTAAAGTAGAGTGATGAAAAGTTATTATCAGTTGGTGTCTTAAGGGCCCTGTACATGACATTGCACTGTTGCAAAGGAACCGTGGGGATATCTCCTATCGTTCATCAAAATCAGCCGTCCTGCAATGTGTTCGGATAGACGACAGCCTTCACACTAGAGCTGTAGCGATACACTCGCGATACGATACGATACACGATATTCGGCTCACGATATGGTATATATCGATATTTATCTTACAATACATTTACATCATTTTCCGAAAGATTTTAAAGAGACAAAGTAATTTTGGTGACATCTTGTGAGTGTTCCAATGACTTTGTTTGAATTAACTGAAGTGAAAGCATCAATTACACATTATATGGCTGACAGGCAGCTTGCAAATGCTGGACAAAATGAATAAAAGATTTGTTGAGAAAAATTGTTTCATTTATTTAAACAGTGCAAATTGTTGCTTGCAAGCTTTTAAAGGTGGGACACGGGGGTTTGAAAGAAGCTTAGAATATCGATACCCGCAGCTGAAAAATTGATACTCGATAAAATATCGATATATATTTCGCAGAATCGATATGAGCGCTCAGCTCTACTTCACATTGGTCTTGTGATCAAATACTACCTGATATAATTTGCCTACAGTGTCAGAAATCCTACGACTCCGTCTGCTTACTGGCCAATTAAAATGCAGCTTCAAATGATGCCATAATTAAGGCGACCTAGCACCATTCTAACAAAAACTAAGAATCCCAACTAGGCTTTTTTCTCCCCGACCGTGACCAGGAACACATTCTTCTTCAGGTATGTTTGCATAAATGCTTACCTGCAGCACATTATAAAGGCTTCTTCACTGAATGTCGGAAATGCACGCTGGTTTTAAATTATTTTTGAGTTCTCTCCTCAGGTCTGCCGCTCAGTATTGCTCTTGGACTTATCACTGGCTATCTGTTGGGACTCACAGTTACTGTCGGTTATTCATATGTTCAACTGTGCGCCGTTTCAGCGTAATTAGTGAGTGGAGCACTGATCCTGACGCAGCTGCCCCGCATTATGGACCAGACAAACTATTTAATTTGTGTTGTGACCTAAAGGGTGGACGTTTATGACACTGTAAGTGTAATCATCTATGAAAAGGAGGAACTTGGGTGGAGGTGGACTAAAAGACAGCCAAAGAGTAGGAAGTCAAGCTATCTGACTTTGCTGCTGACTTTTACCAGTCAAAGACAGAAACCATCTGAACCACCAGACTGATCTTAAAAACCGGATGCAGAGATAAGGGCCGAGCTCGACCACATGGCCTTCATGGTCAGAGTTCGTCAACACCAACCTCTTGGATGATATTGTCAGAAGCGCTCTCCACTTTGGGTTTTTTCAAAGGGGACGCTATTGGATCCTGGAGGGCTTTGTACGTCAAGGTCAGGAGTTCATAGTCCTTTAAAAGAAAAGAAATGCTCATGTTAAGCTCAGAAATAAGCTTCCTCCTGTTGTAGGGTTGCAAATATCGGTACACACCTTGAGAGAATCGATGTAAGCTTTTGCATTTTTCTGGCAGTTTTCAATATCATCTTTGTTTTTCTCAATCTCTTCCAGGAGTTTCTGTAATAACCATTAAGACAGATGATATGTCACCCTCTCAATATCCCTTTTCTCTCTCAGCATAGTTTAGTTGTTTATTTTCCTGACAGATTTTGATTTATGCGGTTTATCTACCTTCTCTTCTGCCAGCTGCTCTTTGAGAGCCTTGGTGTCTCCGATTGGCATGGCTTGAATTTTCTCCTGCCTCTGCCGCGCCTCTTCGAGCCAGCGGATGAGCCGCTCGTAGCTTTCGCGGTAAGACTTCATTTTGCGCCCAAGGAGGTCGAGCTCCCGCTGCCTCATGTCCATCTGTGCAAACACAGCCTGCCAGCGCTCCAGCAGGCTGCTGACCAGCTGACGGTAGTGCTCCAGTTCGCCGTCGCGCTCGCTGTGAATCCTCGTCATCTTGTCATCGATGGCTGCCGCCCTCCTCAGCTCATCTTGCAGGCGGTCGAATACTCCCTGGTCTGCCTCTGCTTCGGCACGCATCGACTGTGAGACAAGAGAGCAAAGTCATTGTACATTCTGCATGCTTTTCAAAGACATGGCTGAGGAAGAGGAGGCTCAGTCGACGAAAACAGGGGAGGATACCTTCAGTTGACTGCGTTGATCCTCCACATCCTTCGGCTCATCTGGCACATTAGTGACGTCACGCAGACGAGCCTAACTCTTCAGGGTGCTCTCTGCATCCTTAGTGTTTCTGATAACGACGTCGATGGTCTTCAGTCTAAAAAAACAGTGGGTTTCTCCTTGAGAAAAAGAGCCAGACAAGATGCATCTGCAGTCAGTCAAGAGAATCAAAGTCTCACTTGTCTAGGTAGACGGATGACAGGCCGTAGACGTGGTCCATCTTCCTTAGAGTGATATCTAGTTCAGAGCGCAGCACAGGGGCGGAGCTGGACTGCTGAGGAGACGCCAGAACCTCCTCGGTCTTCTCGGCAATGGAGCTCAAGTCTTTCTTCAAGCCCTCCAGCTCCGACTGGACTTTCTGTTCCAAAGAAGGGAGATGATGGTTAGAGGGTCTTTTCCTCCGCACCTGTCTTTGTGCCCAGACGCTGTCGTGGCGCTACCATCTGTTCCGCGGTCTTCAGGGCGCAGGCTTTCAGCGGCTCCCTGTCCACGGGCTGCCTCAGACGCGTCACCGTTCGGTTCTCGCAGCCCTCCAATCTCAGACGCAGGTCTTTGATCTTCGACAGGTAAGTCTTGCACACAGACTCATCCTGCTCTCCTGGTCAGGAGCCAAACATAATGATGGGCATTTCATTGTATTCAAGGAAAAACAAACTAAGGTTTAACAAGCAGTTTTCTTTTTAGTTCTAGTCAGGTTCTGCATGGTGTGTGAGTCATGGCTTGTTATATTAAAACAACTGCACAAAAATCTCAGAAAGATCACTCAAGAGGGTTCAGCACTGAACCAGCACTTTCTAAAAATCACCTCTTTTCTGAGGCAACTTTTTAAACTAAAGTCCATTAGTTCCAAAACAGTTAATTTGTAAAGAAAATAATCAACTTTTCTGCTTCTGACCCAGAGTTTTATTGTAAACTAAATCAGCTTCATCATGCGTCATTAATTAATCAAGAAACCGCTTTGTTCATTCACTGATTAACACTGACAACCAGCTGCCACGAGACATGCACAGATATGGGGATACGGTGTTAGGGGATGTTAGGAGAAACACCAAAGTCTATGAGGATGATTAGGATGATTGAGTTAAAGCGTGAACTTCAGCATCAGCCCTCAACGCTCACACAGTCCTGCTCAGCCAATCAAAAGCTCCTACTGCACATCAGCTACTTCAGCTCAGACATCTTACCTGCTGTGGGCAGCACGTAGCCTGCAACGTGAATCCAACATTCAGTTCCATCTCAAATGACCATGACTGAATTACAGCTGACATGCATGTCAAATGATCAAACGATAACATGGTTTCATCCAAAATAAACTTGGAACAAAATAGGCGTGTAATGATGTTTCGGGTCATGGTTTTGGTGATGGAAGATGACTGGACGGGACAAACCTTGCTCTGCAGAGCTGACCATGGTGTGGTAGTGCTGGTTGGCTCTGTTGTAGTTGGACTCCACCTGCATGCGGTCCTCGGCCCCAAACATCTGGGAGTCCGGGCTGTCTCTCAGGAAGTCCTGGTAGTGCTGCTCCAGGTTCCTCAGCGCCAGGCGGTACTCCTCCACCCTCAAGGTCTTGAACTGCAAGAGGACAGACAAAGTATTACTCCACTGGCTAAGTTCTGGTTCTGAGAGCTGCTGCGTAACTGACAGCGGCTACCGTTATCTTTGTTTTCAGCTTCTTGACCTTCGTTATATCCGTTTTAAAGAAGAGGGAGAAGCAGAAAAACCACAACCAGAAACAACATCCAAGAAAACAAAACAGCTGTTTCTCAAAATGTCATTTTCCTGGTATGTCTTATGCCATCGTTACCATGGTGACATTCCAGGTATTGATGATGTGGATGTCTCTCATCAGGTATTGCCAGGACAACAGGCTCTTCAGGTCCACAAACATTGTCTGCCACATGTTCTGCAGCCTCTGCAGGTTTCCGTCCAGCCTGAGGGACGCAGGGAGGAAAATCAGTCAGTCGCTCTGTTAGTCTGTTTCATCACATCCTTCGACTCACATGTATGAAGCTCACCCGGCAACGCCGTTCACGGCGTCCTTGTTGACAGGTGGAACCAGGAAGCATATGGACGGCACGGACGCCTCGCTGCCCCGGTCGTTCAGGACCCTCCACTTGTATGGCTGCGAGTTGTTCAGCAGGGCGCACTGGTCTCCTCTGTGGACAGTGATCTGCGGGACGACAGTTGGGGAGATCGTTCCAGATTATCAGGTGTCATCCAGAGGCTAGAATCTGGAAGCCAGAGTTCAGTGAACAGGGAAGCCCTAACGCCCACCTCCATCTGTTTGAAGTCACAAACGGCCTGGATGGGCAGTTTTCCCTTTATTGGACTTGCAGGGTTCCGAGGTTTCAGCTGGACGATGGTGTTGGCTCTCCGTTTCAGGCCTTCAAGGTGAGTCTGAAACTCAGTCAGTTGTTCTTTTTCATCCTGTAAGGAACACGGCGTTGCCATTTTAAAGTCTAGGAGTCATTCAAAGAAATGACGTACGACCGAAAAGCTCTCAGAGAGGGAACAATCGTGCTGCTTTTCAGCCGGCGGAGGACCATTTGGCTGCTGAAGCCCTCACTCAGTGGCAAACCAGCACAGTTTAACCACAGAGCCAGAAACACGACCACTTGAAATGATCATGTCGACCACTATTTGGAGCCAAATGGCAACCTGGTTCTCGCTGGCTCCAAATCAAGCCGTTTTTGGTAGAAGAAACTAGAGACGTTATCAGACGTGTTCAAAAATCTCTGGACATGTTTGATTATATTTAAGTGAGTAATAAACTCACGGCGGCGTCCTGCAGTAAGTCTTCCAGCCGGGTGACCGTGACTGAGCGGTCACACGTGTACTTCCTCTTCATCGTGTCCTGCATCTTTTTCATCTTCTCTTCAGCCTCCTTCAGGTCAGCAAAAAACTAGACAAAGACGACAGTGAACGCATTTAGATGAGTTTAGAACAGCTTTTTTTTACATCCTGGTGTAAGTCATCTTACCTGTAAGTAGGCCGTATTTTCTTTCAGGTGGGTTTCGATGCAGCAGCACAGCTGGAGGATCCAACTCCACTGAGTCTGGAGGGCTGCGGTGAAAGCCTGAGGAGGGAATGGCAGCGTTTACGTGAAGCGTTGTATGCAGTCACTGGAAACCATTGGAACTCAAGGACCAGGACTGAGAAACGCTGGTCTCAAATGAACATGGCAACATATTTGCATGACTTGGGCATGTAGATTTTGCACATGAGCTCCAGGTAGGGAGAAAACCAAACACAGATTTTCAGCAGAAGCACCTCATGCCCACTGTCGGACAGTCTGGTTGAGGTATGGCTGAAATCGGGACAATGACCCCAAACTAAAGTTGGATCTACAAGACTGCAGCTCCACCTCCAGCCTCACCTCTATCGTCTTCTTGCCGGGGTGTCCGTCTCTCAGCAGTTTGTCTCCTGTTGCCTGGACGCCGTTCACTTTCTTCTCCCTGAGCTCCAGTTCTCTCATCAGGCCCTGCAGCAGAGAAGCAACAGCAACCAGAATTACATCACAGTCACCGTGGAGCTCTGGGCTCACGATGACGTCTCACGAGCGCCTCTACCGAGTAGCTTTCTTTCTTGGAGGTCATGTTGGGGTTGCGTTCGCTCCAGTCGTAGTTGACCTCCTCCTCCTCCTTCTCATTCAGCCACATCAGCTCTTTAGTCGCAGCGCTGACGAAGGTGTGAAGCTCGACCAAGTAGCGCAGACGTGCCTTTGACGCGTTCTGCAAGGACGTGGAACAGACGTGATAAGACATGACGAAGCAAACAAACAGTAAATATTTCTTTGAACCTTTGAGGCTTTAACTTCTCGGCCCATACTAAGGCTCAATTCAAAGTTTCAAAATTTGCCATGAAGGGTCACCCACCAGGAGCTTTCCATACTGCAGCTCCAGTTTTCCCAGATAGTCGCGGTACGCAGGTTTGCTGGCAGGTGATATCTGGCTCTGGGGCAGAAACACACGCCAGAAGCAACCGTTTCACTCATGGCATCAAACTGTGGTTTGTCAGTCCAAGCACATTTTACAGTTTAATTCCAGCAGCAATGCAATCTTAGATCATATGAGCTTTAAATAACCAGATCCAACGCGATCAAATGAAAAGTTAACAGGTAATCACTCATATGAAGGAGGAAAGTTCCAAATGCATGTAAAAAGTCTACATGAAGTTTTGTCTGTTTCACTTCATGAATATCTTGAGCTTTGTCTTTAATCTAATTCAAATTCTAACTGAATTAACAAATTTGTCCTGATAAACTGGAAACAAAACTCTGCCAACACTCTAAAACCTCATTTTCCTCCCATCTCTGTTATCTGAAGCGACTCCCATCATGCTCTCTGCCGACGCACCTCGTCAGCCTTGGCCCTCTCAATCTTGGCGCGGAACTCCTCCACGGACTGGTGGAGGCCTCGGTGGCTGCCCAGCTGGGACTCCACGTTGGGAAGGTCGGAGCCCCACTCGCCCTCGTCCACCCGCCGTTGGTTCTCCTCCACCCAGCCCAGCAGGTCGCGGGCGTAGCGCAGGGTGACCTCGTCCAGCTCGGGCCGCGCCCCGGCTCGGTCCGCCTGCTTCAGGACCTGGACGGTGTGGACCTGAGTCATGGGGATGTGCTGGGCCGTCACGCCCGACTTGAGGCGCAGGTTGTACTCGCTGCGGAGGTTGACCAGCCTCTCATGGAGCCGATACACTCTGGACAACGACGCAGGAAATGGAAAACGCCTGGTTATAACTGTTTTTTTATATTTGTCAAAAAAAAAAAGATTTTATAATTTCTAACTCTTTTTCTACTGGGATCACTTTATTGCTTCCTTTGAACGAACCACTTATGTCCCTCAACCTTTATTCTAACACTAAACGATCCACCACTGTGTGCTTTTCTCATGCCTATTCTGGTGTGAGTTTCTCAGATGGTGGCAGGTAAGGTCACAGTGTGGTTTTAGATTTCATTTTTGGAACGTTTCACTCAATTTGGGCTGATTTTCATTGATCTAGCAGGTTGCTTCTCTCACAAGATCTGCCAGCAATACACGGTTGAAGGTGTTTGAGCTGGATGCTATCTCCTGGTTGAACACTAGGTGTCAGTAATTACCACATTAACAAAAATGATCTCTTTTGGACCGTCTCTGCATCAGTTATCATGAAATTCACTTTTTTATATAATCTTCTCAACAAAAGGACAAAGACAAGCTCTTGCCTTAAAGGAAAAATGACCAATAAAACTGACTTGATTGACAGCACTGATGCCTCCCCTGACAGCTGTTAATTATAAAATGTTAGTTTTAGGATGGACTTGTTTAATTCTTGTGCACCTGCGATACATTTGTTCAGCTTGGAGGTGGCGTCCATCTTTGAGCAGCTGAACATCATTGAAGAGGAAGCGGATCATTCCCTCTGCCTTTTCCAGATCTGCCTCAACTTCTCCTGAGTGCTGAGGAGGTTTCCCAGAGCTCATCATCCTCACATCCTGCGACACGGAGGGGAAATAGCAACTGTTAATGTGTCTGCAATGAAAGAGCCCTTTATCAAGATCTTTCATGAGCTTATATTTTTATTTTTGGACTTCTTCCAGAGGAGGTTCACAAGCTTAAATGTGCCATTGCTTCTACATGTTGCTGCAGTATTTCTTTTCTAAAATGCTCATGTTCTGGCTCTTGTGTCCAAATAAATGACCAGGATGGTGTTATGTGATGATGCCATCAAGATCAGAAACTATCAATGAGGTGTTTCTGTAGGGGGAAGGCTCTCTGTTGGCGAGAACACCTCCCTTCGGCGTGGACTTCAAATTCCAGGCACAGAAAACCTAACATCTTAAAAGCGCAATGTGGCTCGTTAAAGCAAATCTCTGTGGCTCACCGCCTGCAGCAGAGTCTCCACCTGGTTGAGCTGCTCCTCACACACACCCGACTCCATCTGGACTTTACTGACGATCCTCTGAAGTCGCTCCAGCCTGCAGGGGAGGAGATGGAGGAGGAGGGGTGGACGAGGTCAGGGGTCAAAAAGCACAACAAACAAACCACCTGATAGGTGTATCGTTGAGACAAACACATCAAAAAGAGGGAAAGAACTCCCACTCACTCCGTCCTCGAGCGGAATAGATACTTTAAGGAATATCCCTGCTGCATGAAAGCCATGGTTAGCGCTCTCTGCCCACCACAGATGATACAACTTTCTCGAGTCCTGGAAGAACCAGACTCGGAGACTACGCCCTGCCTACCATGTGATTAACAAAATGTTCAAGAATGACTATCAGAGGACCATATTATTGTGACCAGTGTTGCCATGGTGATGGCACAGCTATCATGTGTTTTCCTTAATTAGAATTTTTTTTTTTGTAAGCCCACGAAGCAAACTGCGCATACTGACTGTACCAGTGTGGAGTGTTTCATCAGGAGATGAGTCATTGTCGTGGTCAGACGGGAACCTTCCCTGACTGTCTCGTGTTTTTTATTTTTTTTTTCTCCCTGGAACATTTGCTTTGGTAACAGAGTGCATGTGATGCGGTTCGAGGCCTCGTCACCTCTCGAATTCAGTCCTGAGGAGACGTTCTCTCTCCAGTATGGCGACGTGCAGGCGTCCCCATTCCTTCTCCACGTCCAGAGGATGGTACCCGGGAGGCACTTTGACCTGACCGGACTGCACCGCACCCTGCGGGTAAGAACAACGCAGCTAAACGACATGAATCCAGACAGATCACTTCCCCCATTCCACTCTCATCACTTAAGCTACACTTGTCACTTTTTTGACAAATACTCCATCAAGGTTGTACAGAAGCCCCACCCACGCAGACACTTCGTCCCGCCCCTTTAGCCCCTTTATTCTGCCTCGCTGTGCTAAATGAACGGCACGCAGGAGCAACTGCGTAACATTTCGTTCAGCAGCTGTTAACACCTCTGTTCTACCTCGAGAGGTAGGAACAGAGGCCCAAATGAGTGCTGTCTGAACTGTCATTGCGGAAAGGTGCAACAGTGGCGCAAGGATGGCTGCAAACTCCACCAAGAGGATGAAATGAAATCGGTGGCTAGACTGGATGTATTGGGACTATATTAAGAACTTTGTTACTCCACTTGGAGCGCCAGTTGCTGGTCGAATCCTCTTGCCATGCTGAGCAGCCTCAAGGAATCTCCGCCAGTTGACGCCATCATCTCCCTCCTGCAGCTACTGTTGCACCCAAAACTCCAGCAGTGACGGGGACCGAGGCCAGCACTACTGGGTGGGTCCCGCAAGACCAACCAGCTAGAAACTTAATATTTTCCATTGCCGTTCATTCAATAAAGCAGTCAGGGAAAGCGCACATTGGGGAGGGAATATTCTGCCTTTCTGGGATGACTGTGAATGCACAGCTGGAGATTGGAGGCAGAATGAAGGAGGGATCTCCATCTTTATACCATGATCTCTGTGTGAAAGCGGCTGAACAAAACTCACCTCAAAAGACTTGAAGATGTGTTTCGATCGGTTCTTGTCTGCCTCTTTAGCAGGAAGCTCTGTTTCCTTGAACTTTAGAAACTGACGCCAAAGAACCTGCACATATGAAAGGTGTGAATGAGTTCATCATTAGCCTCTTCCTCATTGTCAGTGGTTATTTATTTCTTATTTTTTTGGCCTGAGGACGATGATCCAGTCACCTCAATCTCCTCATAGCTGGTGGGGAACTTCCTCTCCTCAAAGACGAGGATGTGGTGTCGGATCCACTGCAGCAGGACGGTGACCACCTCGTAGTACTCCTGCCAGCGCAGCTCCAGCTCCTGGAGCAAACAAGCACATGGGTGTCCAAGCTGAAGAGATGCGCCATCCAACTCTGGATCCAACATTTATATCCCATTTCCTCAAAGCTGCTATTCTGACACTCACACAGAAAGTATTGTGATTTTGACAAGGTTTCTAAAATGCAGCAAAAACACATGCTTAAACTTCCCTCCCTTGATGCTCTTGCAACACCGCCTTGAAGAAGAGAAGCAGAGTGCTTACGTTGGCTTTGACGCCGTCCTGGACGTCTGGCACCCTGGGCATGGCATCGTATATTGAGGAGACATATGTGATGATGGATTTCTCATCCGGATGAGGCACATCCACATCTGCCAAGAGACACAGCGCGATAAAACAAATTATTATGCAGCTGCGGAATCGAGTAAGAAAAAAGATCCATGAATGCATTTATAAACCACTTTTCTACACGAGACTCTGTTTCACAAAGTAAAAAAGATACCAGAATATTAACTTGATTAAATCTTTGTTTTGCGCTTTTGCAGTCGATAAACATCAGACTGCACTGGTATGCAGATGTGAGTTGTGGCTGCAGTTTAGTTTGGGAAACCAGTAAAAAAGCTAAACCGCATTCATGTATTAAAATAAAAGCGATATGCAAGATTTACACTTCAACAAGAACCATTCTGACGCCAGATTAAATGTATATATGTCTCCTGTGTTGGTTAACTTTCTCGTGATGTGCTGCCCCCATTTGCCCTGGAGTGGTATGGCTACATAGCGTGTCTTTAAAAGTAGTACTTGAAGGAAAAGGGAAGAACTAAGGTCAGTAATGGTAGAAAATGCTTTTCTACACAAGTCTTCTATGAGAATGTGCCTCATATCAGATATTTAAAAGAGATGCTTGAACGTTCAGACTCGGCTTACCCTCTGGGTCCAGCAGTCTGGTGACCCCCAGCTCCCTCTCTGCCACGCTGAAGGCCTGCTCCAGATTCTCCTGGTTGGTCTGACGGTACACCTGACTCATGTCGATCAGAGCGGGCCTGCGGGCAGCAGACAGAAGCGCTGTTACACTGCTGGCACTGCTAAAAATCACACGTGAGGGGTATATTTATATACCTCTGTGTATATATATATATACAGTCATGGAAAAAATTATTAGACCACCCTTGTTTTCTTTAGTTTCTTGTTCATTTTAATGCCTGGTTCAACTAAAGGTACATTTGTTTGGACAAACATAACGATAACCACAAAGATTGCTCATAAGAGTTTTATTTAAGAGCTGATATCTTACCATTTTCCATGGTTTTCTTGATTATAACCTAAATCACTTAAGTTTTTACATCAATAGCTATGGCGTTGTGCTGCCAAAAACACTGCTTTTATGCATTCAGTGTTTTCTTTTCTGTCTGTTTTAGTCACATGATGACGTTTAGTGGTACCAGGTATTAAAATGAACAAGAAAGTGAAGAAAAAATGGTAGTCTAATAATTTTTTCCATGACTGTATATAAAACAGCAGCATATCACGACTGGTGTTGCTTTATTTATTAAAATATGTAATTCAGTGAGCTGTTCATCTTTGCAACGTAGTGTGACATCACAAACCCCAATCAGAGTAACTTATTTTGTCTGAATAAGTAGGATATATTATTTTTTTATTTTTTTAAATCATGTACGACTGAGAAAAAATGGGAATTTCTAAAGCTGGAACCAGAAAGAAAATTCCTGGCCCTTTGTGCGTCCCAATTTTTTAAGTACTCGAAGGTGAAAGAAATGCTTGTTACATGTCCCTGGAGGCAGCTCTGTCTCCCCTGATACACTGAAGGACAAGCACAAACAAGACTCACTGACAGAGAGGATTAAAAGAGTCCCCGATCAATTTCAAGTCAAAAGTAGCTTTTGGCTTTCAGGTGCTCTCTGCCAGGCAGGTAACTGCAGCCAAAAAACATGCAGGGACAAGCAGAAAACATCTCATAACTCTAAGGAGATTAAGGAGAAAAAAAAAGAAGGAAAAAACATTCTGGTGCCCAGAAATAACAGAGATTACTGAGAACATGGACAGTAAATCCTTCACAGGTCTCATTTCAAGCGCTCGTACACTTGCTCGGCTCCCCGTGTGAAGAACTCCTGCCGGGCCTCTCTCCCTCCGTAGCAGGCCTGCCTGTAGGACCGGCGGTCTCTGCTCGGCAGGATGACACCGGGCTCCGACGCCCAGTCGAGCTCCTCACTCTGGGACCCTCGACTGGAGCGGGCCCCGAGGCTGCGGGAGCCCCGGCCCGAGTCGAAAGAGCTCTCGTTGGGGACGTCCTCACACATCATGATCACCCGGACCTCCAGGTCGCTGACGGAGCCCGCGGTGCTGCTGGAGGCGCTGTTCAGGCGCCTCCTCGAGTGGAACTTTCTCCTCAGCTTGTGCATCGTGCGAACAGACAGCCTCCTGGCAGAAAAGGCTTCCAGACCAGCTGCAGACGTACGGCTACGGACCGGGACCGAAGGTTAACTTCACGCTCCGGTCCAGCAGTCACTCCTGTCGCTGTTAAAACCTCCTTCCTTCCTCGAGCGTCCTCGCTGCAGTCCTCTGCACATCCTTCTCTTCCTCCACCACGAAAGAATCTATGGCAGAGCTGTTAGCGAACGACTGTTTTGCTTCAACCTGCCAAGCCTTCAGAAAGCATACCTTCAGGGTAACTTTTTTTTTCTTCCTTAAATTAATATGCCCGTCCTATGAGGAGAGACTTCAACGTTTCACACGGAGTGAATTCCAGCTTCTACTACTGAATGTTCTGTGGCTCAGTGTTCAATCCTCCAGCGCTTAATTATGCACGAGCACAACCCGCACGCCCCTGAAAATGCCTGACGCGAGCAGTGAAGTGGATTCCTTCTGTTAAGGGCTGGTTTCTGGTCAGAAGGATTCTCAACCCCCCTCGGTTAAGGAGACATGACTGAAGTGAGTGCTGAGACAGATGAGGTTTATTTTGACTCAGCAGAGGATTTCTGGAAGCAATCCGATCCATTTTAGTGAAACTCGCCATCACCCACAAGTATGTCGAGCAATCCCAGAGAGCAAAGGGGAGTTTGGCCCAAACGTGGCGGTTGAAAACCAACTACGTATAAATCAGACGTGGCCTAGCGAGGTTCTCATCTTTAATCATCTCTATACGAGAAGTCTTCACTTACGCAGGTCACAGTTACCGGTGCATGAACACAGCAGCCTCTTCAAAAGTGTTTGTAAGTCACATGTTGAAAAAAAAAACACAAAGGTCTCATTTTTCCCGTCAGAAGGTAAAGCTGGCAGAAAAATACCAAAACAAACAGCCCTCTGGGTAATTAATTACCGCGGACCTTTGTTTGACTCTAAATCATCTCTGACAGCTTGATAAATTAAAAGTTAAGGCGAACAGAGAGGCTGAACCAGGGGTACCCAATCCTGGTCCTCGAGAGCCCCTATCCAGCAGGTTTTAGATGGGACACCGTGATACAAGTGGCTGAGTCATCAACAGACTTGTGCAGACTTTGATAACAACCTGATAACGACCATTAATTACAATCAGGTGGGTTGAAGCTGGGAAATCTCTAAAACATGTTGAATAGGGGCTCTCGAGGACCAGGATTGGGCGCGCCTGCGCTAAACTTTTATTAAGTCATTCTGAGTTTTTTTATTTTTTCTTTAAATAATCTAACTAAAATAACTTCTGGAAAAGTGGAAGGATATATTTCATTCTTATTAGGTCATGGGCTTGATGACACTTCTCCAAACATCATCCACAGAGTTTCTTCAACCGTAACCCTATTGTTAGAGTCAAACGTTTGTTTGCAGGAAAATGGCTGTTAACGTCATCAGCACAGGGCCCAGTTATAGAGAACAGCACCGCTGCACCACTGTTACTAAAAGCAACGCTCAGCACCTTAATCTGGGCAACCACAGCTGACAAAGACTCTAATTGGTCTAATTTCGGGGAGTGGAAATGTTTTGGATGCAGACGGGATGCTGCCTTCCAGCAGGACTGACTCGTTTGATCATCTATATGACCGCAGTTCAGAAACAAAGCAAAGCAAACTTCAGCCTGGAGTAAATTTAGAGCAGTTCCTACACGTGAAGACAATAACTCTAAAATCATCTCTGCAGCAAAACAATAAAACAGGTTTTCTCTTTAGCTATTGTGCAGCTCTGGTTTAGTTCACTCCATGTTTTAAATGAAAGTATGAAAGAGGGCAGTTAAAGGAAGCTTTCGGTTGAAAAAAAAAAAAAACATTTGACAATGACAAAGCGTAACAGATGTTTGACTGACGTTTATCTCCACGCCTGATTTACAAGAATCGTTCCACGTTTCGTCCCAACAAGTCAAGCGGGATACTGAACTTTCCTGACTCTGAACCCATTGCAATAAATAATAATAAAGAAAAAAAATGACATTGTGAAATATGCAAGAGGCCGGAGGGAAAGAAAAAAAAAGACCCTGAAAATGTGTGTAAAGTTCTTGGCCTGCGGTGCTGTGAGAGCCCGAGTCCAGGCAGGTTTTCTGAACCAGAATGTGCCTTCATAGTTTTAAAAATGCCTCTGAATAATATAAGTACAGATTTTCCCTCTGTTTAAAAAAACAAAGTCAGTTTCCAGTCATCAGGCTTTGGCAGCATCGCCCTGACTGAGCCTGGGTTTGGGTCTTACCTGTGCTTGTGTATGATGGCGTTGAAGAGCCTGCCGTCCCTCCAGCTGGTGGTGAAGTTGTCGCATCGCAGGCCCTGGAAACCCTCCACCATCCTCTGAGACCACAGCAGCAGCTTCTCCTTGGCCGTCATGTCGTCCGACTGACCATTCACCTGGATGTCGGAGATCTGCGTGGTGGATCCCAGGAGATGTAAATCACACACCAAATAGGCAGGTTCACAGCACATTTTATACACTTCAGCAGTTCAGAAGTGTTGATAAAGTCTCCAGAGACCCGGAGTGCGTTGGGTGTGGTGTTTGTAGTCTGGCAACAACTCAGCTGATGGTGTCACGTGAGGGAACAGCAGGAAACATGGAGGACCTCTCTCTCAGTCGTCAACGTGGACAGAAACCCGGGTCCAGAGACGCTCCTTCACGCTAATACGTCCATAATTACACCACATGCTGATATAAAAAGCACTGCAGTCCCTCCTCCTTTACTCTTACTGCAGTGTTTGCAGGACCTTCCTGTGCCCACAGTGGTGTGCTTTCATTGTAAAGTTTGAAACTTATGTGCATCAGCGCTACTCTGGTGAATTCACCCTTTGAAAAGAATTTAAGTTTTGATCCTCTGTATGGCCTGTTTCAATCAATAAATGCTACTGCTGCGCTCTAATGTTGATGGACAAAACCAAAAGGATTTGGAAACTATGATGCCGTTTTACACTTGCTTCCTGATTTGCTTTAATGTGTCTGATATCACATACCTTTTCTTTTGCTTTCTCAACCAATTATAGCACCACTGTTTTTTTCCTCTCTGTCCATTTCCTAATAAACAACTTGGGCCTGCATCCCATGATGTGGTATTGTCTGTTGTATTCCTACAGAGCATGGAATATGACTAGTGGAGGCTGGGGGAGTTTTCATGTGATATACTGCCCCCATTTGGTCCTTTAAATTCAACATGATCCAGGAGGAAGTCGTTCCAACCTCCTCGTTTCTACTCTATATCCCCGGCGTCTCCTCTTCAACTCATCTGGATTTTCCTGGCATCAGTCGGGCTTTGGAAAGCTCAGTCAGCTGCTGCCATGTGTGAATAATATTTAGATATCATGGTTACTAATCATAACAGACATCAAAAAGTGTCAGAATTATCTGCAGAAATCCTTTAAGCAGCACATCATTTAAACCAGCAAAGAAAATTGTTTTCAAAATAAGCATTTGAACAGGCACTGAAATAAATAATATGACCGAAGCCATTCTAGAAAAAAAAAAAAAAAAAAAAAAAAAAAAAAAATATATATATATATGTTTCTCATATTTTTTTGTTTCTGACTAAAACTGTTGAGTTGCTGGTTGAAGGGCAGAGAAAAACTTTCCACATTTGCCGCTGATTTCTTCCAGACTTTGGATGAGTCACATCTGAAACCTCAAACGACTCACTTTGAGAGCACATGATAGCCATAAAGCTCACTGTTTTGGAGAGAAACACAGATGCTTTTTTTGATTATATAAACAGAAAATAGAAATAAGAGGAGTGAAAAAAAAGTGGCTGATCTCATAATGTTACGGTTGCAAACTAAACTTCTCACTAACTGCTCAGGCGGTGGGTAATGAAAGCTGGACTGAAGAAGAAAATCTCCACACAAAGGTTTTATGAGAGCTGCGAAACAAAGCTCTGAGTCACGACTGAAAACTCTCACTGGCAGGAATCTGTTTGTTCCTCATTATAGAAAACAAACTGAAAAAAAAAACAACAAGAAGAAGCTTAATTGATGCATCACCCAGCACTATAATCAGATCCTTGAACAGTAGGTTTACGAGTCCCGTGTGTTTGTTTTGGTCTGCTTCACGGCCCAGACGGGTGGAGGTCTACATGCAACCGTGCAACCAATCAAAAGAAATGTTTTTGAGTTGTCTTTAGAAAAAAAATCATCTGCTGAGATGCCAGCAGCCTGGGTTCTTTCAGTGTTTGTAAATGTGCGTGCGTCCGATGAGATCAAGAAAATATTTAATAAGGGAAGTAAAGCTGGTATGGTTTAGCTCTGGTGATCTTTTACTAAAGGAGTTTTGTAACCACCACTCACTGGCATTGTTTCGGCTTTTTTCAGGGGCGTGCTGATGAGTCATAGCAGAACTAATAATTTCACTTACACACATTTTCTTTTCCTTTTGTACAGGAAGGGTGGAGGATGGTAAAAAAAAAAAGGCAGGCATTTCTTCGCTTCTGCATTTTTTCCTTCAGAATGGAAACCTCAGTGCCACAGTGGGCCATAAAGTGACTCAGAGACCGAATGGAAACAGGAGCTCCACCCTCGAGGTAAAATCCCAGTATTAACCCCACAGCCACTTGGGGGCCTCACAGGAAACCCACCATTGTTGTTTTAATGGGAGAAGCTTGGGGATTTGTTCTGATGAAAGAACAGCAGTCAGATGACCAACTGCGTATTTGTGGAAGTTTTCTCGAACTTGAAAAACAAACCATCTAATTGCAAACAACGTGAACTGGTCATTTCTGATTGTGCTTCAGGTTTGTGCGGCAGCTGTCATGGAAATCACTGAGTCACACTGAGGAGCGGGGAAAATGATCCCACATGCACATCCCAACATAACCATTATACCCATTATAGCTTCAAAACAGCCTCCTCCTCCTCTTCCAAAAAAAAAAAAAAAAAAAAAATCAAAGCAGCAGCCAAAAGAAAAACCAAACAAGCCACTTCCCCCTCAGCACTGTCCTCGACACTGTTTAGCTCAGAAATTAGGAGTCCCTTGTTTGATTGGAGCCCCCACATCATACAGGACCCAAAAAGGCTTTGTAACTGAGCCACTCTTGTCAGAAAAAGTAAATAGTTTATTTCAGTGTTTCCTCCTCTTGTACTGGAGAACAGTGGTAGCTGTGTGTGAGAGTCAGAGAGCTGCCAAACATCCCATAAAACCCATCTGGACCATAACTGCTGTATCAACATCAGGCGAAAGTCCCAAACAAGACGCGGCACTCATTTTTCTCTACTTTACTGAGATATGAACTCTGCATGCATGTGATGTGAGATGATTCAGCTCAATCTGATTTCAAGCAAAATGCATTTAAATCCAATTTAATCAATGAGTCTCCTAAACTCACCGGACTTTAAACTTGTTCCCAGTCCAAACTGGGTTTTGGCAATAAAAAACACTGTCAGTATTTACTAATGAGGCGGTCCGTTAGCCCCTGAAAGGCATGGACAAGATTATGACACCAGATGAGTGACAAGGAACTAGGAGTAAAAATGAATTATGGCCATTGGATTTCTTTGGAATATGATTGGATAATAAATGGACTTGCGTGGAACTAATTTGCGTCCTTTGATGACCTTAGTTGGGTAAACTGCAATATCAAGTAACCATAACAATGGGAGAGCTGTTTACATGCAGGGGCAGCTGACTGAACTTTTCAAAATCCATGTAAAGACTGAAATAAACCTCCCATATCCAGATGAGTTGAAGAAAAGAGGTCAAGAAGAGGAGAGCAAGGAGGAGGAAGTTCAAACCATTTCTTTCCCTAAATGTCATGAGAAAAGGTGAGATTTACTGCAAATAATGTGGAGGAGCTTGAAGTGCTGATGAGGAAACAGTTGTAATATTGATGCAGTATTATGTGTTTCACTCAGACATGGTTGAAGGGATACAGCAGAGATTTCAGAGCGGTAAACGTAAAGGAGGGAGGCCTGCAGAGCTTGTTAACATCAGACGGTCTGATTCTGGACACGTTGCTGTGAAGGAGCGTCTCTACACCTGGATGTTTAACTGCTGGCTTTTAGTTTCTGTCCATGAGTTCATCTGCTGACATTTCATCAGTTCAGCTGTTGCCAGGATATAGATCCCAGTGCACTCCAACGCATTAATGGAGATCTCTAAGATTTTCAACCTCCAACCTCTCTCTGCAACACTTCGGATTTTCCAAAACTTTGTCAAATGATCCATCCATCCATGCTTATCCGAATTCAAGTCGCAGAGATGGTGGTCTATGCAGGGAGGCCCAGACCTCCTCCTCTCCAGCTCCCTCCTCTCATCCTTCTGGGGGAACACCGAGGGGTTCCCAATCCAGCCTTTTCCAGTCACAACACAGCCTGTTCCCTGATCCCAGAGATGCAGAGGAGCCATCCACTCATCTACCGGGAAACACCCCGAAACAGGCTCTGAGCCAGGAGGCTATAGCAAAGATAGCCTGATATATGCTCACATACTGGGGACAGGCCTAGGACCACCTTGGTGTTCTCAAAGAAGAGTTGGAGGAGGCGGTTGGGGGGAGGGAGGTCTGGCCTTCTCTGCTTTGGTTGCTGCCATCGTGATCCCAGATAAGCAGAAGTTAATGGACGGATGGGTTTATTTCACTGAAAGTGTCCAACATTACCTGGAAGTGAAGGATGATGGTCCATATCAGGCCAAGGGTCAGCTTGGGGTTTCCATCAGCAATGTCGTCATTCCTGATGTTGACCAGTTTGACCTGTAAGCAGTTTGAGCACAATGCAGCTATCTTCTCGTTCGCAGAGTCACTGCACGGGAAACTTGTGCAAGGTTTCCTTGAACATTTAAACGAGCGAACGCACTGACCTGTCTGTGTTTGAGAAAATCCAGAGCAATCTGTACATTCTGCAGCTTGTGGAAGCGCATCCGACCTTTCTCCCGTGGCTGTAAGAAATGAAGACACCGTACATAAGGACACGGGAACACGTGTCGTTTAAATGATCCACAAAGTAAGGGCCCATGACTGAGGAAAGGGCGTTTTAGTGTCCCATAACTCAAAGATCTAATCTATGTATGTACTTTACAGTCATGGTGTTGAAAATTAAGAAATCTAAGGAAAGCAAATTTGAAGAGTGATTCAAATTCTGCGCGTTTGTGATCAAAGCATTTGGCCAGACCTTCGTCAGCACTAACTACCCGTGCACGACCCTGGAATGCATTAGAGATCCAGCCAAGATGTCTGCAGGTGAAAGCATGATGATGAATGACCAACATTCTCAGTGATTCTCCCAATCACCGTCCACAAATCCTCGTTCCTTCAAGGCCTAACAACAACTTTTCCCTGCATTTTTTTTTAGAAAAAAAACTATATTGTCAGCTGAAGGCTCATTACGTGAGGTTTTACCATTTCAGCTAAAGCACAGTCCAGTGGAGAGGAGTCAACAAGCATCTGTAGTTTCTGAAACCCTGCACGGTAACCGAGGAGTGATGGGCCACGACATGCACTGGTGCCTCAAGTTTTCAGCCAGTCTCGTTCCAGAACTGCGGTGATAAAATGCTTTCGATACAGTGAGGGAACCCAGTAACGTTTGGACTAGTGCTTGACCTCAGACAGTTACTTTTAAAAATACGGAGAAAAAAAAATCACACTAATTAAGTCACCATAATGCAGTCTTTCAGTACCTTAAAAACTAAAGATTTAATAATCTGCAAACACAGGAAATGCCTTTCTGCCTTTTTGCTTTTTTTTTTTTTAATGCAACCTGCAGGTACTGGAGTTCCCATGGTCAGAGGCTGCCTCAGCTCTTAAATTAATTAAAAATGCTGGTTTCAGCTTAAAAATGCAACCCCACTGGCAAACAATGCAGAGATTCTGACTTCAACTTTCTTTGCAGACGGTATGAACCAATTTTTACACTTTCAGCCGTCAACGCAACTCAAAACAGGCTGATACAGGTCAATTCAGCAGTTGTAAGAATGTAAAAGAAAAAAAAAATGGGATTTAAAAATAGATGATGTAAACAGGTGATGGTAATGATGATTTGATAGAAAAGCAGCATCCAAGTATGGATGAGTGATCGAGAGCAAAGACGGAAGGAATTTGCATTTTGTTCTTTCTACAGCACAAATGATCATGAGACGATTCAAGGAATTTGAGAATTCAAGGATACAAGCCTAAACTGGACATCGATAATTCTCTGGACCAAGAAATGCCGTCCATCAATAGCTGATATCTGCACATGAATGAGGGATAAATGTAGGAACCGCTGGTCAGGCACTACAGTACAAAGCTACATTCAAAAATGACACCTAAAGCTTTACCGTCCCAACGTGACATCTGAAGTTAATCTGATCAGTGTCTACATCTCTGGGCTCAGAGGCATCTGGGGAGGACCATAACAGGAGAAATGTGTATTTTAGTCAATGATTGAGTGTTTACAGATCTGTTTTTTTTTTTAACTGTGTAATCTGGACCAAAGATGAAAAGGAGCATCCAGACTGCCATCAGCAACAAGTCCAAAAGCCAGGCTCTGTGATGGTACGTGGTCGTATCAGTGTCTTCAGCTGAGCTCATAGCTTCTCTGGTGGTAGTATTAATGCAGAAAAGTACACTGCCTTCAAGACCTCATCTTTCCAGGTAACTTCCATGCATTTTTCAACAAGGCAATGCAAAAACCACATCATGTACACATCACAAAGGCATGGTTGAAGGAGAAGACGGGGTGCAGCTACTGGACCGGCCTGCCAGCAGTCGTGAGCTGCCCCAGTAGAGAATGTGCGGGGAGTTTTGAAATCAAAATGCAGCAGTGATTATCCTCAGGTAAGAAAAAATGGGACAAAATAACAACCAAAACTCTTCATCGCTTGGTTCCTTCAGTGTGTGAATGTTTTTCAAGTGTTGTAAAAAGGGTTGTACACGAAGTGGTTAAAGCTTCACTGTCCCAACTTAGTTTGTGCTGGACGTCAGAAACATAAAAGAATGGATGAATATCAGCGAGTTCAATGAAGTTCAGGGGGAAAAAAAGGTAATATTTTTGGTTCATACTGTTTGCGAAGAAACAGAAGTCAAATTAAAAGAATGAATCACTGATGTTTCAAACTACTACATCATTAAGTTCTCAATTAAATAAGCATTTAATTAGGCAGAATCTGAACAATAGAAATATTTGAACGGAAACAACTACTTTCACCTGCCAGCTCACTGATAAAATGAAAGAGGGCGATGTTGACACAAATAAAGACACAATAAACAGGGAGTGTGACTGCCATCATGCACGACCCAGCAGCCACCTGGGTTGGTGGCGCATGCCACGCCCGAGGAGGCGGCCAGCCACAGTCCAGGCGCCACTCACCAACCGCACGCTCCTCACAACGTCACGTTCCCTCGGCTACAGCACGAGCATCGCGAGAGAGGAAGGCAGAGGCAAAGGAGGAGAGGTCAGGGGAGAGGTCAGCAAACAAGAATCAGAAAAAGAAAAGAACAAAAAAAAACAAACAGGGTTCAAACCAGTCAGTGCAAAGAGGTTACAAGATGGAAGCAAAGAATGAAATTAGTGTTTTAAGCAACATCACCACAAGGTGCGTTCCCAAAAGGTCAGGGTTATAGACTCAGGATGGACTGAAATGCCCCAGAATCTCTCAAATATGTCAGTTAACACATGCAGAAGTTGAGATTAGAAATCCGCCGGGAAAACATTTGGCACAGATAAACATTTAGAGCAGCTGAAGTAACGGTGACTGGACAGTAGAACAAGATGACTGCAAATAAAGTCAGCAGGGATGATCAGAGACACGTGGACGGGAAAGGGAGGTCACCCTGCAGATGTCACCATGTCCGAAGTCACCGCCCCCCCGAAGCTCACCAGCGTCTCTCCAGAGAGCACTTCCAGCAGGGAGATGAGGTTGTGTCCATCTCTGAGGTCCTCGTACAGGTCGGTGATGTGGCGCTGCGCCTGCACAGAGAAAAGTCGGCTCCGTCAGTGACATTGTTGGAACATTGTTCCTTTGCATTCTTGACGCAGAAGTGAGAGGAACAACTAATGAGACTCACAACAGCGAGACTGCAGTTCCCGTCTGCTTTTTGCAGCAGATATCTGGTTTGGTTGACTTAATTTTAACAAAATATAACATTTTTTTTAAAGCAGCACAAAAAAGTTTGTTTTTTTTCAGCTTTAACTTCTTTTGAAGGAATATGTGGTTATTTTAGGAAATCCCAAACAGCTCTCACATTCTCGCATCCCTCCCACCAGGAAAAAACCACCCAAAATAACTTTGGGCTCCCAACCCAAACGCCACATTGGCTGGAGCTGAACCCCGCTTGTTGGATCTCCACCAGCACTGGCGCTTAGTTGGTCGCCATATTGCCTAGATCGCTACAGTGGAGGTCTACCCATTGGCCAGTGGTCCCAAAAAATTCACCAAGAAGGCTGAACGCTAAGTTGTTAAGGCGATGAAAGCTAGCCTTTAACACTATAGACTGCAATGCAGCTGTCAATCAAAAAGCCACGCCCCTAATTATGTATAAGTTAATGGCCTTGTCTAGTTTTCCCTGATGAGATGGTTGTGAAAGCCATAGAGACCAAAACTGTTTCGTATAGCAGACTTTAAAAATGTTTATTTCTGCTGTAAATTTGGGACATTTTAATGTGGCACACAGTTGAGATGGACTTGTTTTTGGAGACAGACCCTGGTGGTCATTCAATGAACTGCGATTTCCCTTACTTCCACAATTTTTTATTTTTCACTTTTATTCTTTTACTTTTTTCTTTACTTAGCAAGCCACTGCTGTGAAATTTCATTCTGACGTAGACTTGCGGTGTATATGAATGACAGTAAAGTCTAGGAACTGAACTGTGGCTTCTCTGACACTCTGAGCTGAAAAAAATACTGAAAAAGTTCCTTTGTGCTGCTTTAACAAACTCAAGATAAATTCTGCAGTAAGACAAAAACAATAAAGAAGATTAAATTAAAAAAAAAAAGGCAAAGGCAGAGCTTCACAAAGCCGGTTGGGTCTTTTAATATATTTCTTTTTTTCTAAACTGTTTTTTTTTCCTTTTGGGTGTCAGGTCATTTTCACACAAGGCAAACAAAAACAAAAAACACACGTCGTTAGATGTAAGCCGAGCCGTTTTCACACGTGCACGGGGACATGTTCTGAGGGTCCCGCGGGTGACAACCAAACATCCGTGACATTCACTCTGGACTTCTGGAGAAGACCAGGGCGCCCCCACTCATGAGCACTGCATGGGCCAGTGGCTCTTTCATCAACGCAGCAGAGCTATGTGCCCCCATGTGGTCAGAAGTGGTGTTCCTACATAGAGTGGCTTTAAAAAAAAAAAAAAAAGCCCAACTCTAGCACCTTGTTTGATTTACAGATTCACTCTCCTGGTGGTTAAAGTTAAGAAATATATTTCTGCAGAGTTGAAGGGAAACTTTGCTGCAACCACGGGGAGAAGCTAATTTTATCTGTTTGTTAACATTTATTTTTGTTGCCTGATTATGGAAATTATGTCTTCAAAACATGTTTGATTTGATTTATATTCCTATATTTGTTTTATCATTGGATTTTTTTTTTTTTACTGAATTTAATGTTTTTTAAAGCCGTTCTTTGTGCCAATACCACCCCCGACCACATGGTGGCACCAAATCACAAGAAAGTTCAAGTGGTGTAAAACACAACGAAGTGCATGTCTAGTTTGAGACTTAATACAAGATGTGCCGGACAGTTAACTCACTGTCAACGCACCACATTTATACGCTCCCATGTGGTCCTAAGGGTTATTACTACATAGGGTGGCTTTAACAACATAAAAATTGAACCCACTTATTTACTTTTAGTATTGTCTACGTTCTACAACTTTTTTCTTTTTTCCCCCAACTTATTTGGAAAAAAAAGAAGAGTCTGTCTCTCTGAAATCTACCGCAAAAGTTAAGCATTTCTATCAGTAGTCAAGGCAAAACTGTTTAATGGATTTCCGCACACCTATAGGAAGGAATGGGCTTCTGGTTGACACACATACAAACACACAAGCATATGGAAGAGTTAAATGAAAGGGGAAAAAAAGGTCAAAGGTTAGAAGCAAAACAGAGACGTGCAGGCAGATGTGACCGGCCTCCACCTACCTCAGCCTTCCAGTGCTGATGGGAAAGGATGGAGGAGGACAGGAGGAGGGATGGAGAGAAAAAAACAGCTCGATGTGAGAAGATGGAAAACTTCAGGGAAACAGAAGGGAACAGGGGTTTGATTTGATAGACATCACATAGAGAGAGTTTGGCCTGCTTCTTTTCCCTTGGTCACCCAATAATGCTTTTCATTTCCCATAAAATTCAATTATCTTTATGAACATAAATGAGCTTCATGAACCAGTGTGGAAAAACATATCCAAACCAGTTTTTGATTTGTCCCTTTCTAAAAGGAGATGTAAGACGTGCCAGAGAAGATGGCAGTCGTCATGAAACTGACCATTGGAGCGGAGCTTCCCTGTCCTCATGCTCTAAACCCATGACTGAGACGCCTCTAGGGCAGCAAGGTCGCTGCAAATCTCAGGTCTTGTGGGACCAAATCTGTGGGATTTTCCAGTAAATAAACAAAGAGCCTGTGAGTCACGTTGGACGGAGCAACAGGACACACGTGGACTGCAAGAAATCCTCGAGATTAATCGTCCAATTATTCATTAATGCACTGCAGAGATGACGCAAGAGGATCTGGGCAGAAGCAGAAAGAACCTGAAAACAAAGCCCAGAAATACAAAGACTGTCTGCAGTATGTAAATGCAGCTTAGTGACAAACTAGAACTGCAACGTCTGTGTTTCTGTCTGAAATCATCTCAATAGTCTGTGGTCAGTTGAAAACTACATTTGTACAAGGAACAAATGGGGTGTGGGATTAGTCAAAGGTGCCTGATTAATATTTGAAGGGGACAAGTTTGGTGTAGAGGACAATAGAAGCTACATATGTGAGATTAAAAAACAGTAACCCCCAGTGAGGGCTGGAAGTTAATATCCTGGCATCCTAATACTTTTCCTCTTGACCCTTGAAATTACTCCACTTCCTCCAGGTGTCATGGATCTTGAATATAATATAATATAATATTTACAAAAAATTAAAATATTTTTGTAAGAAAACACTTTCACAAAATTACAACTTTTTTGACATAAAACTATGACTTTATGTCGCAAAATTGCAAATTTTATGAATCTGTAGCCATACATCCTCCACTCATGACATTTTTGTGAGATTATGCATTCTGCAAAATCGCAACTTTTAAACTAAATACAACAACTTTTCGTTTTAAAATGTTAACCACTTAACCAATTAACCAAAATTTGCAACACTTTTCTTCTAAAATTGCAAATTTTGCAGCATTTAAACTTTGTTGAAGAAAGAAAATTTCTTTTAAAAAAAATCTCAAATTTCACAAAATAATTACCATTTTTTAATTTAGGCCTTTATTTGTCTTTAAATCATGAAATTTTCAACATTGCCACTTTTTGGCAAAAATGCAACAATCATAAAATCTTGACTTTTATTGTAAAAATCACAAATTTTTACTGAAAAATTGTCACTCCTGCAAAATTGTAACAGCTACTTTTGATGTTGGGAGGAAGGGCACTAGTCAAGTCAGAAGAGTCTACGTGTGCACGTGCCTCAACGCTCCTGTATGAGCCATTGCATAAAGTCTGCCTCTGCCCAGTTGGCTAGGTACGGTCTGTACCAGTGGATGTGAGGGTACCAGACCCACTTCATGGAGGAGAATTTTCATGAAGTGGATGGGTACGGCTAAGCAGGTGGGACACTGAATCCTGAAGTTGAGAGATGAGCTTGACCTGCTGAGCAAATGCAGAATTTTCAAAGATGAGGTGGAAACAAAGAGGAGTGAAATGATGCAAGTAGTTTATGACAGAAACAAAATCTTCAGGTAATGACGCAGATGTGAAGCTGCAGCAGAACTTCAGCCGCTCCTCACATAGAAGATGGTGCAGAAAGGAGAAGACTCGTAAAAAAAACCTTGATACAGTGATACAGAAGTCAAAACCAGTCCAAGGATCACAAAGCCTGGACACCGCTCTTTTTCGTGACCGGGGAGCTTAGATGAGTCACTTTTTCCTTCTGTCGGCGGCTGTTTTACCGTTGTGGCTGTTTTCCTGGAGCTTCCTGTTCCCCTGCAGAGCCCAACGTCTGCATCCCACATGTGAAACCTGACCGGGTCCCGCTGGCCCACAATCCCACAGCTCCCAGTCACCGGCTAAACTGGGGCCAGGTGTTGGTGACTCACTCCTGCTCATGCATGCAGTTAGCATGTGTAGCACGGGCGGACATTACTGCGTGGAGGGAAGATCTATGGAGGGTTTCTGACATTTTCCAAACTATTTAGGGAGGTGAAGGGAGACTTTTTCTCACTTTTCTTCGGGGGTTCAGTTTATCTGCTGTTGCTTTGAGTAACTATTTCCTGGAGAGAAACCAAGCAGGGCATACAGTATCTCTTCATGAAAAGATTTGAGTGCAATTAAAGCTCCAGGTCACTGAGCCCTTTCAGGGTCATTTTAGAAGTCAACCAAAAGTCAGTTTGTTGTGAAGATCATTGATTTTAATATTTAGCATTGACTCTTACCTTCACGAGGTGCTTGTTGACCCATTTTGTGAAGGTCTTTTTCTGAACTCGGTCCCGTTCATCTGTGGAAAGACACATCAAAGAAAAGCTCTGTTTAATCACCGGCGTCGCCGTAAGAACATGCGTCTCTTCATAAGAGCGCAGAAAATCTGTACTCCCCAATAATTACTGCAGTCTATGAAAAAACGGATATTCAAGTTTATTTTGTAATAATTTAATAAGAATCAGACAGTTGGAAATGCATCCAGAGGTTGTTGTTGAAGTTGCAGCAATTTATTGGCTGACAGCGTCTTCAGAAGAGGTCTACTTGCGCAACAAGCAATACCACAAACATGGAGGAAAATCAAACAAACTCATAAATAAATACAATTAAAACCGGCTTTCCATATTTTCCCATCCTGAGTTATTCCCATTGTCTGGTTTCTAATCCCCAGCTGTGGACCTACAGCTTTAGAGGACGACGGGGAGCAAACAAAAGTTATATTTATTGAGCCAACACCACACTGATGTTCCCACATGTTACAAGTCTTGTGGTCTTGTGTCCATGTAAAGGACTAAATGTATTCAAAGGACAGAGTACAACAGGTAAAGTAGAACAAAGCAGAGGTATAAGGAGAGGTCCTCTGATGAGGGGAGTCCTGTCGAGATTATTAAAAGTAGCTTCATCATGATGGAATCACAAAGAGCAGTCTGGACCCAGACTGTCCTGCAGGGATGGGTCCAGACTGCTTTTTTTCATGGGTCCAGAAAAAGCAGAAGCTCTGCTTGCGTGAGTTTAAATAGTCATGGTATAAAGCCCTCCCCGTCCCGTTGGGATCCATTTCATGAGAGAGAATTTTCACAAAGCCAGCGGATATGGCTGGCCAGGCAAAGTATAGGCAGCATCAGTAACTAGAATTTGATTCAACCAGCCAAAGGTGCCTCGGTAGGTCAACGTGAAGCAGAGCAGCAATAACGACTCATTAATCACTACGGAAGGTGGTGTTTCCTTCATCATGGATTGGATGAGATTCGTGCTGCAACTGTTGGGTGATCTGATGCATAATTAAAGGTAGATGTCAGATGCCATGGCAGCAGATAACTTGGCCAAGGAGAGTGATGTATATTTCAAGGAGAAGGGACACTAAGGGTGAATTCCAGTTCCTCCCATAACCCTCAATCTCAAAAATGCGCGCTCCCGCTAAGTGCAAGTGCTGTCCCGATTCTTAGAAAGTCAAGTTGAGGGACGAGTTTGAGGGCTGTATCGCCCTCAATATTGAGATTCTCCAGCACCACCCTTGGGATTAAGGGCTACCCAGAAGACATTACGTATTTTTGCCAAGACATCTTCGAAAAGACTGGCACCGAAAAAAGCAAGCTACGAATGTAAATATTTTCGTAGTTAATAAAGATATAAACATTACGAAAGCACTTTTCATTATGTATGTATATATATATATATATATATATATATGTGTGTGTTATCTTCTTCAACTTCTTCTCCTTCTTCTTCGTCGTGGTTGTTGTTTTCTTGACACACTGGAGCTTTGGCGTAAGGCCGCCCCCCACAGTCTGAAGATGTAACTGCACTCAAGGGGTGTCCCATTTCTAAGTCACAAGATAGCCCTGACACTTACTTTCAAGGGCTAAGATTGAGAGCCAAAGATTGAGGGTTGAGGGCGAGGGTTGAGATTGAGGGTTAAGGGAGGAATTGGAATTGGCCCTAATACTGAGCCTTGAGGCACTAAATGAGAGGAGATGATAAAAGGACGTATGTCAGAGTGGTGGCATTCAAATACAGGGTGTACTTTGATTGGTATCCCCATTTTAGAAAGCATTAGGATGACACAGACCCTGTTCAGGCCCGGCATTAAAATGCATCCAATGCCAGTGCTAGGTCTGAACACAGATTGGGTCACATTTTAAGGTTGTCTGGGACACATTTCTCGTGTTACCTTTTAAACAAACATCACTGGCTTAGACAATTAGGGATTTGACCTTGACTGCAAATGACCGCTATAAAGCTAATGGTCATCTGATTTCCTCTTTGCATTTGTGGCAGATCTTTCTTCGAAAGTACCCTGATTTGTATTCTGCATATCCTCGGTTGAATAAAGTTGGGTTTTCTTTTGGAACTTTAATCAGCAATACGGGTTTGAACGAAGATTTGTGGTGGATCGTCTTTGTCTTAATATTTCCAGCTTTTTCTTATCCGAGTTGGAAAACTGCTATTTCAACAGACATAAACAGGAATGAAAATAACAGGAACAGACAGTAGTCCTCAGCTCAATTAGAGTCAGACAGAGAACAATCTAATAATAAAAAGATAATGTTCTCCCAGAGTCAAAGATGGTGTGAAAGGCTGTGGGCCCCCACTGACAGAACACTCTCTTCCAACTCCTGGTTGTGGTGGAAACCATTCAAACTTACTTATCAGTGGCAACATGAGTAAATCATCACTGTGTTTTCACTTGCAAGGCCATTGCTTGGCTCAGATGTCAGTGATGTCATCAACAGGGCGTGCTCGCATACCAGCAGGTACTGCCAACGCTGTGAAATGTTTTCCTTGGACACACCAGCCGTGGAGAAACCACCCTCTTTCTGCCTTTCCCGCTGCAGCGCATCGGCGAGCGGCAACCAGCATGACGTGAAAAACATAATGTGATCAGCTGCTTACATTTGTTGAGACAGTGAGAGCCGTTGTGTGCTCCTCTGTGATGGGTCAAACATTGTTATGGGGTGGGGGGGGGCAATCAGTTGATTATCTGCGTCCCGGCTGAGATCAAAGCTCATGTAAGAGAGGTTATGTGATGGGGATGGAACAAAGAAACCAGAGAGAACGACGTCCTGTGGTGCTGATGGCCATGTCAGGGTGGCGGCGTGTCCGTGACTCATGTTTGTGGCTGTTCCTAAACAGAGAAGTGGGATCAACCTCAGAAGCAGAAACGTTAATTCTGCTTCTTCATTTCATCAGGAAGGCATTATAACCTTAAATTCAATGGAATGTGAACCGTACAGCCAGCCGCTGCTGACGTTGTGTCATTGGGTCTCTGAGGGATGTCTGCAGTTAATGCACTTACATGACAGACTAGAAAGCTCCTCAGACCCCCGGCTCACTGTGCAGCCTGGACACTTCAGGTTTATCTGTTTATCATGCGTCTAAGAGGTGTGAGGCATCAGGCTTTGATTGTGTTTTCAGGGAGGTTTCAGGGAAGTGATACAGCTGAATCATCCTGTCGATCTGTTATCAAAAAAAACAGAACAAAACAAAACAAAAAGGCAGATTGGATGTTGAAATGAAAAATAAAGTCTCCTCAGTCAAGTCTGCCAAAAGACTGTGCTGTGAAAAAAGCAAAGAGAAAATAAAAAATGGCAGCCTGAACGGATCAGATTCTGTCTGTTTCATTTCACGGCTGGTAACTGATGAGGAGGAACGGATGACCCGTAAAGAGGCGTGGCTCGCTTGATAAAAGGCACAACGACCAGGACAGCTGTAGCTGCAATTTCTGACGCTAATCCTACTCTTCCTTCCAGAATGCAGAACATAACTTTTTAAAAAGAAAGGATGGGCCTGCAGTAAAAACACAGAAACCAAACTCTACCTTTCCTGTAATCCGTGGACTTGAGCCTTGACTGGCGGTACGAGTCCTCTATGAAGACCCCGTCACTCCCCACGCTGTCAGAGGAGTAGTTTCTGAACCTCTGCTCCATGGCCATACCGGGACAAGCTCAGCAACCACAACCCAGACAGAAGCCCGTGCGGGTCGAGAGGCGATGCTCTCTGCTCCAAATGACTTCGTCCTGACGTGCAACACAGATCTGCTCTGAGGGATCCTGTAGTTATGGGTGTTCAAGCCGCTGATTCAGTCCTCGATCTCTTTCCTCCCTGTCTCCAGCATTCAGTGCAGCTACTACTTTTTTTTTCTCTCTTTCTCTACCAGCTCTTGCAAAATGCCTGCCTGCAGGCTACACTGTCACAAGCTGCCATTCATCACACAGAGGGAAGATTCTCCTCCCGGCCCATCCCCGACCCCACCCACCAAACACACCCCCACCGGAGGCCCTCACGGAGCACCTGACCACGGCTGCACACACCAATGTGTCCCTCAGTTTCCTGCTATCCCCCCAAGACAGAAAGGCCTAACTACTGCACAGTAGTTCCACACTAAAAGGAACATTTCTAAACAAGACAAAGATAAACAAATGAAGATGTCCAAGTATAAATCAAGTGGACTCTCAAACCCCACAAAGGATATATGAACTTTAATCATGTATATGCTGTGTATGACCTGCTAACAGACTTTTTGATAACTGTATATAACCTGCTGCTTTAGCACTACAATGTATAGTATTATATTGTCCAGTAAATCCTCACAGTTCACGGCCTCAGAAATAGCAGTCTCAGTACATCACGGAAGTTTAAAAAATATTCATCGAGAAAAAAAATTGAAAAAAAGTTTTGAAAAAAATTCAAACGGAGTGCGCGAGGCTGAAATGAAACACATCACATATATTGATAATAATGGTTGCCTGGACGACGCCTGGCATGGAGGCTACTCGCTGCTGCTCCAGGGGACTTATCCCTGTGACGCTGGATGCTGGACGCTCTAGTTTGTGCCAGGTGTGTGGTAATTTTGTGGTCGGATGTCGACATGCTGTCTGCGGGTGCGGACCAGTCCGCTTGCGGCTGGTGGAGACGTGCCGCCGTGGACATGGACGGTGTCGCTGAGGGCCGGTTTGTTGAAGCTAATCCTGAACTGCTACCCGCGGCAACCACCGCCACTGGATCCGGGCTGCAGCGTCAACTGAACCGGGACGGGAGCCCCGACGTGGCAGCGGCGGCATGCGGCCCCTATCCAGCAGTCTACACGCCGGGGTGAGTCAGCTGACCTGGCAGGGGCCGTCTGAAGACCTGGTGGGCCCGGCACCACCAGGGGTAACGCCAACAACCGGTCCGCATATTGAACCAGGCTCTGGAATGGTCGGCTCCATCGCTCGCCGGACTGAGGGAGCTTGGTCTTCCCAGAAGAGACAGTTTGGTTCATTGGAGTTTGGTTCATTGGTGTTTCCTCCTCTGACCTGGAGATATCTCACTTAATTCACCATTGTGGAGATATACTGGTTTTAACGGCTGTTAACAGGTTTTAACGGCTGTTAACTGGAGTTAACACTTGGACCACAGGACCGGGACATGAAGAAGGAGCGCTGGACGCCGGCAGCTCCTCAAGTACACCAGACTGCAGCGTCTGGTGTACTTGAAACTTGAATTTCCCCTTTGGGGGATCAATGAAGTATATTTGATTTGATTTGATTTGATCACATCAAGATCGAGTCTCAGGAAGCAACAAGAGCCTACACGAGATGCCCCATAAATGAAAATCGAGGCCTGTGATTGGCTGCTACGACGGGCATTTCTGTGGCGTCGGTTGTCTGTAACGCTGATTGGCTGACACGTGTCCCCGCATCTCCCATCTCTTGCTCTCATGAAACAAAGTTTAACGCTGATACACTTGGTGTTTCTGTTCATCAGTTCCGAGTAACGCTTGCTTATTTCAGTGATTTAGTGTAGTTTTAAAGTTAACTCATTCACTGCCATTGACGTCTTTAGATGTCAGTTGGGTCCAATATGTTTCACTGGGGTTGCTAGGCAGAGCGTCAAAATAAATATCAGAGTTTTGAACATCATTGTTAGTGTTCCGATCCTCCAGATGGCAGCATATTCCTTCCCTTCTATTGCGTCTCCTGCTTTCTCATCCATCTTTTGTACTTTATTTCTATTTCCCTGTATATGCCGCTCACTTGCCCCCTTAATTGCCCCCGTGGGGATAATTAACTTTTTTTCTGAATCTGAAACTTAATATAGGGATCAAACTTAAATATGTGTTGGCAGCTCAGACCTAAAGCCACTCTATGTAGCAATATAAAAATATAGATAAATAAAAATAAAAAAGCAGCACTGAGACTCTGAAATGAGAACTCTTGAGAACCATGCCCTGCAGGAAACCATCCATACAAAGCAGGTCATGTGACTCGTCGCTGATGAGCCCAACAGTGAGCGTCTGTGTGCACAGTGACAGTCGTTTGCATCCTTTACATGCAAATAATCTCCCAAATATCTTCTGTCTAACAGGGCATAAAATACTGAAATGCTTTTTCCACACTTCAGCGTGCGCAGTGCTGAAGTTTACACCTAAATACCTGCAGCTCCTTTTACACTTCAGCATCAATCTTGTGTGCAGTTACTGACAGGAGACCGTCAGGAGGAGAAATACTTTGGATGCCTGCAGAGGCATGTTGGGACCCGACAGATGCTGGGGGGGGTTTAAATATGTTGAACTGAACAAAAATAACACTTGTCTGCTTTAGACAAAAACAAAAACACTGTCAATGCTCTTGGTCTTCTGTTCCGCGAACCCTCAGGTTTTCTGAAAATATTCTTTTAATTTTACCCAGAGCATAAAATAAATCCTACACTCAGCTCTCATCTCTCTCACTAAAATCAAGGGACACTTATTAGTTTTTCCTTTCAAAGGTTTAAAATCGTCCCAGTATTTCAGGACGGCCAGCTGTCGTTCTAAGAGCTGCATGACTGATTGAGACACAGATAAATATTGCAAATGATAAAGAGCAGTCACAGCAGCTTCCAGAGGTTCTTCTTTTGTCTTCTATCTTCTGCATCTGTAGTCTGGCCCAGTAAACGACAAGCTTTCCTGACGACACGATTCAGTTCAGAAAGAAACATCTTCCAGTTGTTTCCAACATCGTGCCAACGTGACGGGCAGCAACGCGCCTGGTTTGTGTTTCTGCCAAGATGAGAAATCTTAGATGTGGAAATATGAGAGTATTTATCTCGTTTTAAATCCTGTTTACTTTTAAATTTATAAAGAATATGTTTTTTATCCATTAATTCACCAGAAGATCTTAAATTTAGTAATTTACTGTTAAAACAAGCATAAACACACAAAGTTCTAGCTTTTATCTTTCTCTTTCATGTAAATACGCTCTGCAAACATTAAGTAATTTTACTTTAATTTATGAGCTTTTTTTCTTGTTGCTAAACTGCAAAAAAAAAAACAAATTTGAGAAATAAACACTAGATTTTTTGTTAAAAAAATGACTGTGAAAGATAGTGAAATGTCTGTCTGTGCAGAAAGATATTTTTACTTGTTTTGATTCATTCATGTATTTTTAAATTTAGTTTATTCCCTTTTTGCGCTTCTCTTTTTTCTTTCCTTTTTTTAAAAATTTTTTACATGTCCGTGAGTCGTTGTCTTCTTTTTTTCCCCAGAATAAGTAATTTATTTGCTCACTTTCAGTCTCTTCGGCTCGTTTCAGTGCCGTAGCAAGTCTGATCTAAAACTACTTGTTCCTAAACTGGAAACAAGATTTCAGCTCCAGTAAAAATACCCTGTTGCACGGAAAGATCATTTTAATCGCATCGAGTCATTTTCACCCAGAATTTAAGGATTAACTGTGTTTTTTTGTTTTTTACTTGGTGTGCTTTGTTTTTTTGTTGTTGTTTTTGCAGTGAGCAGAGTGAGCGGGGAGCAGGGGTGGCACAACCTAACAGACCCACAGACCTTTTAAATTACGAAATAAACATAAAACAACTCAATTGTGGTGCTTGATAAATATAATTTAGGATTTAAATGGACTAATACGGGCACTTTAACAACTTGGCTAATTACAGTGTAAATCATATTTATGATGAGATAAAAGATCTGATATTTGACGAGCTAAGATTTGAAATCTTGTCAAGAATTTGCAGTGTTTTTAGCTACATTTCTGTCTTTGTTCTGATCCTCTTACATTTACTCAGACGTTTCACTACATTTACTTGGTAAATCTAGTTCTGATCCATTAGTTTACCCCCTTGGCTGATGCGACACTCAGAGACTGAGGAATAAAACACCTTTTGTGGTGTGATTGTGACTGAGAAAGTGATCCTCCCATCATGTCACTGTGTGGATGATTCTCACGTTCCCTGTTTCTGAATCCAGGCAGAGATAAGCCTGCAGAGTGAGGGCTGGGGGGGTCAAAGATGGCAGCTCTGCCGTGAGGACTCTGAGCATTCCTGCTGAGGGTGCACCTGCTATCCTCGATGACGGGTGAGCGGCCTCCTGGAGAGAATGTGGAGTCAACCTGGTGGTCCGAACAAGTGACGGCACGCGATGGTATTCTCAGCGAGGATGGGAACGTTCGGCAGCGCCCTCCATCATCCGCGGGCATGGCCGTGGAGGTGAGGAACAGGTGCCCCGGGGCATCCTGGGGCAGATCCAGCCTGCAGCTGCAGTAATGAAGGGAAAGCGGACCGCCACAGGGGACGGGCTCCGTCTGTCTTTAACCGAGCAGAAACTATTCAAAACCAACTCAGGTGGTGACAGAGAGCAGAAAGAAAAATGAAAACACTGGACAGTAAATTCCAGAGAGGTTGAAAGCAACAGAGGGGTGACTTTAAGGTGCTCAAATCATGTTTGATTGATATGATTATAAAAGGTTATCATTTCCAGACTGTTTGTGAACAAAAGCTTGACTATTAGCCACGCAAGGAGTTTACAGTGATGCAGACAATATGAGAGCTGATGGATTTATGATCCTCAGATGTACCAGCTGAAGCCAATTAAAAAAAAACAAGGATAACATTCTTTCTCTGAGCCATTTGTCTCCCTCTTCTGGTTGAAAGGCCACCGTACAGCACACAGGGAAGCTCTGCGATGTCCTGTAATAATTCACTTTAACACCCAGCTGGTAGCTAAAAACCTTGTCAGTGCAGGGTCCCCGATGAGAGCCGAGACCTCCGCCAGGACGCCCAGATCAGTCAGGGCCGCGCCGTGTTGACATAAGTCCACGGGCAGCCGCTCACAAATGTGGGAAGACTGTTTGCATAAACGGTTTCCATGACAGCACAGTAAGAGAAAAAAAAACACGCACACACAGAAGAGTCCAGCTTTGACCCAGAAACCTCTGGAGAAGTTACAGCTGGATAAAAAAAGAGTGTTTCTTAAAGGAAGAAGATGTGGGAGACACTACAGAGAACATCCATCACTGAGTGTGTGAGCTTTTATTGTCTTTATTCAGCTTCAGCCTCACAAACTGTTGACTGAGCCAGAGAGGAGAGGCCAATGAGTGTCAACACAAGCCATCCAGATGAAAGGAGGAACAGATGTTCAGAATATTTGTTCTGTAGAGCTTCTTTTGAAGAGTTTCTTATTTTGAAAAATTAAAATAAATAGTTTCATGTAAAAGTAGGACTGCCACTAATCAGAAGAATGAGCTGGTTAACAGCTGAAATGAGTTTTTTCATGTTAAAATTTCCAGTTCAATTTCATTAGAAGGAATATTTGCTTATTTTTTAGAAAGCGTCGTCTCGCTGTCGTCTCTTTTGTAGCAACTGTTGCGTTACAGCTCTATGTTATCTACATCAACAACAATGAAAGCTCTGAACAGTAATGACAGAAGAGCAACAGAAAGAGTGACGAAGCAGGAGAACAATCAAGTTTAAGTCTTAAGATGGGCTTCTGCTGGTGGGGGTCTGGGCTAAAACCTGAGAGGCTGGAATTCTAACAGGGTCGTCCTTCGCGGTTCTTTGGGCTGTCGTGTTTCCATGACAGTGACGGACCCGGTAGCATCTACCGTCTCAAAAATCTAAGGGAACTACTCTCGGTGTCTCTCAACTGCCAATAAAGATTTGCATACACGAGTGATGGTTAGCCTGGTGAGTCCTACCCATCACTTAGAGAAAATTATGTTTCTGTGAAATGGGTGTGCCATCCCTCCTGTACGCGTCTTTTGCCACCGGTACAGAACGTACCGAACCAATTGCAACACTTTGGATCAACAAATTTTTGCTGCAACACCAGAAACAATCATTCACTGCTGTTCCGACTGCACTGCGTGCTGCTTTCGATGCCTCTCGATCCTAGTCTAGTCTAGTCTAGTCTAGTTGATCCTAGTCTAGTCTAGTCTAGTCTAGTCTGTCTAGTTGATCCTAGTCTAGTCTAGTCTAGTCTAGTCTAGTCTAGTCTAGTCTAGTCTAGTCTAGTCTAGTCTAGTCTAGTCTAGTCTAGTCTAGTCTAGTCGTTGTCTAGTCTAGTCTAGTCTAGTCTAGTCTAGTCTAGTCTAGTCTAGTCTAGTCTAGTCTCGTTGATCCTAGTCTGGTCTAGTCTAGTCTAGTTGATCCTAGTCTAGTCTAGTTTATCCTAGTCTGGTCTAGTCTAGTTTAGTCCTAGTCTAGTCTAGGTCTAGTCTAGTCTAGTCTCTAGTCTGTCTAGTCTAGTCTAGTCTAGTCTAGTCTAGTCTAGTCTAGTCTAGTCTAGTCTAGTCTAGTCTAGTTGATCCTAGTCTGGTCTAGTCTAGTCTAGTTGATCCTAGTCTAGTCTAGTCTAGTCTCTAGTTGAGTCTCTATCCTAGTCTGTCTAGTTAGTCTAGTCTAGATCTAGTCTAGTCTAGTCTAGTCTAGTCGTCTAGTCTAGTCTGGTCTAGTCTAGTCTAGTCTAGTCTCGTTGATCCTAGTCTGGTCTAGTCTAGTCTAGTCTAGTCTCTGATCCTGAGTCTTGTCTATGTCTATGTCTGTCTATGATGTCTATTGTCTGAGTCTGTGTAGTCTGTAGTCTAGTGTCTCGTTGATCCTAGTCTGGTTGCTAGTCTAGTCTAGTCTAGTCTAGTTGATCCTAGTCTGGTCTAGTCTAGTCTAGTCTAGTCTAGTTGATCCTAGTCTGGTCTAGTCTAGTCTAGTCTAGTCTAGTTGATCCTAGTCTGGTCTAGTCTAGTCTAGTCTAGTCTAGTTGGTCCTAGTCTGGTTTAGTCTAGTCTAGTCCAGTTGATCCTAGTCTAGTCTAGTCTAGTCTAGTTGATCCTATAGTCACTGCTTCTCTGATGGTCCAGAGGCAGTTTCCTCTGCGTCTGTTGGCACCACCTCGACTCAAATTCAATCCAAATAGAGACAGATGAAATGTTTGAGGCCTCGTCAAACTACCTTGGATTGCCACTAATGGAAATCCCCCTTTTGTGTCTTAAGAGCAACAACCTACACACCTAGTTTTGTTTTGGTCCACTTTAAGTTTACGAAAAGTGGAAATGCTTACAAGAACTTTCCCCCATCCCATCCAAGAAAAACTGCTCGGAATCAACTAAGAAGCAGAAGTTCCAGCACCTGCTCAGTAGCCTGTGAGGGTGGTAGGGTGAGGGTGGAGTGGGGGGTGGGTGGGTGGGTGGGGGGGGGGTCATCACAGAGGCTCATGAACAAGTGAACAACACTGTCTTTGTTTAGATTAGAAGAGCAGTTCAACACTGACAGTTACAGTTTAGCTGGAGGGATCCACTCCTTTGACCCTCGGGGTTTTCTATACTGTGGGTGGAGGCATTTTAAATGTCAAATATCCTCCCCACCCCCCCCACCCCCCCGCTCCTCCTCCTCCTCCTCCTCCCCCTCCCTCCGTAACGCGGCCCCTCCCAACCCGACAGTGGTCGCAGCGCGCGGACCTACCTGCGCAGCACATTTGGCTGTACAGATGAAAGCCCACGTCCTCGCAGCGCATCTCGTGGATGTAATTACGCCGTCCGTACACGAAGTCCCAGTCCAGCCCTCCGTACGAGGAGGACGCAGCAGCCCGCGCGGAGTCCTCCACTCTGGCCATCTCGGCGCGTGGACGCAGTCGCGGAGCTGCCTCCCGTTCCTTTCCGTGTCTAACCCCGAAACTCTCTCTCTCTTTTTTTTTTTTTAATTATTATTATTATTCCCCAACTTTAAGTAGAGGCACGCGGAGGAGAGAAAGCGGAGCTGCGTCAGGCTGCAGACACACAAGCCCAGCCCTCTGCCGGTTCCCTCTGCGGGATCAAGTGCTGCGCGCTCGCCTGCTCCATCCTCCTTTTCTGCTACCCGCGTGCGCAGAGCCAAAACGATCCGTGCCATCGAGGCGCGTCAGGGAGGGACGTCCTCATAACGCACGCCGGCGTGTTTCACACCGTCCAAGCCCAGTAGTTCCCAGTATTTAATATCTCCTCCCGGAGCACACGACCAGTTCCAAACAAAAGGAGGAACCAGAACAGAGTTTGGGAGTCGATGTGTAATTATTTCCAGCTTCTTTTATGCCGCCTCTCTGGCGGCTCTAAGAGGGTGAGAGTGCAGCTCCAATGTTTTCCCGCTGCTGATAAATCTTCACAACAGCTGTGAGCCATAAATACCTCTGTCAGAGCGGTCTGTTTTCTCTTTTCCGTTGCGCAACTTTCAAAGGTTTTTCACATATATTCAAACACAAACCGGCTGCTCATGAGCCACCTACACATTTCTGTTGCTCAACTTTGGTGAAAGTCAACTAGAAAATGCGCTCATTTGCGCCAAGGTTCATATAATTCATGCAGTTTTTCCACTTCAGAACAGGGCCGTGCTTCTGTGCAGCCATATTCAAAGGAGCAACGACTGTTAATCCATCATTTCACTTATCTGGAATCACAGGAGAGCTATTCAGCAACATTCAAATGCTGCTTCAGTTCAGAGATCAGTGTTCATGTTGGAGACAACAGAAGGTCCGACATCTTAGACACCGAGTGAATTTATCAAGAACATAACTCAACACATCTGCTGCAGACACAAACATCAGCCTCCGCAAGGCATTAAAGGATGTCCAGAGTTCTGCAGGAAATGTTACCAAATGCCTGAAAAGTAGTTTTTCAACTGACTCCAGGAAGAAATTACCTCTGAAATATGACAGACGGAAAAAAAAAAAAAACCCTGAGTCAGTTTCTTATTGGTGGTAAAAATTCATTTTTATTTACAAACAGCATGCTGCCCCTCAGGCCATCATACCATCCCATCCATCAACTTCCCCTCACCTGGACTCGGGTCGCCAGGTCAGCAGCCGATAACCTGACCAACCTTTTCACTTCATCAAAGTTCTCCCTCATGCATGGGGTCTGGCACCGCCTGCATTCACAGCTGTCCAGGAGTCACCGTTCAAAGCAATATACAGATCGTCTGCATCTGTTGGCACTGCCCCTACTGGCAGAACCGAGGCCTAATCCAGTAGAAAAGATGAAGCAGCCGGATCAAGGAAACTCCTTCTCCCCAGCAGTTCCCTCCATCTCCTCCAGGAGGACACCCTGGTATGATCACAGGCTATCATGCAGAAACACAAAATGCTCAGAGTACCTCAAGGGCTTTTATTTGCAATTTTATATTAAAATTCGAGTCACTGTTACTACAGCTCACGTCACACAGCACCCAACCTGTATGTCCTCTCATGAGCTCCCAGGAGGCCGAACCCATGCGGCTTGTTCAGGCTCAGCCAGGCCAGATCCCAAAGGTAAGGTCCACTGAGCCCCTCCCACCAAGCTCGACTGCAGGGTGGGGCCCCAGTAACCTTTGTCTGGGCGAGGAACATGAAACTTTGTTGTTTCATCTCTTATCATTCTACTTAACTGTCCTCTGGTCTGTCCCACACAGCCAGGGCTTCAAGGGTTTTTAAGAGCAACTTGAGTCCAAATTAGTGGTTGCATGACAAATCAAATGTGTTTGCTTTTGAAACAATAATGAGGTAAATCATTGGAACCACGACCATCAGAGGAACACTGCTGAGACACTGTGCAGTTATGATGAAACTTCACCAACTTAATTTAAGTTAAGTATTGATGCATTGATGACTCGGAGATCATCCGGCTGTCCAGACATCATCTCTGAAGACCTTTTATGACCATTTTTTACAAGCCGACACAATTTCCCAAGGTCATAATTTCACAAAGATACAGGACAAAAGCTCCTTTTTCAGCCATGTCTTTACAGCTCAGCTCACAGCACCTGGTTGTTGGGGGTGGAGCCAGATGACCCCCCCCCACACCCCACACCCCCACCCCAGGCGCAGCTGAACGTGACGCTGGGTGGAGTTAAAGACGGGGGAAGCTGGATAGTGGCCTGATTCGGGTCTGTGAAGTCACAGAACCCAACGAATTTGAGCAGCTCATTAGCTTGAGAAGTTTTCAGACCTCAGCTGCTTCAAACATGAACTTCTGGGTTTTTGAGTTATTACTGTCTTCAAACACCGTTAGAAATCGTCTGAAGCACAGAAAAAGGGATTTTTTTTTCCCTCATATGTCCACTTTAAGACCAAAAGGCGACAAATGTTGATTACAGATATATTTTGTTTAACAGTTACATTTTATATATATATATATATATATATATATATATATATATATATATATATATATATATATATATGTTTCCGTCCTTTTCGTTCCTATCACCTCATTAAATGAATCATCTCAGAGTTTCTGCTGGAAAACACTTCATATCACTGTTTTGGACAATCGCTATACAAATGAACTTTATCATGTTACTTTATTACAGCGGGGGTGCATTGTTTCCAGCGCTGGCGTCCTTCGATAACAGCCTGTTTTTCAACTTTTGGCTGAGGAAGAGTTGGTTGCCCCCCCCCCCCCCCCCTCGGTCTGGCATTACTGCCTCAGAGAAAAGGAGGCAGGAAAATGAGTCACAGCAGCAAACCAGAAAACTGAACCTGACGCCGGCGGCGCACGCGGCTGCGTTTGGCACGTGATCCAGCAGATGCTGCCCGTCAATTTGGGTGTGGCTTCCTGAATGGACTGAACACAATAAAGACGACAAAGCCTCCTGATCCTCCAAGAGTCTGCAGAAAATCATCAGCGTGAGTTTTCAAAGTGAAGGAACTGCGGAGATATTAAAGCGTATTAAAGGAAGCAGAAGGTCTGCCATTGTTTCTACAGCTGCACAGCTCTGAAGAGTCCTCAAAGTTCCTGAGGATCAGCATGAGCGTCTGTTATGACTGTATCCAGGATACGCAGCTCTCCCTCCTCAGTTTACTACCGCTGAGTCGCCATGCGTGGTGATCTGCGAGCTTTTTTTAAACCTGGCTCCAGCCTGAATCCCTTTTACCTACTTTCACCTTCCCTCTGAGTCAAAGGCACCTTGCTGACTGTCGGTCAGCTTACACAAGTGGTCCAACTGCACGGAGGCCGCCGATTTGTTCCGAAGCCCCCGCGGAAACAGCGGCGATGGTTCACAAACACCTGAAACCAGCTGCAACAACCTCCGAGAAACAAGACCAACGCTGATGTACAGCCAGGTCCGATGCTCTGCAGCAGAGCCCCCCCCCCCCCCAAAAAAAATAACCTCTCCAAATGCAAATCAGCTGAGCGCTGACAGGATGCAGAGAGATAACAAGAGTTTTGCCTCACCATGTTTGCACAGTTTGCAGGTCAAACAACCTTTGTTTGATCACTCCAGCCCTGTCCGGTTTACAGAGGACCTGTGGTCCAGCTCTGCAGGAGAAGGAGAGGAGAACGGATCTGCTTTGACTCGGCCTGGTTTTTGCTTTGTTTTTAACTCACTTTGTATACGGAGGCTTTTGTTACATGGCACCTTTTTTACTTATCTGCCAGTTTAAAAGTCAGTGTAGCGAGATGATTGAGATCGGCTCTTATCTGACGAGGGCGAGTCGTCCCTTGAACCTGGCAGAGAGCTCCAGGTATCTGGGAGTTACAAGGGCAAACATTTCAAACACGGTGCACGTTCCGTGTCAGCTGTCTTCCCTTTACACTTGGATCAGTTGAACGGGTCGAAGAGGTGTCAGGTGGTTCAACAAGTTTCTAAAAAAAATTTAAAGAAACAACAAAAACAAAAGAGAAACAATGGTCTCATCTAACCCACAAGGCTGTAAAGTGTAATGGAGAAATCTTGAGGTTTTTCTGAGGGTGTGCCACCTGCAGAGCTGCATTGTGACGTTCTGTGTCAAAAGTAAAACCACCTCAGGTGTGTCTGGTGGCAGGTAACCCTCAGGCCGCCGCTCAGCCGGACCAAACAGAGTCTTTAACTCCCTCCAGGTGGGGCACAGTTGGTATGTGATGAGGAAATGCTCTTAACAATAAATATTCCCACCAGAAACAGGCTCAGCAATCCTCTTCACCAGTTAAAAGTTGACCTGCTCTGCATAATGGGCGTAATAAACTCGACATGAGACGACGGAGGAGAGGAAAGCCCGAGCAAAGGAGCCACAGCCAGCATTTACAGGGTTAACCTCGACATCTCCTAGCCACAGGAAGCTGAGTGGGGGGGGGGGGCAGGCAGGAGGAGAGGGAGAGAGGAGTGTTCGCCATGATCACACACGGTCCAAGAGACGGCAGAGACGACAGAGGAGGACGACCGGAGACGAAGTCCTTCCACGGACAGCCCAGAGACGCTCATGTGAGCCCCGGAGCCACGAGTTTTCCAGCTTTCGCTTACCTTTCCTGTTGCGCACTCTCCACTGCCAAACGGCGATCAAGGTAACAATGTGGCCCACAACCACCAGGGCCGGGAACACATTTCCAGGGGGGCTTGTCGGCATTGGGCCTGGTTTTGAAGTGGAGAGTCCCAGGCTCTGTTGACAGTGCTTGGAGGGAGGAGGGAGGGAGGGAGGGAGGGGGGGGGAGTAGGGGGGTGGGGAATGAAAGGTGAGAGGGGGGGGGGGGGGCAGCACTTAGGGGTGTGTTGCCATCCTGGGGCTTTAAAAAGAGCCCTGCAGCCAAGTTGTCCGTGACTTTTACGAGAGGCAGAAGAGCGAGAGCGCGGCCCTCCCTCCGCCCTCGTCCTGGTGACTCAGTCCTCTGGAAAGAGGTGGCAGCTCCCTCCCTGCACCCTTTCCCTCCCCCTCCGACTCTCTGCCTTACTTTCATGCATTGCCTCTCCTCTGTTATTTGAAGCCGTTGCTCTCCGTACAACTCTGGAGCCCCGACGTGGCTGTGAAACTGAAGTTTCGCCCTCCTCTGCAGCGCAACCAGTCCTGCCCTGCAGGGACCGGGCTCTGTGTGTTCCACCGCCTGCTGCAGCATATCTGCAGAAGTTAATAATATATGAGGCTGGTTTTTTTTTTTCTTTTTTTGTGACACGCAGCACACTCACTCAGGTCAGCTTTGATAAGGCAAACTAAGAGAGATCCAACCAGAGCCAGCGCCAAAGTTTCCAACTCATTCACTCCATAAGATTTCCTTAGAAATACATTTTCCATCGCAGTTTTCCAAGACCAGCCCCTTCCTCCAACTCCAAATATTTATACTGGAGCCATGCCTCCACATTTCATTTTCCCATCACATAATGACCAACTAACTATCAATTCATTCTCATTATGTAACTTCACTGCTCCCCCTAAAACCTAATTGCTTCCTTGTGTTTGGACGACACGACCACGGAGTTTACGCTTCCCAGAAACCCAGAACTGCATTCTGTTTTACCACCAGTCGTTATAGAAAGAGCTGTCACATATTTAAGCTGCGACTGCACTCGACGGGCTCCGATGAAAATAAAGACTGAGGAGCCTTGAGGGAAAATCTTTCCTCAAGATAAACGCAGCACCTTTTCACGCAAAATACCACCATAAAGGCTTGATTTTGACATTTTCAGACCCGTCAGTCAGCTGGACTTGTTCGCCGGCATTAAGTACATTCCTCGTTGAGCTCTTCGCCCAGCTCTAAGAGATTACACAACATGCCATTTGCTTTCAGTGTCAACTAAAAGAGTATATTTTTTTTTGTGCAAAGGCAAAAATACCAGCATGACGCTTGCCTGCATCCACACCGGGACTTCAAAAGCGCCTCACTGCAGGTGATGTAACACTGTTGTCAATGTCGTGAACGTTAGCTGGTGTGCAGCCGCTCAGAAACCCAACACCTGTGTCAGGACCTGTGTCACGCATCACACATTCACAGCAATGCAGTGCTGCACACAAGCCGCCCCTCACCGAGCAGCAACGAAAATAGACGATGCAAACCTAGACCTCATGCCATCGCTGGCAAAAGCAGCAATCTATATGCAGACAGGGGAATCCAGAGTGGTCTCGTGATGTAAAGGTCTTGGAACTGACCTCAATGAAAACTGCAGTACAACCACAACTCAATAAAGGGTGGGATAATGTAGAGAAAAAGTAATTCTTTCAATTACTTTGGCTATTGTTTCTTTGCGGAGAGCATAAATCCAACATATCTGAGTTTTTTTTTTGTTGTTGTTTTTTTTTAAACCTCGGAGACAGTTTAACTTACTCTGAGCTACTTTTGGCACTTATGGCTCAATAACTGCAGTGTTATGTGTCCCAAAGCTCATGAACTGAGCCAAACGTGGGTTTGTACCAGCCAGATGTGGTCCACATGTCATAAGCTGGTTTTGACATGGATACGTATTGAGTTATATAGACCTTTTCGGGCCAGCCCCCCGGAAGTACCCCGTCCGCCATTGCTGGGTTGTGCTACAGAGCGACACTTTCACCGGCTCGCAGATTAACCAGTGTTTTTCTCTTTCTACAAATATATATTTTTATAATGTTCGAGTCGGTCGAGTGGGAATACATGTTCCGTCATAAACTGTGCCAACAATGGCGTGAAAATTCAACAATGGAAGAAGAAAGTATGTGAAATACACAAGCCTTTACTGCAGGAAGACTGCCTTGTTTGCAGAACAAGAAGTTAGGAAGATGTGGGTGAAAAATATCAACAGAAAGGACTTTGTTCCAAATAAATACAGCCGGGTGAGTTTTCGTTGACATTCAATCTCGTACTATTCATAGTCTTGCTGAGAGTCCCGGACGATTCTGGCCGAAAGAACAGCAGTATGAGGCTACTGTAACCCTCGGCACTAGCACAAGCCTATAAATGAATGAATGAATGAATGAATTAGGAGAATGATCAAATAAATTAAATATAACATTAACACATAGCCTAATTTACCGCTAGCGTTAACGTTACTCTAGCATAATCTTTATGGCTTGTTGACGTTAGTAGCGTTGCATTTTTACGTATTCCCACAGTTTTTAGTGTTTGATTATGGGAATAGATCATGCTATTTCCATAACCAATCATTAAAAACAGCGATAAACTACCTTCATCTGTAACTGGAGGCCACTGCCTAACATCATCAATCTAAGACATGTCTGCGTTATCAGTAACAAATGCTCCACGCTGCTGTGTTTGGGTTAGTTGGTGGAGCACCGCACACTCCAGTTATGGCGGGGCCACTAGGGGGCGCATGTCCACAATTTTCAAGTCGAAAAGGTGTAAATGGAATATACAGTCATAGAAAAATTATTCTTGTTCATTTTAATACCTGGTACCACTAAACGTCATCATGTGACTAAAACAGACAGAAAAAAACACTGAATGCATAAAAGCAGTGTTTTTGGCTGTACAACGCCATAGCTATTGATGTAAAAACTTAAGTGATTTAGGTTATAATCAAGAAAACCATGGAAAATGGTAAGATATCAGCTCTTAAATAAAACTCTTATGAGCAATCTTTGTTGTTATCGTTATGTTTGTCCAAACAAATGTACCTTTAGTTGTACCAGGCATTAAAATGAACAAGAAACTGAAGAAAACAAGGGTGGTCTAATAATTTTCCATGACTGTATGTGTATGATAAGTGTTGGGAGGGCCAGGCATGGCCCAAAAGGTCCAAAGAAAATGAAGAACTGAGGCATGTCTAGTGGGTATTTGGCCAAGTTTAGACAGATGAAAACTGCAGATGTGGGCCAAGTTTCAGCCGGACATTCAGGGGTATGTATGTATTTGCTGTATGTAATCTTAATTTTATCTGTTAGAAAACATTCACTTTAGCATTTAATAACTGCAGCACATTCCCAGAACACTGGAACAGTAAAGCTTTTATGACTTATTAACATTGCCATTCATCTCACAACACTTGAAAGGCATTAAAGTCACTCTATGTAGCGATGCCACTTCTGACCACATGTAGGCATTAGTAAAATCTAAAACCGCGTACTAGCTACACTCTGTTCAGTGTAAAACAGCAGCTGCACCCTAACTAGAAACAACGATAACAAACATTCTTCTTCAGCTACTTTTTTGGAGTTTCTGCCACGTTAACTCCAAACTCTTGACTTTTCAATGATCACGTCCTTCTTTTCTTAATGAGGGATTAAAGCTGCACCCTTGAAAGACTGTGAAGCACACACGTCATTATAAAATTTATTCACCGGGCCGCCATGAATACATTTTTTGGCTTTTGACTCGCCCTTGCCACCAGACTGTTTACTTTGTGATGGCGCCTATAAATTTATAAGTTGCAGAAGAAGAACTCGAGGTGGGCCTATAAATGGAGAAGATGCAGAAGAAGCTTGGTGGAAGAGGCGTGATTCAAGTGATGAAGATACGGCCTATGCGAAGGTAAGACGTGCCGTTACAATGGCGGTAGGACCACCTTTGGGCTTTGCAACAGTTCCATTCAAAGTGTCGGTTTGACAACGGTTTTGGACCGTAAAACTTTAAGCTGCCTTTCATGGATACTTTGTCATTGCAATCAACTATTGACATCACCAAATATCACAACTGTTTCATTCACTTCTTTGAAGGAACCAACTTTTGTTGTAATGAGTTGCAGGCCTGAAATGAAAAAGCAGATTTTACATATATATATCAACAAGTTAATTAATGAGGAGAAATACTTTGGTTTCACTGCTTTCATCCCCACATTGTCCCCACTTTCTCTCTGATTTGGGATTATATGTCACAGCTAATTTGATGAGTTACTTTAGAAGATCCAGGGGCGCCGCTAGGGATTTTGGGCCCCATGAAAAGAATCTTTACCGGGCCCCCCAACACAGCGGCGAAATTTGTTGATGCTATTTTTGATCATCATTAGGGGCCTCTCTGGGCCCCCCTCAATCATGGGCCCCTATAATCCGTATCCTTTACCCCCCCTTTTCGGCGCCCCAGAGAAGATCATGAGCTGAATCAGAAGCAAAAGTACACGCGCAACGTGGAGGAACAGAGTCACTACAAGTGGGCGATGTTAGTCTAATGCGCTGGAGCTCATTTTGGGTGAAATTTGAAAATATTCCAGTTGGAAAAATGTCAACTAAAATTGGCAATGCAGAGCAAAGGGAACAACAGCAGGGGAGGAGTGCAGAGGTTTGGAAAAGAAAATCCACCCCACCACTCCTTCATGGGAGGGTCAGCCCACTCCCACTCTCCTCACATGTGCACACTCAATGATTCCCACATTGTCCAGCATTCTCCAAGGCAGACAACAAACATCCCAGCCCTTCATGTGTAAGATGCAATACAGAATTCAGCTAAAACGCCCCAAACACAGGGAGACAAACAGCGAAGGAAGGCTCAGGTGATGCTTCCAGTTCATGAACACCTAAATCACTGCTGGCTCTGCGAGCGGCACTGTCCTCAGATGGCATGCATAATGCAATAAATTCTCCTCTGCGTACTTCATTCCTCATAAACCATCCTTGTGTGCTCTTATAAAACAGTCCAACAAAAGAAATTCCAGGGAAAAAACAAAAAAAATCCCAAAACAATCAAACTTACCGTGTCGTGGTTCAGGGCAGAAACAGCAGCACAAGTCCATCCTCTCTATTCAGCGTCTTCTCTACTTTTAGTGAAAATGCAGAACTGCCAGAGAGTCCGCTCTGACCTCACGACATAGTGTTCTGATAAAAAAAAAAAAAAAAAACAGGGGGGGGGCGTGCAGAGGAAGAAAAAAAATGACAGAAGGGGAGAGGGAAGCGGAGGCTCGACCGGGGAGTGAAAACTCGACAGAGCTGCGAGTTTGATTTGATTTGTCAGGCTCTCCTCTGTGGAAACAGCATCTCATACGCGGTGGGCTGTGACGAGCACCGCTGGATGGAAGCCATGTGTGGGGCTGCAGGAACTCCCAGGGACACATTCACATTTTCTTACAGGCTTCAGACAAAGAGCGGAAAAAAAAAAGATTTTTTTTTTTTTATTTTTTGCCAGCAATCTGGTTTAACAAAGACTTCTCTGTGGAAGAGAAAAAAAAGCTGGAGACAGTGCGCTTATGCCCACATGTGTCCAGAGGATGTGGATCATTCTGGACAAACCACAGATGTGACTTTGACGTTTGACCAACATCCGAAAATAAACTCATCTGACTCATCAGACACAATAGCTGAGTTTTATTCCAACGTAGATTTATTTCACTCAGATCAACATTCCAGAACAATCTTTTAAGCTGTTTTGCTCTCCAATAAGATTTATATATCATTACATAATGTCAGTTGTTTACTCGTGCAATAAACTTGGAATGAATGACTTGCAAGCCCTCATTTCTTGGCATTTCTTGACAACTAAATTCTCCAAAAAGCAATCAATGATCTTAAGGCATGTTAGGTATGTTGCTGTGACCCGCTGCTTTACTTTGTGCAGAGAAGAGACGAGGAGCAGCCCGCCGCGGGCCTCCCTCGCTGCCAACAACCCCCCTAACCCTAACGCCAGGAAACATGATCCCTCACGCCACCAGCAGAGCCATCATGGGTGGTGTCTGAGCTGAAGAGCTGCTGTATAATTTGCATCAGTCCTTCTCCCTAAATTACGCTCTTCTTCTGGGATGACCGGAGTCTGAGAGCGCCCACGTGCAGCCTCATGAACACCTACATGATGTGTTGTCATTTAATGACAGACACAAGGTCCTGTCCTCAGCAGTTATCTGATACATGAACAGTGACAGGCACACCCAAACCTGCTTCATCCTCTGGTCCTGCGCTCAGGCTGGGACCTGCCATGCACCGTGTCTCTGCTGACACCTTCTGGTCAGATGACAGAACTGCTCCAACAACCACATCTCTCCTACCTTGGCCGTGTTGAATCAAAGCCTCCATGAAGTCTTTAGTAAAATTCACTTCCATCGCAGCTCGGCCGTTTCTGTTTGCCTGGATGTTATATGAAACATGTAAGACACAGTGCTGACCAAACAGACAGAAGGCCAGTAGCTCTCTTTGAGTGCAGGATGGTCTTTTTAACTATTGGCCTGCATGGGCGTTGAAGGCTGGACTAACTAAAATGCAGATGAAATGGTGGCAGCTGCCACATGTTCCCGTCTGGACCGCTCGGCTGCTTCTCCCTCCTCGTGGAGGTGCAGGCAGGAAAAGCTGAGTGGTTGAATCAGATTCATGTTTCCTACCCTGCTGAGTCATGGGCATCGCCCTGGCAGTGGAAAGTTCTCAGGCGCGCTCCATCCACGATGTGTGGCTCGCCAGATAAACATGCATGCACACCGAGAGAAGAAGGAGCTCAACAATTCAGAGAACAGAAAGATCTGCTAATTTGCACCTGGATAAGAAAAACAAATGCAAAAACACTGGAGGTTTGCTTAGTAAAGTAAAAAAAAAGATTCATCTTCAGACTAATGAGCTGTCCTAACCTGGCCACCCATCCTCATCCTTTATCTCTCCGATACAAAGAATTAATCTGGTTTCTTTTTATTTTTGATTTGACTCTTGGTACCACTGCGGTACCACTCTCTGATCCAGGGAGTGGTACCGACAGATGCAGAAGAAACCCCAGAGGATCTGGCTGCAGACTGAAGGGTGGTGGAGCTCCACTGCAGACCAGAAACACGTGACCCCCACTCTAACCCCAACGACTCGAAGGTGGAGGTCACATGTTTCCACTGGACAGTCAGAGAAACAGCAGCCAGACTGGTGTCAACAAAAGACATTCAAAATGGCGTGCAGTGGAGCAGGAGCACCAGTGGATGACTGTTATTTTGAATAAAGCCTTTTAGATGTAAAGACTCAAGAGTAAAGACTCAAGACCCTGAACAGGGTGTATAGATGACAGATGGACGGACTGACCTACTTGTCCAAGCAGGTGTGAATTGGGGAAGTTGGCGATCAAACCAGCAGTCTGCCATCTGAATGGCAACCACTACGTCCTGAGCTACAGCTGGGTTTAAAACCAACCATAACTGAGCCAGAGGGTGCTGCACCGATAAGGACAAGGCTATGGGTGAATTCCAATTTCCCCCCTAACCCTCAATCTCAACCCTCAATCTCAAAAATGCACGCTCCTGCTAAGTGCAAGTGCTGTCCCGATTCTAAGAATGTCAAATTGAGGCACAAGTTTGAGGGCTGTATCGCCCTCAAAATTGAGATTCTCCGGCACCACCCTTGGAAGTAAGGGCTATGCAGGAGGCACTGGGTAATTTAGCCAAGACATATTTGAAAAGGATGGCGACAAAAAAAGCTAGCTACAAACGTAAGTATGTTCATAGTTCTTAAAGATATAAATGTTACAAAACCATCTTATTGTCTTTGTTTGAGACTTTTTTCATGGATTAACATCGTTGTTGCGTAACATTTATTTTTTTTACTTTACGATGTTTGCTGCCGGCCCGGCGGTCCCGTTGGCTTCACGTTACTTGTATACCTTGTTGTGTAGTGACGGAGGACTGAATAATGTATCCTCTATTGTGTTATTTGCTAATATTATTTGGAGAATATACAGCGCTCTTTTCAATGTTATCCCTGTGTCATTTCAGGGAATACAGAGACAACACGAGCTCTGATACATTTCAGTCTGAAGATGTAACTGCACTCAAGGGGTGTCCCATTTCTAAGCCACAAGATAGCCCTTACACTTACTTTCGAGGGTTAAGATTGAGGGCCAAAAATTGAGGGTTAAGGGCGAGGGATGAGATTTACGGTTAAGAGAGGAATTGGAATTCACCCTATGAATTTTTTTATAAGAAAATTCTTCCTGTCACCCTACCAAACAGAACCCATGTTCATGAAAACACCTGGATGGGCTACAGGAAAGAGGGGGAAAAACAGAGCAGAAGGGTGAGGAGGACGAGGAGGTTCAAACCTTCTAGGAAGCCAGATGAGGCCATCTGCAGCTCTTGGTCATACTCAGGGTCGTCTGTAAATGAACCGCACTTTCCTTGAGGCAGAGAGATCTTCAGGACAGTACCTGAGCACTCCGATGGGGCTGTAGGATCAAGATCCATCTTCTCTGTGACTCTCTGGGTACTCTCCATATCAGCAAACCTAGAGTATGCTGTTTCTTCCTCTGGCAGGACACTGGAAGATGCTCTTGGAAGGCCTGTTGGGCATTGCTCAGACTCGGGGCTGATTTAGCAGGGCTTTCTCTTCTCCTCTGATCTGAGATTAGATCTTCAGTAGTATCCACATTCATGGCTGCAAGTTCAGCATCGCTTGTCTTCAGTAGTTCCTGCAAGACTTCCTTCACTGGGACTCTGGGAGAGACTGCAGCCCTTTCAATTTCTTTGTGACTCTCTGACAGAGCTGAGGGAGGATTAAAAGTTGGAGAAGCTGAGTGAAGATGCATGACGGCTTTGCCTTCAGCAGTGAGAGAAGAAGCTCCAAAACTGGTCTTGACACAAAGTTCCTCTCCTCTGCAGAGATCTTTGTCTCTCTTAGGAAGGACCGCGTGTTGAACCTTCAATTGATGGCCTGAAGGTCTCCGTTTGTCGGAGCCACAGAAGTTTTCTGGAAGCCTGTGAGATTCTTCTCGCTCTTCCTTGGCTCTCCCGTGGCGTTGGATATGTTTATCCATCGTAATCTCCTGGGTTTTCCGTCCAGCTCTCTGTTTAGAGTCGTAAGATCCGGCGCCTTCCTCTGCCTGGACTTGAGCAGAGGAGGCAGGGCGACAAATGCACTGGAGACTTGCGGGTGTGGTCTCTGCTGGCAGGTGCAGGTAATTTCTAAGGTGCATGATTCCTTCATTGGTAAGAAAATAATAGGCATGTTTCCAAGCATAAGTCTCCCTGACATACCCTTTAGATTTGAGAGAGCCCATTCCGCGTATCACCTTTAGGTTGCTCACTCCTTCGATTTCAGGGTGCATGGATTGCAGCCGCTTTTCCTTCTTGACCACAACGACACCATCCCTGAAGAGAAGCTCATAGATGGCTCTCAGATCAGTTAAGGGCATCATCATTCCAGCCACCATGTTGGAGTCTGTTTCTTTCAGAAGTTTTTTTTTTTCTTCAGTCCATTCTCACCACGATCACGTCCATTTATAGCACCTGCATGCAGTAACAGTCCTTCGACAAGACCTGTCAAAATATTCACCTCCACATCCGTTTCATTTCAGGCAGCTCCTGACTGTGAGTCAGCATGGAGAGTCGCCGATGCTCACAACCACTCCCACATTCTCAGTCCACAGTCGAAAGAGAAACAGGGTGGATGAGAGGAGAAAGGGAAGAGAGGAGGGGAGTTCAGAGCAGGATGCAAACAGGGGAGAAAGCAAAAAAAAAAAAAAAAGCATCAAATGAGCTGGAAGGAGAGGGTTTGTCGTCTGCAGGGAAAGTGGACAGAAGTGCCGTGAAAATGACCGCAACTTCAACCATGTTTAACCAGAATGCACAACAATCCACCACAGGAACAAAACTGTTTGTGCACGTCCTCCGCCGTGATTGCACAGCTCAGGCTGACCCACAGCGCCTCGACTGGTGAAGACCATGACATCAAACATGCACTTCTTGTTTTAATCCTTGAGGGTTCATGTACACTGATAACAGATAATTCTACCGGTGACTGACAGTGGAAATGATAGACGCACGTGTTCAGCTAATATGCAACCATACAACACTCAAACTGAAACATTATGGAGAACTACATCCATAAAATGACCTGGCATGTACATCAAATGTCACTACGCTCTTTTCACTTGTCACAAAAAACTTTTTAAAAAAAGTTACAGAAAGGAACGGAAATGGGTCTTCCTTCTTTTTTATTAAGGGGACCATATTGCTTTTGTCAGGGTTATTACTATTTTTTCAATTATAATAATGTTATTTATTTATTTATTCTATTATCATTATTTGAGTTATCTATTTATTTATCATTTTATTTATTTTTTTAATTGTATATTCATCAGTTTATTTAAAAAATATTAGGGCTGGGCAAGTTAACGCATTATTATTGCGTTAACGTATTCATTTATTAACGTCGACATTTATTTTATCGCGCATTAACGCATGTTGCTCACAAGCTTTTGTTTTGAAAAGTCTGTTACTGGCTGCTGCGGAACCGGAAGACAGTTGGCACGTAAACATGCAGAAAAACTAAAACAGACATGGAGAACAGTAAAAATCCGCGAACTTTACAGTTCGGGCAGCAACTCAGGTAGCAATATTAACAATTCTGTCTGAAAAAAAAATTCTGGACAACAACAAAACTTTAGCGTCATTCCTCCATGTTACATCAGATCTGCTCCATGTGTTCACTGTCCTGCTGTTCTCTAGCTGGTTACTGCAGTGCAGCTCCATCTAGTGGCACAGATGTGTAATGACAACAGAAAGTCCAGTCCTCCATTATAAAACAAATTCAGTTCTGTGGCCCGTATTTTAATTTCGTATTTTTGATCCAAGTCTAAAATTTAAATATATTTTTTTTTAAAAACTGTCATTTTTGGGTTTTTTTTTTTGTGTTAGATTAAAAAATGAAAAACGTAATAAAATGTCACTTTTTCATTTTTTTTTAATTTTTGATTGACAATTGAAAATGTAAAGAATGAATGATACACCTATTGGTAAAGTTTCTGAACTTTAACATGGACATTTTCATTTTAAAGTTCTCCCAGACGGAGGATTCAACAGAAACAAGGTTATTTGTAACAACTGACAAGTTGAACTCCCCGTTAAAAGTTTCTGCTGTTACCTCAGAAATTACCTGTTTTCAATGTTCTGATTGTGCTGAGCCACAATCATTTTGTTGGACTTTGTTTGTAGACGTTTTTTTTTTTTTTATTATAAAAACAGGATGACATTAATGCCCTGGCAGTGGCAATAAGCTTTATTTTATTTTACATTTTTTAAGATGAGATTTACACTAAATATGTGTTACTGACAAGTGCTGATGTTAAAAGTGTTCATAGTTCATATAGCAGCAGAACATTTGAATGCATTTTACACTACTTTTGAATTTATCATTTGATTTTGTGTATACAATGCGATTAATCATGATTAATCAGGGAAATAATGCGATTAATCATGATTAAAGATTTTAATCGTTGCCCAGCCCTAAAAAATTTGGACTACAGGTTCCTTCCAGTCTGCAGCAAGACCTCTGAGAATTAAAAAAAATCTTTCAACACCTGTGAGTGGTGCTACAGTAAGAAAATTAAAAGTTTTGCCTCATATCTTGAGAGCCAGATTTTTTTTCTGATTCGTTGGAAGATACCAAATCCAACTGATCAATCAAAGCCAATTTCTTTTGGTCAAATGTCCGCTTGCTACTTTAAGCTCAACTGGTCGAGGGCCTTGAGGCGGACCCAGGGCATGCTGGAGACTTTCATATACCTCGTGCATCGTGGGAACGCCTCAGTGTCCACCTGAAGGATCCAGAGGAGGTGACTGGGTAGAGGTAGGTCTGGACATCTCTGGTCCAAACTCAGTGGTTAAAAGACAGATGTTTTATGTTTTAGGTTTACAAAACAGCATTGGCTCAGTAGAAGACACCAAGTTGGAGTTTCTCCAGAGGAAAAACAGAAAAAAATCAGCTGATGGATCAAAAAAAAAAAAAAAAAAAAACCTGATTCGGGGGGGAGATAGAGACAACACCAGGGTTTCCGTTGTCTGGTAATTGCCGGACTTTGTCCGGTAAAATATGCGGAAGTCCGGGATTTTATAATCTCTCCGGTCAAAATGTCCGGTGAAAATACTCCTCCCAAGCACAATTTCAGTTGTAATAAAATGGGTTATTTCCACATCATTTTATGAAAAACGCCTCGGGATTCTCCCAGAGGAGCTGGTGGAAGCGGCCGGGGGGAGGGAGGTCTGGACCTCTCTGCTGAAGCTGCTGCCCCCACGACGACCCGACTTCGGATAAGCGGAAGCTAATGGATGGATGGATGGATTTTATGAAAAAACATGTCCTTTTTTTTACTAATGAGTAGTGTGTGAGGACGAGTGGGCTCCAGCCACAGCTCCACTCACTGATGCCACAGGTGCGCAGAGATGCATCTCCGTAATAACAGCGCTCCGCGGTTATGGAGGCTTGAACTTCTCAACGTCCTGTGAAGTTCTCATCGGGGATTTCAGTGAAATCTACCCCGAGTGGGCTCAACTGGCCCAGATAGCCTGCTGATCCCTGTCTCCAGTGTGCCAGCAGAGAGAGGTTTCTCTCTGCAGAACCGCATTAAAACAGCGCAGCGGAGTCAGAAGAGCGCAAGCATATTTATTTATTTATTTTTTTTAAGTTACGCTCGTGAGTCAATTGACGGGACTTATTTTATTTGAAATAGCCTGTTTTTCAATAAAAACACTATTAAATGACATGCATTGATATCGTACTACTGCATATGATTTATTTTTAACCTCAATAAATTCATATAGCCTATGTGACCGGAATTTCAAACATTTGTCCGGTAAATTGAAAACCTGCCGGTCACATTGACCGGTGCCAATTTTTTCTAGCGGAAACACTGGACAACACACAACCAACAGTCAACAGGCCTCAGGGGGAAACCACCACATGTCCAGACCAACACACAACAGCAACAGCCATGGCAAATCTTTGGCATTTCTCAAACCCAGTGGAGAAAAATGAACAGTGCTCTTTGTATGTTAATCCGCCACGGGCGGTCGGTTTAATACAAGTATGTGAGTGAGAAATTATTTCCAGACATACTTACTTGAAAAGACTAAACGTAAAGGTCAAACGCTGATTTAGTACAGACAGAATCCCGTCAACACTCAAAAACTCACATCCCACACCAGTCAACCCCAAATGGAAAACCCATCTAGTTGTTCCTCTCCACATCACATGAGGACAATTGTGCCTGTGTTTTAGTTACTCAGCCTCCCCCGACACCGGAAAGCAACGTAGAGTCCAGGACGCTTGATACTGCCAACCGGGCCACGAATACGGGCAGGGGCTTTGGAAAATGTTCACATTACTGGCTGAGTTTTACCCCCTTTTCTCCCTGAATAAGGGCCCGTGGCCCTCTCTGACAGGAGCGATGTGATGGGGAGCATCAGGCTTGCCAAATGTGGGGCGAACATCTGGCACAGCTGCTTCATTTAGAGGCGTCAGCGTTGCGAATGTTTTCCCCTGCAACTGCGTTTTATTACAGTCAATAAAAACATTTTTTTAAAAGCATTCTGCCTGTTTGTCACTCAGTTTGTCAGGAGAATAAATTTGATACAGAGTTTGGATCTGCTGGGAGGACCATCAGCCAGAGGGGAATGATACTTGGTAAGTTTCCCTCCCAGTAGGTCTTGATGGCATTCGCCAATGACGCGGCGGGAAATAACCACACCCCTGTGAGGCACGCCGCCGTTACAGCGACCGCTGTGAATCGTCCCTGCTCCAAACGAGGCCCCACTGCAGATCAGAGCAGATGAAATGATGTGCAGCCTCGCTCTCTGGTATTCTGTGGACCTGTCACGATAATCAGAAATGATATGCTGGGGCAGTAAAGTGAAGAAATGTGGAAGAATAAATCACAAATCATAATCGTGGCTGAGCTAGTGCTTTCTGAAGGCAGGAATGCATTCCTGAGGCACGGCGCCTCGCAGATGAAGCTCCTCGCAGAGCAACCCGAGCGCTGCTGGTTGAAGCCAGTTCATCTCCACATGCTCTCCATTACCTGTCCCGTGGCTCTGAATCAAACAAGACAAAGAACAGAGCGTGTTTTGGCTGCCACCGCAAAACCGCAGATGGAGGGAAGTGAAACCATCTGCACCTGAGTCTGGCAGCGTCGGCCTTTGATGCAGGACGACGCACGCAGAGAATTGAGTTGCATTGCACCGTCAACCGGCGGGGAGTTTAAAACTCGAGAGAAAAAGTCATGAAATGCGGGACGTATGAGAGAAGACTCACTAACTAAACCGCTGACCTGCAACCTCAATCTGGACCTGAAGAAACAGATTCCTGCTGCTCCTGCGACACTCGCTGTAACACTGACACATCAAGTGCCATCTGCAGCTCAGGACCCAGTAAATAAAATGTCATTTAACCTACACGGCTGTTGCCCAAGTCCTTAAACGCACATTCCTTTGATTTCTGAAAATGGGAGCAGAGGGGGAAAAAAATGCCGTTCAAAGGTGTGCACATCTGGTGGGAAATTCTCCTACTATTTCGCAATCAGCACATCTGGATGCGAGCTCCGTGTGTCCGGCAAGAACCGGGAGGTGCCCACGGTTGTGCGAGACCGTCGGAACTCGTCCACGGTCTTTCTGGCAGCTCACGGGTCCGTGTGTGTTTGAGCAAACTTGTGATCTTGTGAATGCAGCTGCTCCACCTCTGGCATGTTTCTGGTGGGACGGCGACGGCCTGCAGCGCCCCAGTGGGACCCACAGACGAGGACAGAGCAGCGACACCCGGTGGCATGAATATCAAACTGCAGCCAACAGATTATTTCCCACATCTGTTTGCCTTCTAAGCTTATAGAGGGAAACCAATGTTCGGTTTGTCCCCTTTGGTGTTTGCTGAAACTTGAAGCAGTTGGAGTAGCACGAACATTATCAGGTCATAAATGTAGTTGCGTGTGAACGTTTGCGAACAGGAGCGGGCAGCTTCAGCAGCCGACGCCATGAGCAGAAAAAAAAAACCCACCGGGATTTATGAGAAAATCCTCAGGGGATGTTTTAAACCAGAGCAATGTGAAACTCAAAATGGAAATGCTGCTTGGTAAAAAAAAAAAAAAAAACAGCAGGAGAAAGATCCCTAATCCAGAACAGCCCAAGAAAAAAAAAAAAATCGACAGAAACGGATTAAAACTGAGCTTCGCCAGATCTCATGACTCTGTGATGAAGAGGAACTGTGGCACGCAGAAGGAAAAGTAGGAAACATGAGCGTTTCTCTATGTGGCTGACCACCGCAGTGAGTCATCAAAACCTCCTGGTAGGGTGCGGCTGGTCAGGAATGCTCGTAGCCATGGTAACATGACACACCACAGAAATATGAGTAAATACAGATACGACGCACGGCCAGAACAGTGGTCAGGGGCGATGGGATCGCTACTGGCAACACACTAAACAGACAAACTGTTCCTGGAAGTGAAAGTAATTGACCCGCACCCAAAACTGAACATGAACAGTTTCCAAGAGATTTAAAAAAAAAAAAAAAAAAAAGCAAGCCGAACCAGTAGGGTGAGGTGCATCCTGTCGGCCTTTGACACCAAACGGCCCCACAAACTGGATGCATCAGATGCAGAGTTGTTGCTTCATCTGTTCAAAGCAGATGTCAAGCTTGAGGTCATTTCTCTCCCTGCAAAACACAAGGACTAAGAGTGGAGTCGGGAATCAGGAGCCCAGGGCCCAGATGAAGCCCTGGAGGCGGGGGGGCAGACAGCAGAGACAGTCCTCAAACTGAGGCACCGGGGGAAAAACACTGCGTGCCTTGCGCTGCAAATTGCAGTGCAAAAATAAAACCTCTCTCACATGAGTCGGAGATGACAAATGCTGTGTAACGGTCATTTTTTTACGGACGTTGCCGTCATCTAACTTTCTATTCGGCTTGAAAACTGGTGAAGCGAAAATAGAAGCACCAAATACGCAGGAGGAAATGCAACGCCACAGAGCAGAGGAAGTGTGTGAGTTAGCGTTGACGTGTAGTTACATGTTATATTAAAATATACTGCAGCAGGCTACCACTGATCAGGATCATGATGATCTGCATCAAGAGTACAACGTTTCATGAGGGTGTAGCTCCAGTCTGGAGACAAGGATCAAACCCACCGATCTGCCAGAGGAGCTCCGTGGCTCAGCGGGAGACAGGATAGTCTGTCTGGTTCGGTACGTCTCCATTCGTCTGCATATTTGACGGCAGAACACATTTATTCTTTGACGGCTTCTTCTCCATGGAGGTTCCAGGCCTTCTCCCAGGCAGCTCCAGTGTTTCAGTCATGGTCCGTTACAAAAAACAAAACACAAAAACAGCTCCTCAGACTGTGAACAGGGGCTGCTATCAGCCACCCAGCTGTAGCCCCGGTGAGGGTACCACACCAGGGGGAATGAGGGAACATGCAACAAACCCACTGTGGTGCCACAATGGTGTTTTTTTACTGGAGAGTGGGGGGGGGGGGGGGGGGGGGGGGGGCTCCAACAAAGCCCTGGATGAACCTCTTTTAGCCCAGAAAGAGACTTTGAGGCCATTTTGTCAGCATGATGTGTGCATGTTGCCATTAATGGAGTCCTATATGTCAACCTGCCCCCTCATAAACTCAACCCTGACGGTGTGAAAGCAGCTGCTCTGGAATTAATCCTTCCACTGAGTTCATCTTGTCCACAACCCTCTCTTCCCAGTCCTGTTTTTTCAACCCTAAGAGAAACTATGCGTTACTGTAACTAGACTCAAAGGGAATATGTATAAATTTTTTTTTTAAAGTATAAAAAGAAGCTAATAGGCAAATAAGCTTGGCACAACTATGTTGAACGTACCCCTTGTTGATGAACACAAGGCTTGTGATGTCACAGATTCAGAGCGCACAGCTGATTCTGTAGACCTCACAGCATCGGTACAGTTCTTCTTCTCTCTCGGAGGAACATCATGGTCCTCCGCCGTCCCACATGTGATGTTCCACAGGGAACTACATTAGAGCCTGTAATCTTCCCAGTCTGCACAAACAGCCCCTGGTGTGGAACGCACTGACGTGACAGTCGCCTCAACAATACGGTGCTCTCCAGCGTGGCTCGAGATACCTGGATGGAGGATGTCGTGGTTCGGACATGTCTTATTCCTGCTGCACTAGGTGGCGCCGTCTGGATCTGCCTGGAACAGGATGTTCAGATGCTGATGACAGTTGTCAGGAAGCTTTTTTTTGTGGTGTAAAGAAATCTTTCGTCCAGGTGTCAGAGCTGGTTTCCAGTGACGCAGTCTAGATGTGCGTGAAGCTGAAGCACAAAGTCCTCATCTGGCACGGTTCCTCTGATCAGGGCAAATGGCCGGATGGCAGAAACTCACTGTTGAATTTGCTGGAGACCTGCTTAAATATCAAGAGATTAGAGTTGGGTGGGGATACAAGAGATCCAGTGACTGCTAGACCGTCCCTCACTTGGTCAGCGTCTACCTTCTACTTGACTGGGGAAGCCAAAAAAAAATGACACCCGAAATATTATTGATGGTCCAGTGAATAGGTCATATACTGCAAGGAGAGAAGCAAAGAACGAGTTTTTGCCTGGACGGACCAGTTTTTCATCCAGAAGTCTTTGCTGGCTGTCGTCGGCTATTTTGCCTGAAGCGAGGTTTTGGCAGCATTCATAACTTCTTCTCATGCGAGCCTGGAGACAGCAGAAGCATGAAGGTGTCTGAACTTACATTTACTCAGAGACTTAAATGCCAGCGGAAAAAAATGAGACTAAATTCAAGCAGGCAAGTTTGCCTCTGATCCTTGAATATAAGCAACCCAGAATATGCAGTCAGGCCCAGAAGTATTTGGACAAATAATTTTTTATTGATTTTTTTGTTAATGTTTTTACCTTTAGACACCAACACCTTGGATTTATAGTTATAGTTATAGTTTACTGGTAACAAGTCAGTGCACTCCATTCCCTTGTTTCTTCAAGACGAACGAAGCAGATAAAAGGTCTGGAGTCAATATCAGGTGCTGTGTTGACATTTAACGGCCGTTTTACTGCAGCCACCAACATGAAGTCTGAGGAGATCTCAATGTAAGTGAAGGAGACTGAAGAACAACACAAATCTAAAAGCGGAACGACAAGAAACTCAGCAGAGGACGGATCAAGAGTTGGTTCTTTCTTAAAGAAAGTAACACTGCCCCAGTGAGTTCAATGACATCTGAAGGCCCGAGACCACAGAAGACAACTAAAGTGGACAATCACAGCATCAACAGAAGACCAGAATACTCTGGAGAAGCACGTCGTGTCACTGACAACGTCGACCATCAAGAGACGCCTTCAAGAACGTAAATACAGAGCATTTACACCAAGTTACAAACCGCTGGTCTCATTCAAGAGCCTCCCATGTTGTTTGGACGGATGGAACCAAGATAAACTTGTATCAGACTGCTGGAAAAAGAAAACATTTCTGGAGAAGGAAAAGGAACGACTGAAGAGCTAAAGCAGAGACGTGATGTGTCATACAGAGTATTACCGTATAATGGAACAGGTTCACTGGCGTTTATCGATGGCGCGATTGCTGACACAAGCAGAAGATTTTTGTTCGTGACTACTATAAATGAATAATGGATGAATTTACAACGGATTAACATCTGCTCCAAGTGGCTGTAAACGCGCCACATTCATTCCCTCATTGTCCAAACGCTTCTGCAGCTGACCGTAGAGTCGACAGCAAGTTTGTTATTTGATTAATTAAAGGTTTTCGTATGAAAGACGAAGTCACTTTGGACATTTAAATGTATGTTCTTGACTAAACACCACATTGAACCCTGATGTCACTCATGTAGTAGGGCAACCCCCCCCGAACAAACAGGCTGGATTCACACATGTGATTCAGGCAGACGTGTCCTCCAGCTGCAGATCCGATCCGAGCATGAGACCAGAGAGTGACAACAGACATCCTGCAGCTTTTTACTCCACAAACAACAACTTCAGTCTTGGTGGTGACTCTTAAATCAAACGCAAAGATCACAAGTGGATTGAGATGCTTGCCGCAGCGTTAACTAGGACACAAAGATTCAAATCAAAGATGCATGCAGCAGGAGGTCACTGAAAAGGTTTCAGATGGAGAAACTGAAGCTTATTCCTTTTCTAAATCAAGCCCCTTACTGTAGCATTCAACTGGATGTTAAAACAAAACAGCTTTAACTGCAGTACCCAACCGAAGGAAAAAAATAAGTGTTTACTAAGCTGTTTATGGGTGAAACATAGCCAGAGTTACAGCATGAAATTAATGTATACGGCTCAAGGCCAGTTCAGGCAAAGGAAAATGAGTTTCTGGAAACAGAAGCTCTGTGAATAACTCTAAACTCTGTGAACTCGTCCCATAAAGGGCTTTCCAGTATTTCTGGACTCCATGGTGTCCTCGCTAATAGTGCCACCTCCTGGTCAGCGCACGGAAAAGCTCAGACCGACTCCAGAACGGTCGCCTGGTTCCAGTCCTCCTGCTGAGTCCACTTTCCCCAAGCAAATGAGGCACGAAGAGCGGCTCTAGGCCTCAGGAGACAGAGGAGGACTAGAGGAAGATCTGGGTGCTCAGAGGGGATGTGTCAAATTATAGAGCCGGACAGCCTGATGAGTTGCAGGGGAACTGAAGTTAATGAGATTAAGTAATCAAGCTCACAGCCAGATGTATAAATCAGCACAACTGACAGACTAGCTGAGAAGTCTGTCACTGAGCAAGACAGACGCAAACCCTCCAGATGCTCCACACTCAAAAACAAGAAAGCTTCATGGCAACGGGCCCTCCATTTGGATGCTTGTTGCACACAGTCAGGGGGCCGTAACTGACCCAGAAACAGGAAAAGTTTCTTCAGCTTTACTGTCAGATATGCAAGTGGCCTGCAAACATCAGGATAAGCAGGGAACGTCATCCCCCGCAGCGGACAGAGCTGTCTTCTCTCCGTTTCTGGGCAGTTTGGAGTGACACAGCCGGCTGGCTTTTCCGGGCTGGGCTGCATAGTCAGGGCTGCATCACAGCCCTGGCTGGAGCACAGACAGGTGGAAAAAAATCTGAGGCATCGTCCTCTGCGCATGCCTTTAGATCAAATGACAACTGAAGTAGCCAAGAGCTGCCGTGACCAAGGAAGCCATGTGTGAGCCTGTCACTTCGCAGCATGAAACACAGACAGGACGTGTGCATCAGCGAGCAGACTGACGCGTTGGATAGATGAAGCTGCCTGACGCGCTCAAGATTTACATCTTCACAGAGAAGGGGCTACAAACGCAGACTGGGTCGACTCCTTATGATGGCCTGCAAGTGTTACAGCTCACACTCATTACCTGTACACTGGGGCGCCGAAAAGGGGGGGTAAAGGATACGGATTATAGAGGCCCATGATTGAGGGGGGCCCAGAGAGGCCCCTAATGATGATCAAAAATAGCATCAACAAATTTCGCCGCTGTGTTGGGGGGCCCGGTAAAGATTCTTTTCATGGGGCCCAAAATCCCTAGCGGCGCCCCTGCCTGTACAGGCCAGGAGACGCCTCAGACTGTAATTCAACTCTGTAGAATGACCATGTGCCATCTCATCTGGTCATAACGGTTACTAGAGTTACTTAGAATAATATGTTCCAATTTACATTTGAATGGAAGCAAAAAAAGATAAAGAGCTATTGGACTGAACGAGTTCACAGACGGAGGAACGAGTTCAAGACGGGAGGAACGAGTTTACAGGCGGAGGAACGAGTTCACAGGCGGAGGAACGAGTTCACAGGCGGAGGAACGAGTTCACAGGCGGAGGAACGAGTTCACAGACGGAGACGGAGGAACGAGGTTCACAGGCAGAGGAACGAGTTCACAGACGGAGGAATGAGTTCACAGGCGGAGGAACGAGTTCAGACGGAGGAACGAGTTCACAGGCGGAGGAACGAGTCCACAGATGGAGGAACGAGTTCAGTTCAGACGGAGGAACGGTCAGAGGACGGAAGGAAGGAGGAACGAGTCCACAGAGGGAGGAACGAGTCCACAGATGGAGGAACGAGTCCACAGATGGAGGAACGAGTCCACAGATGGAGGAGGAACGATGAGGAACGAGTCCACAGATGAAGGAACGAGTTCACAGAGGAGGAACGAGTCCAGAGACGGAGGAACGAGTCCACAGATGGAGGAACGAGTCCACAGATGGAAGGAACAGTCCAGATGGAGAAACGAGTCCAGATGGAGGAACGAGTCCAGATGGAGGAACGAGTCCACAGATGGAGGAACGAGTCCAGATGGAGGAACGAGTCCCAGATGGAGAACGAGTCCCAGATGGAGGAACGAGTCCACAGATGGAGGAAACGAGTCCACAGATGGAGGAACGAGTCCACAGATGGAGGAACGAGTCCACAGATGGAGGAACGAGTCCACAGATGGAGGAACGAGTCCAGATGGAGGAACGAGTCCAGATGGAAGAACGAGTCCACAGATGGAGGAATGAGTCCACAGATGGAGGAACGAGTCCACAGATGGAGGAACGAGTCCACAGATGGAGGAATGAGTCCACAGATGGAGGAACGAGTCCACAGATGGAGGAATGAGTCCACAGATGGAGGAACGAGTCCACAGATGGAGGAACGAGTCCACAGATGGAGGAACGAGTCCAGATGGAGGAACGAGTCCAGATGGAGGAACGAGTCCACAGATGGAGGAATGAGTCCACAGATGGAGGAACGAGTCCACAGATGGAGGAATGAGTCCACAGATGGAGGAACGAGTCCACAGATGGAGGAACGAGTTCACAGATGGAGGAACGAGTCCAGATGGAGGAACGAGTCCAGATGGAGGAACGAGTCCAGATGGAAGAACGAGTCCACAGATGGAGGAATGAGTCCACAGATGGAGGAACGAGTCCACAGATGGAGGAACGAGTTCACAGATGGAGGAACGAGTCCACAGATGGAGGAATGAGTCCACAGATGGAGGAACGAGTCCACAGATGGAGGAATGAGTCCACAGATGGAGGAACGAGTCCACAGATGGAGGAACGAGTTCACAGATGGAGGAACGAGTCCAGATGGAGGAACGAGTCCAGATGGAGGAACGAGTCCACAGATGGAGGAACGAGTCCACAGGTGGAGGAACGAGTCCACAGGTGGAGGAACGAGCTGCTGCTGGAAGGGGCTTATCAATGGCGGATTATCTCCCGCTCTTATTGCCTGATGAGACTTGTATTTTTTTTTCCTCTTCACAACATTTTTTTGACAGGTGCGATTAATACTTTCGGAAAATTCGGTACTTACTGTCTGTAACCTTTAACACTTTAGCTACAAAGCTCTTATTCCTCCCCTGACTTGACTTCAGAGTTGAAAGAAAAAACAGATCAGAATCATAAACATTTTAAAGATAATATGGCTTGCTGTGCAGTTAACCGTACCAACGGGCCGCTGCAGCCAGTCTTGGGTTGGTCTGGAAGGATTTGGGGGTTAAGCTTGTTAAAGCAGCGACCTTCACCCCCTTTTAACAGCTGTTGACACGAATGCTAACCAGAGGACAGCAGCTGGACTGCCTCTAGCTCATCAGCTTCCGCCTCTTCCTCTTTCTCTGTGGTGTTTTGACCAAAACATGTCACACACATTTCACTGAGACCTCAGAATATTATTCTAACTTGTAGCTCGTCCCACCCATGTCTCTGCTGCTCATCTCCAAGGATCGTGTGATGCCTGAAATTCTCCATGAGCAGAAAGTGCAGCAGGAAAAAGGAAAACGACCAACGTTAAGAGACTCTTATCTGCAGATGTGAAACAGAACATGGATGCAGATATGCAGGACACAGGACACGGCAGGAAATTAGAGGAGCAAATCATAGAATGATGCTTATCTCCAGACGACTGACAGTGATAGAGATGGAGAACTACCGGCTGCAAGACAAGAACGGATTCGGTCTGAAGCATTTTAACTCTGTGTGCAAAAGTCTTCAAATGCAGAAACTGAAAACCACATGTCCAACTTCAGACAGATTATCTCAATATCCAAGTATTCAGGTTCGTCTCTATCGATTTGTTTGGCCTGAAGTCATATCTAAATTTATTTTTAAAAAAAAACAACACTTTAATTCTGTCTCCACCTCAGCCCCCCGGCACCACGAGAGGAGAAATCTCATGTAAGCTCCTGACTACCTTTTTGCCGCCAGCTCCTCCAAAGAGTCGCTCAGGGGTCGACCGGCTCTGGCTTTTGCTTCAAACTCTTTTTTTTAAATCGGGTTCCTCCTGCGCATGCGAGTGTCATTGGAAAAAGTGCACCCATCGGGCTTTCACCTGCACGTGTCCTCCATGAACACTGCTGATGAGTGCGAGGCAGAAAAAAAAGAGCTGAAACTCTCAAAAAAGAAAAAAAAAAATCATAAAATCGAAACATTTCCAGCCAAAAAAAAGTGAAGGAAAAGAACTTTGTCACTTGTAGTTCCAGCCTCAGACAAGCTAAACTCTGCAATTTCTGGCAAAGACAAAAAAATTAGAATTTGAACGTGAAACAATCAGACCACACATGAATGAGAAATAATAAAGGATATTTATTCATTTATTCTTTTCAAAAGTCTTCCTGGTCTGAGCTGTGTGAGCCTGAAATGAGCTGAAAATATTTGGGTCACGGCTGAGAGCAGGTTGAAGGTGAAGCAGAAAAGGAGAAAAAAAAGCACTAGTTGGGGTGGGGACGGGGGGGGGGGGGGGGTGACGACATGCTTACAAATGAAGCGACTGTCCGACGTGTTTAGCAGCTCCTTTGGGAGCGCTCGCTGAACCGAGGGAGCTTTTGTCTCCATGAACATTTCCGGCTCATCTGAATGGGGCCTTCAGAACCTGCTCCAGGACTAACCGGCCGGGCTGCACAACAACCCCCCCCAACCACTACCAACCCCCACCAACACCAACCCTCTGGACTGAACCAGTTTCAGCAGTCGGCCTGGATTCTCTCCTCCCAGAATATTTTAATCTCTGGCACCTTCATATGGAGAAACTTCGACAAAGCTGAGGAACCTGGAGAGCTTCAGCCGTGCAGAAGAGCAGCTTTTGAATGAACTAATGCCCTAAGACAGTGATTCCCAAAGTGTGGGCCGCGGGCCCCTGGCGGGCGTCGCAGTACTGCAGGTGGGCCGTGAGAGGTCATTAAAATTAAACAAATATGTTTTAAATCCCCGATCTTTTTTAAATATGTTTTTAATTACTGTAAAATATTAACGACATGATTTAAAAACATCATTTAAAAACAAAACAAACCAGTTAAGTGTTATTCTACCGTCATCTTAACTTACTATGACAAGTGTCACCTTATTTGTTGACCCCTTACATTAATATCAGAACATAGCTTCTAGTCCTGAATTGTTGATCACAGTTGTGATTAAAGGTTTCGGTGGGCCGCGGAGATTTTTCAAATTTCAAATTGGGCCTTGGTATTCTGAAGTTTGAGAATGGCTGCCTTAAGACATGCACGCTTTAAACTTGTCTTAACAGAGAAGCAGTTATGAGGTATATAAAGGAAGTACCAAAGTTGAAATGTCTTTTTGAATAGTGCGGGTTGAAGTTTCTCATTTATATTTTTATTTGTTCTGTGGAAATATCATCACAGGTTTCATCTTCAAATCCATATTTTAGATGGTTTAAGTTGTGGAGACGTGTGTATGGCTGCACACTTACTGCCACTTCCTAATTAAGACGTCTTCAGACTGTTTGAAGACTGTTTGAGCTCACTGTCCTCTTCTCTGACTCGATTCTTCTGTCATTACCTTCTTGAGTCTCTTCGTCTCCACTGCATCTCTGTCACAGACAACACTGACCATCACTGTCGCCGTGCAACACAGTTGTGTAAAGCGAAGTGTAGTACCTGCTAAAGAAGGCCAGGACAGGAGTCCGAAATGTCCCTAACTTGGTTTCTGGTGATGGTGGTGGAAGGAGATCATGAGACCTGGCAGACTCTTCCTAAAAGTAACCAAGTTACCCCTTCAGATGAAACACGATCATACTTCATACCCTGCAGAGATGAGGGAGGGATCCTGCAGGGTCTGCTTGTTGCTCTTCAGAAGTTCTCCTTCTTCTGTGGGCTGCATGTGAGCGACACTGCCCCCTGCAGAAGAGCCCCACCACCAACACCACCACCAGGTTGACCGTTTTTCAAGCCTGTCACTCTTACAGGACACAATAGGTTACAAAAAACGTGGAGGTGCACGACCGGCTGAAACCAAAGTGCACCACAGAACTGCGATTATGATGCCATTTCTGGAACGCGCCCACTTTTCACCAGCGACCACGAATGAACCTTAAAGCTGCTGAGATTATACTCCGCTTCCTTACAGCTCGGGCGGGGTGATGTTTAATATTTTTCCATGTTGACACCCAAACTGAAACCTTGTTTTCGGTACCAGTGCATTAAAATTTCAGCACGGAGGAAGTAATTTTTGACTCTGATGTTGGAAAACTTTAATTTATCCAGGTCTCCTGAAGTGAGTTCAGGAGACTGTGTGGCTTACAGCACTCTTAAAGCGTGACAAAAGCAAACTAAAACATTAAAACTCGACCTCCAGTTTACACAAATCCGCTGCTCCTCTCAGAAGCAGTTAAGTGGTGACGCACCTGCAGCGCAGGAGTGTGGGAGGAGCATATTTCAGTGATGCAGCAAACTCAAACTGAGAACTCCACACATCCGTGTTCCCCTCTGCTGCCGCAGCGCTGCCCTGCACGAACCGTCCCATCCACGACTCTGACGGCGCTTGGCCGGGTCGCTGCCGTTACCGTGGCAATGCAGCAGCCCCTCTGCACCAGCCGCTGCATCTCCCGGCGCAGACGCATTCAATATGCCGCATGCAGCAGCAGCATCAGCATCACATGCACACACACACACACTCACACACTCGCAAGCTCATATAATACACCATCTCAGCACGATCATCAGCCTCTGTGGTCACGCCTGCACGCAGACGGGAACAAAAGCTTTTCACTCCTCTTAGCAGGAAAGGAAGTGTGTGCCAACAGGAGATTTAAATTCCTCCTGTTAACTCCACATCCCCGAAACATTTGAAACTCAGCTTCATGCTGCCTCCATACGCTGAGGAAGTCCTCACCAGAGAGGGATTGTGGGAAAAACAAGGCAGTCCTGACAGAGTATGATGGTGATGCCGTGAGTCAGGGAAAGTCAAGAAGAGTACCTTTGAGAGAGCTGATCTCATGCTGGATGGACCGGCCAGAATCCATGCTCACGGTTTCCTCGCCGAAGCTCCCAACAGCCGAGTTTGAGCTCTGCAAGGTCAGCCGAGCAGCGAAGCACCACGCCAGAGGATGTGAGCGACTCTCTGCAGACGGCAGGCTGTTTCCACAACTCTTTCCCTCCCTCCCTCCCTTCCTCCGCCTCTAGAGCTGGTAGCTTTGTGTCTTTGCTCGCTCACTCACTCACTCACTCACTCTCCTGCCCGCTCGCAGAGAAACCGTGGAAGGAAGGAGCACACCTCCCGCCACTCCCTGATGTCCCGTCTCATCCCTGTGGTGTTTGACAGGGAGGGGCTCCGCTGTCACATTTCAGCTGCTGCTCGTTCACACTGTGCAGTGGTTTGATTTAAGGGTGGAGATGATTGGAAAAATACTGCTGAGAGAGACACACACATGCCTCTCTGACATTAAAAAAAACATTTGAAAAGGGGAGTAGAGTGATATATTTCCAAATCAACATGCAGAATTAAGGGAATTGTGATTAAAAAGGTCACAGAGTGGTTAATTCCTCTTCCAGGAGGAGAGTATTAGTGACTCAGCAAAAAAAAAAAAAAAAAAAAAAATCACAAATCCCTGTATTTTTCAGGGAAACTACTGCAGAGGGACCCGTCGGACCTCTGAGGGCCTTCAGAGTGTTGCAGTCTCAACAAACGTGAACAACAGAAAGCAAAAATCAACTTATTGCCACAAATTAGCCCAAACCACATTCATCTGTTTTGCCAGTGAGTTGTGAGTTCATCTTCACCTGCATAAGAGATGATATAAAACCATTTCTAAAAATCACATCCTGCCATCATTTCATAAGGATACACATATTCAAAAGTCAGTCCACAACACGTAAGTTTATAGCGTTATTTTCAACAACCCGGTAGTCAAACAGACTCTGCAGCACGGTTAGGTTTGCGCAGTTGGAACACAGACGACTCGTTACTGTAAGAGTAACAAAATCCTCGAGTGCGAGAAATCAATCAGAGGTCTGGTCAATAAACTTCAACATTCACCTCTGTTGTATTTCACAGAAGCTCACTGCTGATATGATGGCGGCAGCTGTTATGGCGAAGCTTCACCTGGTTATAAGAAAACTCTCAATGACTTTGATACCCATGTAGCCTTTTGACAGTGATGCGTACTGCAGGTGTTTTCTGTACGTGTGTGAGAAAGAAGCTCGCCTGCCCAGCCAAATCCACGCACTTTAGGAAAAATCTCTCCTGTGAAATGGGTCTGGTACCCCTTCCATTCACAGCCCTTTCTGCCGGTACGGAACGTACCGAACCAATCTGAGGGTGGCGGTGGGCCTTGTGTGATGACTCATCCAAGCACTTAAAAGCCACTACTAAAAGCAACCAAGATAGCTGCAGAATTGCTAACAACACGTTGGAGCAACACATTTTTACTGCAAAACCAAAGTTCCTACTCCACTGGACGGCAGTTTGGACGTCGTTTGTTGATCTAGTCACTCCGACTATGCCACATGGGTGTATCATTTGATCAATCACAAGCATCTAAGACAGTCAATGAATGGTGACGCGTTGCCATTTTTACAACCACCACCTGCCTAACCAAAACCTATTTTTCACCTCTATACAGACAGCTGCTGAATTCAGCAGCCCAGTTTGAGCCTCCGGCGTTTCACACTCATCCATCGCCAAGTCCTCATGTCTGAGTCGACCAAGAGTGAAAAAACAGAAGCAAAGCACGGCCATTGCAGAACTTGAGCAGCAGTGCCATCATGATGTTTGCACACTTTGACTGCAGGTGGGCAGGGACCTGGCACTACAGGGAGGAGATCAATCAGAGAGCCTCTAATGGCCTCTTCCCCCATCGACACGCTATCGATGGACGCACATCAGGCAGATGGTGGAAGCAGATTAAACCGCAGGGAAGTGATAACTGGAGGAAAATGACAGAGATTACCTCTTCAGTTTTTGAAATCGGGTCCACGTCCAAGATTACAGCAAAAACTCACTGTCTATGACTCGTTTAATTTAATAAGAAAACAGATTTTCTTTAAATACTTTTAACAAAGCAGGCGTTCGGGTCCAAATCTGACACAGCACCAGCTTGTTTATTAGCAGATCTTAAACTGCACTGCTGGAAAACTGTGAATCTCAATCCAAAGTTCACCCTCTTGTATTTTACCTCATCCAGGAATGTAAGTGGAGGCACATCGGCGTCAAACATCCAGTCCACATAAAAGGATGCATGTTGCTCATCTTTCAGGTCAGGTGTCTTTATTGCTGCTTTCCTTGTAGCTGAAAATTGCTTCACTTTCCTGATAAACTCTGTTAGAGTCGCAGCCTTGTAGGTGTGCATCAACCAGGTGGTCATTTTCACTCCCGAGACACTGAACAAGGTGAACGGCATTTAGATAACTGCTGATTATGAATAATCTTGTTACACGTGTGTGTATGAATATCTCAACTACTGCCCGTGACTGCAGCCCCATCCACACAGCTAGTTCGTATCACCTCTGTAACACCTATTCTGCCCCTCTGTGCTCTCTGAACTGCGCAGAGGTGGAACGACGTAACGTTTTGCTCTCTGGGCTGTGACACATCTGTTCCACCTTGGGAGGTAGTAACAGAGGCGTGTTGGGGAGGAAATGAGAGCTGGGTGAACCAGCACTGAAGATGGCAGCAAGATGGGTGAAATCAGTTCATCACGAGAGACAAAGCCCTGGCAGCAAAGCTGCATTCTTCTCCCAAAGTCCCAGTAATTACAAACTATTGCTGCTAAGGAATCACGTGAGAGGTCAGAAAAAAAGAGGTCTCTTTAATCTTCTACATGGCTCTGCCAGTGTCAGTGATGTTTCTGGTTTTGCACAGCTGTTTAGAGTCCAAACTGATGCAGCCAGAGACTCAGAGCTGGAAGAACTGATGCACCTTATCTGCCAATTCCTGGGATGTACTCCTGAAGGGAGAGCAGGATCCCTGGGCCTTCGGGGAGGGGGAGTCTCCATGCATGGCTCTAAGTCAAGATCCATCAGTGATTTAAAACTCCATGAGCAGTTGTTGCTGCCCGGCCAACGCAGACACACACAAACAGACAAACCGGTCCAGACAGTGACCGTCAGCAGCTGAAAATAATCTCTTTACTAGTGCCACTCCCTGTTTCTCTCACACATAACAAGGGCTGAGGGTTGATTTCAACTACTTATATAACGGTTAGCACCCAAAATACAAAATGAACCAACTTGAAGGGATTTTATCCTGTTTTTGTTTTTACAGTGGATTCTAGCAAATAAATGCCATTTTAATTTCGACGTACCTTTCCAAAGCTTGATAAAATGCAGCTTGCATTTCTAGTTCTCAAGAAAAAAAAAAAAACCTTAATCAACCAATCGGGAGTTTGAACAATAACAGATCTCAGCATTTGATGCAGTCAATTATAAGAAGCTTGAACATGTTATTAGTATCAAAGGAAACACATGAACCTGTTTATGTCATATTTATCTGATAGATTTGTTTATGTAAATAAGCGGTTGCCGTCAAAAACACCAAAGAGTTGGTCGTGGTGTTCCACAGGGTCTTGTTCTCGGACCGGTTCTTTTGACTTCATGTATGCTGCAATTCTGTCAAATTATCAGGCAGCAAGACACACATTCTCATTCCCATGCAGATGATACTCTGCTCTACCCACCTATGAAGTTCTTTAAATGCGTGCTCCTCTGGAAAAGACCGTCGGTCAATTGAAAAGCTGATAACTGACATGATCCTGTCCACGTCATTTATTTCTATTCTTTGAAATATTCAGTAAATGATCACATACTGTTCATCTGTCTGTGTTCCCTTTCACTTATGATACGCTGCAAAATCAAAGATGGCCAAAATTAGGAAGCACAATTCCTTTTTATGAGGACTTAAAGCCTTCACCTGTTTCACAATCCTGCAGAGAGATTTCAGAGAAAGATCAGCAGGAGAGTATTTCACCAACGGAGCACTTGTCACTCAGGCTTCCAACAGCAGAATGGGAAGCAGAGCCATCAGCCATCAGGCTCCTCTCATGTGGCATCAGATCCCACTTAGCATTCAGTACACACACAGTCCTTGTTTCCATGGCTCTCTAGTTGGGCTGCCAAAGGCCTAAACTGCAGGGGAGTTTTCACATCCATGACAACTGCCTTTCTGTGCTACGATAGGTAAAAGTATTTAAAGCCAGACATTTGTTTATCCCATATGAAGGCTGCATGAGGAGACAGGCTGGACTGTTTCTGGCTCATCAGATCCTTCTTCTTCCAGGTCGACCTGCAGATGGTTTGTCCAATTCGTTTTATACAGTCTATGGTCTTGTCCAGTTAAAAGGACGGTTAAAAGCTCCAGTCAACTAATAACCGAACTGAAAAAAACATTAGAAACAGCAGTGAAGGAGTCAAGTGTAGCCAGGTGTGGACTGGTAATCTGTGGATTCTGGAAAAGTCCAGAACGGCTGTCCGGTCTACACCCGTCGGCCCTGTTCAATAACCAAAATTTTTAGTCTATCAACTAACAGCAGGGGGCGCTAAGACGATCATTTATCATTTATAGGCCTAAACACCAACAAAGCAGAGTAACGAGTAACGTTAGTGTCTGTCAACAGAAAGATGGCAAGCAGAAAACGCAAGGAGAAAGGTGGATTGGAAAAATTAAAACTAAAGAAAGCCAAGTAAGTTTGAGGAGGAGAAGTGTTTTCCATTTTGGCACTATTTATCTTTGTTTGTCCTTTGTGGTGCGTGGTGGTGCAATGTCTGTGGAAGAGGCTACAAATGTTGTTTGAAGGACGATTGGTTGAATGGTACCCTAAGTAATCACAGCAGCACTGCATGGGGCAGTTTAATTTAAACATCAGTATATTGTCAGGGCCCTACAATGGTGTTTGCTAGGTGGTCTAGTGATTAAGTGGGTGGACTCTCATATAGTGGTTTGTGGGTTCAATTTCCACTGTTATAATATGTTGTTGTGTTGCTTTTTAACCATTTCTTTCTCTCCATCCAATAACGGCCATTAGCAGAAAATCTTTTAAAAAGATGCTGATATGACATATAAAACATAACCTGCTAATTACTGCTGGTGGTGAATAACTCTGTTGGGTTCATAAACTAGTAAATCTGATTCTGATGGAGTCAGTGTCTCACCAGCCATGAATCTCACCACACTGAATGTCACTGGTTATGAGGCATTACTTATGTTTACATATCAAAAAATTTTAATTTCAAACAGAAAATGAATATTTTAAATGAATGTATGGTTTATAAAGCTACTTTGTCATCTTTGACTATCTTTCAGTATTTTTGCAGTATCAACAAGAGGCCGGTAGGCTGTCCTCTGTTTGGGGTTTTGTGTCACCCTAGAATAATATTAAAACTATAACATGTGTCAAGCAGGTTAATTCTGACACAGAATAGACCTAAAAGTGAGGTTTTATTCTTGTCTGTAGCCTAGCTATCAAATAATATGTTTATCCAAAGTGTTAGAATTTTGGAGGTATAAGTACAAATTTAATGGCTGTCACTCCAAGTAATGCTAATAAAACAAATGTTAATCAAGCGTATGTGATATAGATTTTTTTTTTTTTTTTTTTGCTGTTTAAAATGCAAGCATATAAGTAACTGTAAAATAGCAGTCCCAGTCCGTCCCTGAGTGTTGCATTAGTGATTTATATCTATATAGATGTTACTGTTTGATCCACCGCTGCAGATCCTCTTCTTGTTGTGACATGAGGATCATGGCGAGTCATACAGGTTTATAGGGGTCTGGTGTGGACATGTGAATGCCAGTCAGCTCACTACCAGCATTCCTGGCATTAGTCTGGCTTACCGCTGCATGCCAGAACTGAGGCGTCAGCACTACTGTTCCTCAGCCTGGACCAGTGTGAGATCAGCATCTCCCTGAACCCTGACACCCAAGTTCAGCTGAGGGGAGGAGCCGTGTAATCTAGTAAAAAGTAAAAAACAATAATAAAAAAGTAAATAGTATGAATTCAAAATCCTTTTTTTTTTTTTTCAATAACTACATTTCATTTATTATACATATATAATTTGTGCCTGCAGTTTAATTGTGTAGGTCTGTATTTGACGGTGTCATAGAAACTGATGTCCCAACATGACCGGATTGATTTCTCTGGTGGTGACATCATCTCCTCACACAGATTACAAAGACGTCCTTTCATTTTGACGCTGCCGTCTGTCGATACCCAGCCGGACTCGGCGGATCACACCTGCACCTCGGTGGGAAAGTAAACACTGACATCACACTGGCGAATCAGCTAAGGTTATAATTGGTTAAAAAAAAAACCTCATTCAATGCATTCAGGATGATCTTTCCCAGAGAGGCAGATGTAACGCAAATGACGGGAGAGAGGGAGTTGTTATTATTGAATGCTGCCGGGTGATGAAACATCCTACTTATATGTCAAGCACTGAAGCTAGAATCACAGGCTGCAGTTCAGTTAAGTGTAACAGAGACGTCCAGACCTCCCTCTCCCCAACCATCTCTTCCATGAGGACACCAAGACCAGCTGAGAACCAGCTCTCCACAGATGCATCCAGGAGGCATCCTCACCAGATCCCTGAACCACCTCAGGTGGTTCCACTCGATGTGGAGGAGAAGCAACTCTACCCCAATTCCCTCCCGATTGACTGGACATCTCTCTCCACCTCTAAAGGAGAGACCAGCAACTCTGCTCCCTCGGTCGCCACCACAGCTCATGACCACAGGTGAGGGCAGAGTCTCGCCTTTTGGCTCAGCTTTCAGTTCACTGAATACAGGCGGCACTGATCTCCCGCTCCAGTCTTCCCTCTTTCATGAGCAAACTTAAACTCCCCAACTTCAGGCAGCCCTTCACTCCCATCCCACAGAGGGCACTCCTCCCTTTTTCGACTGGGAAGCACGGTGTCAGATTTGGAGGTGCTGATTCTCATCTCCACCACTCTGCTGGCTCCTCGAGCTCGAGCTCCTGGTTCGCTGACACCAGCAGGACAAACATCTACTGCAAAGAGCAGAGTCCTAACACCACTGAGCCGGACCACCTCCATCCCTCAGCTGGGTTTGGAAACTTTCAGTAAAAGTACCAAACAGAATCGATGACAAAAGGCAGAACCAGGCGGAACCCAGCTCCCACCTGCAACCACTTGGATTTACTGCCAGGGTTGTGCCATTAAAAATAACAACGTTTCGTAGAAAACTACTAATAATGACACCACACACCTTTTGCAGAGTGATGGCATACAACAGTCAGCTGTTACTGACTTGCTGGATTTGAGAGGACGCTAATCCCCTGCTCCAGCGTGGATCCCGTCTCAGTTACAGCAGATCCGCTCTGTCTCTGCAGCGAGCTTTACCAGGGCCCACCTCACTTCTCTGCAGCTGGGATTTGCATTAATCTGCAGAATCTGCAGCAGGAACCAGCTGCATCTCACATGTCACATATCGTCAAATGGGGATTTGGACTCCGAAAGTGAGTCGGTCTCCACAGACCTCCGTGTTTAAATGTTCTGTTTGTAGCAGAAACAAACATATTGACAGCCTTGTTCAAAAAAAGTCTCCATAGATAGATTCCACATCTATAACAACAGTACGGGGATGAATTTTTAGGTAAATTATATAAAGAAACAAATGTATGGACAGTAGGGGCTACACCAGTTCCTCAGAATATGACGAATATGAGCCTTTAGCTTGTTGGTCGCTTGTTCTGGCAGCAGCTGGAACTTTCAGCTGGCTTCTGTCGTGCACCTCAAGGCTGGCCTGGACTCTTCTGGACTGACTAACCTTGAAGCAAAGCAAAGGCTGTAGTCAGTTAGCCGAGCCGTTGGCTCACCAGGTTCCCTTTGGTGCTCATTCAAAGGTCCCTCAGTCCTCATTTCATCTCTGACCATACTTGTCTCAAATGTAGTTTTAGTAGCAACGTCAGAGATGAGGATGGATGGACAAATTCAGTCAGAATGAATAAGGAAACATGAGTTAGCATCATAAGTTAGCATGAGCAAGCCAGCAATGCTAAAATAGCTAACTTGAGGTATACTTCTTCCACCCATTTGTCCACTTGATTATCAGGGGTTTGTCCAGCTCTTTTTTCTAGTTTCTGCTGTCTACACACTTAAACAGTGCTGCACATCTGAACAAAGGAAGAGCAAACGGATCACCTGACCCTTTGTGAGGCTGCATGCAGGTGAGAAGATCCCACGGCAGCCTCTGACTCCTCGCCAGCGTCAGTTGGCTGAGCCGCGGTGTTGGCACAGCTGTTTGGGACGGAGTGTAGGTGCGAGCATGTGTTGAGACGATATACGAGCATGTCCTCCATCAGCGGAGGTCATGATGTTGAGAGGCTCTCAGAAAATAACGCATCCCTCTAGGAGAAATGGCACGAACTCCCCAAACATAATGAATGAACACTACAGTCCATCTGAAACAAGGACGTATTTTCAAGCAGCTGAAAGTGATAATCCTCACAATCACATCCTCAAATAATTTCACCCTCTGAAATAACACTCGTGTTCGTGCGTTTCTGAAGATGAACGAGCAACATCTCTGGCCCACACTTTTCTCAGCTTCATCTTCCTTTGTGTCCGTTTGGCTTCAAGCTGCCACGACCGCGGATTATCCGCCACGTCCTTTTCTGGATGTCAACACTGATCACACCGAGTATTTTCTGTCAGAATACCTTTAAAGGCTTGGAGACGCGATCCGCACAACTTTAAGAAAAAGAAAAATCTGGTCCTTACCATCCATCCATCCTTCCATCCATTATCTATTATCTGCTTAATCCTCTGCAGGGTCGCGGGGATCTGCTGGAGTCTATCCCAGCTCTCTTCGGGCAAAAGACAGGGGTCCACCCTGGACTTGTCGCCAGTCCATCACAGTGGTCCTTACCAGATTTTAGAATAAGGAAAACAACCTCAGATGAACACCAATTACTGGACAAAAACTAAGACAAAATGCAGAAGCCGAGAGTTAAAAACCTTTAAAGAGAAAGTGGACACCAGGTCCTGCTAATAAATCCAGTTGATTAACTGATCATTGGCAGGTGTGCAGTTTGCTGGTCTGGATACATCAGGCTTGTATTAACACAGTGCCAAAGAGGAACAACATCAGCAATGGCATTAGAGAAACAAAATGTTGCTCCCCAACGATCTGGGGAGGGGCATAAATCGATTTCCACACCACTTTGAGTCCATCTTTCTGCAGTAAGGAAGACTTTTACAACTTTCCCAGCAAGTGTACCTCAAGGTCAGACTGCACAATGCTCAGAAATACACACACACACACAAACCAAGAGCTATGTCTCAGAGTTCAAGGCATTACAATGACTCCGCAGAAAAAGACTGAACAGACTGTTAGGAATGTTGCCAGGAAAAAAGCATCTCCTCTGTTAAGAGAACATGGCAGCTCAGCTGAACACCTGAACAGACCACAAGACTTAGCGACGAGACCAGAGTGGAGCCATTTGGTCATACTGTTGAGAAAAAAATGAAAAGCCGCAGCATTTCAGCACAAACACCTCACACCAACAGTGAAGCACAACGGTGGAGGGTTGATGACATGGGGGTTATTTTTCAGCCACGTGACCTGGACACTTTGTCGTCGTTGTTTCCTCTGTATACCAGTGTATTCGACAGTCAAATGCAAGAACATCTATCTGACAGCTGAAGCTTATTCAGAATTCATCAGGCGGTCTTAAACACAGCAGCAAATCTGCAACAGAATGATTGAAACATCAAGAGTCAGTGTGCTGAAAAATCAACGTCCAGACCTCAACCTGACTTTCTTTTACACTGCCAGCATGCAGGCAGGACTAATGACTTTTTGCAGCGTCTCTGTGTGAGTGTGCATTCATAACTACGTGCACGGCTATTTTTGAATTCAAGGGTCAAGTTGCATGAAGCTGATCTGAGGCAACTGGAAGTGAAGCAAGGAGAGGGTCTGTCTGCAAGAGCTCAAGCCCAGCAGGGACTCTCGATGCAAACCTATGAGGGCAATAGATGATAGACGATACCTGCTGGATTGTTTAAACACACATGCACGCACACGCTGGAATCCACATCCCTGAAACCAGGCGCTTTCATATCTGTACACTTCCCTGTGTTTTGACTCCTTTAGGGCTGTTTGACATGAGGGAGTGAAGATCTTCCAAAGCCCTCAGAGCAGATGAGATCAGCACAAAAAGTACTGTCGACATGTACGGTCACAAGCACACCTAAATTCCAACGGCTGACCTCAGTCTTCATATAACAGCACTCAGATTGTGGTGTTTGCATGAGTTGCATTTGGGATATTTTGTCCATTTTTCCACAAACACATTGTAGAGCTTAGCCTGGAAAAGGTCTATGTATCTCGCAAACGCCCCAAATGCAGCAGTAACAACCAATTTCAACCGGTGCCACAGCCTTTCCAAAGACCAAGTCACATCTGGAATAACAAGCCCCATTCCAGGCGGACTGAAGAAGGGGCACCCAAGATGTGGAGGGAGGAGAAAAACAGAGGTAAAATGGGAGGATGTTTAAACTCCTCCTTCTCTTGATCTCTGGTCTGGCGAGATCACTGGCTCCAGGAACAAATTAAGGACTGCGAAAGACTATAGGAGCGACAGAGACCACAGACTGAGCATCAAGACTAAAGGAGGAGGGACATCAGTTCTTGTTAACAGCAGATGGTGTATTTCTGGACATGTTACTGTGAAGGAGCGTCTCCGAACCCTGACAGTGAAACTGTTGACTTCGGGTTTCAGTCCATGTTGTCTACCGAAAAAGTTCACCTGCTGTTGTTAAATGTAACGTTTGCTACTATAACTTCTGCTGCGACAATACAATTTCAGTATGATTTAATCAGTTCACTTCTGTAAACACTCCGGTACTGATCAGTGTTATCACCATCAATGCCCTACCGTGCTCATCTACACTCAATGCTGAAGTCCGTACTTGGTGTCTCAGGTTTTCCAAGAACTTTGCTCCCCACGGCCAGATATCTATAGCAACATTTTCAAAAGAGAAAAGTTAGCGCCAACGGGGAGATACCTGACACAATTAAAATGCAACACGAACAAGTGACCATAGACTTGTGAAGCAACGTCTCATTGAGCTGAATGTCATAAGTCCATTTTAGTTCAACTCTCAACCAAAATAACTTGAAGGCTCCTGGGATTTATTTAGGGTGAGCAGAGCTGCGTATTTTACGATAATAGATCTGATCTGTTACCATTCTAACACAGAGCTACGCCCAACCACAGCTCATCATTCCCACAGGAAACTCAGTTTCACACGGCTGCAGTAACTCATGCAAATGCTTCCTCGGGAGGCAGCGTGGACAGGAATAGCAACCTGCTTAAAGGGTAATTAAGCATCATAGAATAACAGTCCAACCTCTGGTGGTAAATACGAGCTGAAAGATCTGTTTTCAGGGTCTGATATCTTTCACGAGCACTCCTGAAGCTGAATCAGTGTCAACAGTTGGGCTACAAATAGTAAAGAATCCAATATTTTGAATAACTTATTGATAACCATGTGGTGCTTACAAAGATATTAGTGAATAAACTAATCAAACTCCATCTTAAAGAGAGCATAATTTTTAAACATAGACTATATAAAAAGAACTGGACGAAGCATTATATGTCACCAGTCGTTTTTTTTCTTCCAAAGAGCGCTAACCAAGCAGCGGGTAAAGAAATGTGAGGCGGAAGAGCCACATGCGACCCGTTGACTAGTGGTCCTGATAAGGTCCGAGGCAAAGTTCACCAGACGGTCTGATGTTCTTCAGTCCTGGTCCTCAGGACCCACTACCCTGCATGTTTTAGATGTTTCCCTGATCAAACACACCTAGCTCTAATTAGTGGATCACTGATTGACTTGTGTACAGCTTGAAGACAAGCTGATGGCTGAAGTCAAGACTGTGCTAAGAACACTCTAATTATGCATAAATTTGATGAGGTAAATGAAAATTCCCACCCGTGCAGTTTTTATGGATGTGTAATCTAGCTACAGGGACCAAAACTTTTTTAAAATTTTTCATCCAGGCGGTAAATATGTTTATATCTGCTACAAAGTTAGACATTTTGACACAGAGGTCAGTGGAGGTCAAGGAACTGCAACTTTCTTCACTTCCTGAACTGAATCAGATGAGCAGGCCAGATGTAGCCCCTTGGCACTGAAGGCAAAGCTTCACCAGCAGTCATATAGTTCATTTAACTCAAGAAAGAAAGAAACTAGTTTTTCTGATTAACCTTTATTCAGTCAGGGAGAAACTTGATATCTGGAGAACCTACTTTTCAAGAGACCCCGATCAACATAGGCAACATAAACGTCCGTGACAAGCTGCTCATTAAAGCAGTAATTCTTCACGTTAGCCTGTAAAACTTAAAACACATCAAAGTACATCAGGAACTGAGTCGATATGTGATGAAGGAACTGTCATGAGATTTTTGACTAGATGTTACATTACTTCAGCTTTCCTATCTGGAGTGTTTAAAAAAAAACCTGGACCAGTTTGAGCTTGTTCCTCAAAGAGGGATCTGTACCAACCGTCCATGGCTGAGCATGCTTCATGCTGACATGTGTCAGGGATTATTTTCATCAAACTTCTTCTTAAATGGAAGCATAAAGCTATGGAACAGATTGCAGATAAGGCACAGCCTGCTGAAGTGAACCAGCTGCCATAAACAGAGCTGGAGGGATAGGACTGAAAAGAGTTCATCACCATGACCACACAGGTTGGCAGAAAGAGCTGACACCCAATGACAAACCCCCGAACAATAAACTAACTTTCTTTCTTTTTTGTTCCTCCTAAAACCCTGATCAGCAAACCCCACAATAAACAGCTGATGAAAAACACTCTTTGTACCTCCAGACTCCCATTTGCTGTGGATATACTTTATCTAAAGTACATAAGCGTAGAACCAACAAAAAGAAAGCCTAACAGGAGCTTGGCAGCGAAACCGGAGGTTCGGGAGCAGCCGGAGGTTCTGGAGCAGGCGTGGAGCACCAGGCTGGTGCCACAGCAGTGCTGCCCACAGTGACACACACAGCGGGCAACCACGTGGGAAGAAAGTTACTGGACTGAACAGAATAGAGACCAGCCCCGAGGTTTGTCATTGCTGATGCTCCGGCGTCGGCATCTTCTGCTCGAGACCGAAATGTTTCCGTATGTTACTGTAATTCATCAAAGCGGTGGAGGCAGCAACAGTGGAATTGCATATCAGTCTTTGAAGGCTCAAGGTTTGCGAACAGGTGTTTCACTGATTTGTTTTGCATTTTTAATCATAATCAAAATCAAAATCAATCATAAACAAGAGAGAAAAAAAGGCACTTCAAAATCACTCTTCAGAAAACCTATGACATCACGGGGGGTTTGTCCAGTGCTTCTCATAGTCTGTCCCCATCTATTTAAAACCCAGTGCTATAAAAAGGGATGTAAATTCGTAGTTAAAAAGGGAGCCATGCTGCGGTGTCTCTGTAGTATTTTGACCAATTAAACTAAGAGACATTTCATTCAGACATCAGAAAACTGTTTAAACTCCAGAACCTTAGTTCAACTCTCTCATGTGACCACAGGGAACAAGCTCATCAAGTTGATTGTTTAATTTTTTTTTTTTAACTGTACGCCACAACTAAGCAAAGGTGTCTCCACTTGAGCAGAAATCCTACACTTCCTGTCTCTGCAGCTTGCAGACAGTCCCCTAGAAACTAAGTACATCAGTGCAAATCAATGTGGAACCAATTAAGGGCAGCAAGTCACCCAAGTTTCAACATACTGTTCTCACTGAAGCATGCACTCGTTCAACACACCCACCCTCTCATTGAAGCGAGCATGTGAAGAGCAGGAGAGGGATGGTGTTACCTTTGTACTTCTCTCTGACGTTCTCGTAGGCTTGGACGTATTCCTGCTCCTCTGGCAGCCTCTGACCTGGGTCAGTCATGAGCATGGACATGGTCTGGTTGGTACCGGGTCAGCTTCGGGGCACCTTTCAGACTTTCTTTTCAGCTTTCCCACTGGCAGTGTGCAACCCCCTCTGAGTCTCCACAGAGCTGATAAAAGCCCTCCAGGCTCTCTGATCACCTATCTGCCTGTCCCACCTCCTGTCCTCAGCCACACTCTGTCACTGTATTCCCTGTAAAGCTGTGGACTTCATTCCAGACCGCCACCTCCCCCTTCCACCCCTCCTGTGTTTGAGAAATACCCTCACCACCCTAACACACATCAGACCCTCCCCTTAAAGGCACAGAGGCAGACCTGCAGATGCCAGAAGCCCCCACACCATGCAGGCCAGCTCCACCCCCCCACCCCCACACCCCAACCCCTACCCCCACCCATACTCCCACGGAAGAGCCAAACGACGGAGCTGCGTGGGGTTATTTGAGTTCCTGTTGCTGGAGAAACATGGGTCAAAGCACACCAAGTGGATAATACTCCCTGACCTCGCCTCTCTTCAAAGTTACGTCATATTCCCAAAACTAAAGGATAGCAGCTTGTTTTTCGGAGCACCCCACCTCTTCAACGTGAGATATCAGAAGTCCAAGCAAAGCAGGCTACAGCTAAAACTTTCAGATGGTTACAGCAGGACAGGACTTGACAACACTTGAGCAGTTTCTTCGACCCTGAGCAACACGCAACTTAGTCCTGGACCCTCATAGATGAAAATGGTGACAACAGGAAATGAAGATGCAGAGAAAGACCTGCAGCCACACCTGACTTTTCCTAAAAGGAGAGATGAAGCATCTGGGAGGAAGCCTGGTAGTTTTCAGATTAAATGTTCAGGCCACTGAGAGCTGGTCGGTGCACATACAAGGGTCGTCGCGTGTATTCCGGTACATTTGTCAGTCGGTGTTCAGAAACCAACTGGTGATGTCACAGCTGTCGTGACTCAACGGTGTAACGGTGTAATCTGACACCCCAGGACGGTGCAGACGATCTCCACCGGTGTCCTAACTGCCATTTCAGTTAGAGGCATTTCAGCAGAACGTGGAGGAGTGATGGTCACAGCGTTACGGCTGATTGATGTAACCTCCAACAGCTCAGGAAAATAAAAAATAAATGTATAAACATGTCTATAGATAACCAAATGTTCCACAAAAAGATCAAAACTAAAACTGTAAACATTGTATTAATGTTGTATTAATTCATCGTTAATAGATGAAGCAAAATGGTTAATTGCCTGCACCTTTTTAACCTTGTTGAGACTCTACAAAGAGCTTGCAATGGCTTCCTCAAAGCACACGAGCGCTCATACGAAAATCTCTTATCAAATATAGATGCACCCTACATATACCAGAGATACTGTCTCTACAATCACGCGCCGATGAACGCACCGTGGAGGTTCAGCGTCTTTCTGCAGACGGCACAGCCGCTCTAATCACTGGGCAGCAGCTGCCTCAGGTTGAATTTACCGTTTTGGCTTTTTAGCCTCAAGAAAACGGTAAGAAAAACAAAATCAATTTGATTCTCTCAGTCTGCACTGAGAGTTGGAGACTCCTACTAATCTGACCCTCGTCCTCACACGTGGCCGGTCTTACCCATTCCCACCGGTACAGAACGTACCGAACCAATCACAGCAGGGCAGGGGCAGCAACCACGCTGATGCGGGGCGATTGTTCCAAACAGCTCTCGTCTGTTTTCAGTCACAGTCTTTAACGACGTTGATAGCAGTTGCCGCTCTGCCTACGTCACATTCTTCTTTCTCTGACTGGTTGTATTTCTATGCTAAAGTATCCAGGAGAGGTTTCCTCTGCATCCTTAAATCAATCTTGGGTTTATTACTAGATGGTGATGTAACTGTTGTTAGGGACATATATTTGAGTTACAACTGAACATATGTTTGCAGCTTTATGGGTTAGTGTTGGCCCAGAGAGAAAGCAGCACCGCCAGAGTAAACTGTTATTTTAAGCCTCTGATAAGAATTACCTTTTTTTTTTTTTAGACTTAAATGATTTAAAAATGGGACTCGAGTCGGCAGCCTTGAATAATGAGCATTCCCGTGTAAAATCATAAAGTAATGCTTGATGCCTGCCTCAGTCCTACAATTCATGTCTCCATCTGCAGACTCTGAGGTTGCAAGGCCACATCCAGAAAGACGAGCGGGGAATTTGTTTGTTAAAATGTAGCGGTATGAGTTTGTGCACGGGTGAGAGTGGCAGATTTCCCAGCAGCCTGAACACATGTGCGTGCTTTATCACTTTCCCATACCTCCGGGAGTTCAGTTTGCTCAGCTATCGAGAGAATTGTATCGACATGAGAATGCAAATTGCAAAATCCCAAGCTGACAGATGCCTCACCGCAGACACGTTGAAAACCACTCCAACACTTCAGCGGTGAATGACGCTGCCGCAGCTCTGAGGCACCTGACAGAGCAATGAGTTACGACCTGACAGCGAGTCACAGAAACCTCCTGGCGAGGGTGGTGATGCGTTTGACGAGCTCAGATAAGCAGGAGTTTTCAATTTTAAAAAAAAAGAGCTGAGAACAGAGCAGGAACTGTTCACAAACACCTGAAGTGCACGTTCCTACGGCAGCTGGTGACACTCGACAGCGTTGAGAAAAAGGAAGCGCAGATATTAGATATCAGATCATCCCTGCAGCGGGACGTGATGTCAGTATCGAGGAGCAACATCCGGAACATGGAGCTGTCTCACCTGCACCTATGAATCAAACTTGTCAAACACTGACAAAAAGTCAAACTGCTCCAAAGGAATCTCAAGGAAATCCTTGTTTCTGTGCAGCAGAAATTATCTCAGAGACAACTCAGTGTGAAGATTTCACTCCAATAGAACCGGGTCATCACAGTTCTGCTGCAGAGAGCTACTGGCCTCTTGGTTTATGGGCGGGATTTTTTTTAATCGTCTCCTCCGTCTCTGTGCCACACGGTGATATAAAAGAAAACGTTAGACCGTGTTCTCTTTCAGAGAGAACTGCCCGTTTTGTCTACTCTGCTGGCCTGTCGGGCTTTGGCTCGAGTTTCGGGACTGCGGTGCCAACCAGCTCCCCCACGCATCACACCAGCGCCTCTCTGCACCGCCTGTACCCCTCATGTTCTTTGTCCAAATAAAAGAAAACAACAAGATCTAAGGAAGGAAACAACCTGCTCGCTCATAATTTACTGACTGCTGTGTTCTTTTCTCTGATTTGTGTTTTGGGGGGTAACTTATCATTTGGTGGTCAGAGTACTGGATGCCGTCACATGAATCTAATCAGGGCTTTGTTCCTTTGTCCTGTTAAAAATCAGTAGCTGCAATGATTGTGGTGGCTGACAGATGGACTGTATAAAGAGAACTGGACAAAATCCTCTGTGACATCAACCGGAGGTTCCAGAAAGGTGGTTTTGAAGCCCAACTGGGTGAACTTTGGATGCTGCCATCTTTCCAAGACCTGACTCTGACAAACCATGGTTTATCAAAACGGACAGAACAAAAAAGCTTGATATGTTTTAGCTCTGATAACTAGGTTTGCATGAGCTATACTAAGCTATATCTGATGGATTTGACCATCTTTGCCACAGATGCAAACCCAAATCTGGTCGTGGCAGTTTGTTGATTATGCTCTGTTGACTATGCTCTGTTATCTGTTCACTGAAGGCATTGAGTTGCTAAACTGATGACATCACAGTCTGCAACGTGGCTGTCACTCAAAAAACACTGCCCCTTATGATGCATAGATTTGAAGCTTAACGTAATATTAACTGATTAGCTACACCCCTGAGCTAACTGCCTATCAAGACCAAATAATATTTTTGTACCAGGCAATACATATTTTCATTTCTGCTGTAAATATTGACCATTTAAAGTCAGGATAAGCCATTCCACATGATTTCTAACCCTGGGAATATTCCCTAGCTGCACATCTCTTGAGTACACCATAAAATGGAGACAAAGTGATAGTGAGGGTTAGCGAATGACCGGCATGGAGGAGGCATTGTGCTCGTGGGCATGAAGTGAGGGATGTGGAGGGGTTTGGGAAGGTTCGTGATGATGTGTGCTTTCTCAGGGCGCACTGGAGAAATGGAGGGAATAGCTACCCTGTGTTTTGTTGGTGTTGTTTCAAGTATTAACAGATAGATCCAGAAATTACTTACCCTGCCTTTAACATGGAAAAATGACTAAAATGTGCACTCGCTGGCCTGTTTGAGTGGGTTTTAGCTAACGAGTGTCAGAATGGAAACAGTCTCAGTGCCATACCATGTCTCCCTATTGTCTGTGTGTGTCTAGTATGGAGGGAGGGAGGGGCTTTGTTCCTGTTTTTTTAAACTGTGATAATTGTTTTTAATCCTGTAAAGCACTTTGTGTTGCATGTCCTTGCAGGAAAAGTGCTCTACAAATAAAGATTGATTGATTGATTGATTGAAATGTAATATTTATGTAAAATTACTAAAAGCATGTAAAAACTCAAGTTTTTTTTTTGTTTGTTTTTCATGACAGTGTCAAAGCAAATGCAGTGATTAAACATGCAAGTTTTACAGAATGTAACAATATCACCATGCTGCGACTTAAAAGGCAGACGTAACGACGGCATGTCACGTTTTTGGAGCCCAAGAAACGTAGTTAGTTTGTGAAGCTGAAACGTTTTGGGATCAGGGAATTCACTGCACGATCCTGTACCAAGTCACTTTAATAAAGTGTGTGACATTTTGCACCGGAGCACTAAAATTAAACGTTTGATTGAGAAAGAAAAATCAACTGAACATAGATTGTTTCTATAAATGCACAGCTGAATAAAAGAAAACTGCAGAAGTGTTTCAGAGGACAAAGTAATACATCAGCTTTTCAACAAAACGACTCACTGATCCTAACATGAACGACGTTTACTACTTTGTAAGGTCAATGATTTACCCAGAGAGTCACATTATTCTTCTGTTTATTTATCTCAGGTTATAAAGACACATTATACAGAAAAAACACATCAAGGTGATTTGAATGAGGGGTTTGTGAATAAAAAACAGCAAAACAGAAGGAGAAATGATGCAGAGACGAGGACATGAACACTGCAGCTAAGCTTTGCATACTGCCCTCTAGTGGCTGGTATGTTTCAAATATTCCACCCTGGTTTATGTGTTTCATCTCTCACGTTAGAAACTCATACCATTGTGTGTTTGGAGGGGGAGAGAACTACGCTGAAAACTGTAAACTGTTGGTTTTAATTTTGTTGTTGAACACACTTAATCATTTTACTGCTGCATTTTCACTGAGCTCCTTAATGAAGAATAAATTAAAACTCTTTTGTAGTTGTCTTCATAGAGATCCATCACATGAAAAAAAGACTGATTTAACCCTTTGACACAATTCTTCGCCAATATTGAAATATATGCATAAAGCCTACAGATATTCAAAAAAAAGAGAAAGAATGGTTATGATTCCACTGATGATAAAATCTGTTTTTATTTCACAGTGGTGGTGTCTGCCTGGAACTTTAGATAAAAAAAAAAAATAGACCGTATCGGTTTGACGAGTGCTTTAAGGCCCGTTATGCCAACATGTTGGCAGGAGCTGGTTCTGTTCAACAACAGTTGGATCCAAAAATGGACAAATGGGCGCAACGAGCAGCCTGGCAGCTGGTTGGAACTGAGCACCAGCGTCGCCACCTCCAGGCTGAAGCCGGTCAGGAAGTGGGTTTTGTTGCAGTTTCCTGTTTGACCACAGGGGGCTGGCTGGCTCCAAGTGTGCAACAATCTCCTTTCATTCCCACACTAAAATGACCAGCTTCACAGTGGAAAAGAAAGTATTTCCAGCCTGGTACGACTGGCTGTGGATCCAGTTAGTCAACCTGGAAGGGTCCAGGCCGTCGTGGAAGGATCAGCTCCAGACCGGACCCTTTCACGGTGGACGTGAAGGAGCAGCTGCCATCTCCAGTTTAGATCAGACTCTCAATTTAAGAGGTGGAAGTTACAGCCTGAAATACCAAATCTTGAATACATAATCTGAGGTGAGAAGTGAGCATTAGTGCAACCTTGGGATAGTTCTGAACTAGACTAAAGATGAATCAGAGCAAACGCAGCAGTCTGGCTCGCCTTTGGCGAAAGAACGTTCAGGGCTGCTCTCAGACAAAACCTGGAAACACAACTGGTCGACACGGCACAAAGTCTCACCAAGAAACAGTTTGTTTGAAGAATATTCCAATCCAACTGTGATACTTTCATAAATCAGAACAGATGTCAGAAGTCCTGTCATGAGTCATGATCTGATCAATACCTTAATGTGGTAAAAAGCTTTGAAATCTGTGATAAGAGTCTTAGCGACGTGCTTCAGCCTGCAGCCTAATAACAAAGACTCACGCCTCCATCTGTTGTGAGATAAAGCTGCAGCTGCGGCCTTGATTTGTCTCACCAGGCTAAGGATTCGTGTCAGGGTCATCATGGCAGCAATCCAATGACGGACTGAACTCTCATTTCACATGCTCATCTCATCCTGCCGTCGTTTCATTTGCTTCTGTTCCCCAAAAATAAGTGAGAATCCCCCCCCTTAAAACATATCACATCAACAAGCTCCGAGTCATCCAGGCCAGACAACAAACATCAGTCAGACTGCAGGACCCCACCCAACCAGATCAATACTGGAGCGGGCCGAGGAGAGGAGGAAGAGCGAGGCTGCATCACCGTCTGGGATTACAAGAAACAACAAAAACTTTACACCTGCTGCAGGAGGCGCCGAGGCAGCGAGTCGCCTGGTCTGACCCCCGTCTCAGAGACCTGGAGGAGCTCCAGACCCCTGCAGGTGAAGTGGCAGGTCTCTGGCATAATCACAGGTACTGCTGCCACTCAAAATGTCACAAGCAATGCATCGTCCGGTAAATCACGACCATTCAAGGTTGAATCCTGACACGCATCTGCAGCCGACGATGTCGTCAAGTCTGACATTAAGCTTTTTTTTTTTTTTAACCATTTTCCCAAAGTAGTCAAAAAAATAATAAAAATACCAGCAATAACTGGAATCAACCACTACAGACAAGAGATACGTAAGTCTCTTTCCATCCAAACATCCTTAACTTCAGTCTGCTGCACACAGGTAAGAGGCAAACGCCAAGATTCCACCTGTGAGCAGATCAGCAGGTTGTTGGGACAACAGAAACTTAAGCAGAAGGCAACAAACAGCAGGAGAAAAACGTAATTGATCTGCCAAATGTTGCATTTTCTGCAGATTATTTCCTCTTTGTTACTGTCCAAAATGACCTGACCAACTGATGAGAGGATCCTCATGAAATGCTGCTTCAACAGCCAAACTGAATGAGAGCTGCGGCAGGAAGATACAGGAGAAAAAAGAGAAGAAGAAGAAGAAGAAATGTATGGACCTTCTTTAAGCTGATCCAGAGCCCGCTCGTGCATCTTACCTGCAATGCGGATAACAGCCCTCTCTGCTGGATCCAGGACGTCTCCAGAGGCCGACTTGGAGCGCTTGATGCGATGGTGTTTGGGAAGGTTCCAGGGGAGCGTGTCTCCAGGAAACGGAGAGCAGCTGACCAAGCTGACATCACTGGAGCTCTCCTCCGACGCCGCCCGGACCAGAGGCCTCCTTTTGGGCTTCTCTTTTAACTCATCCATAGTCTGCATGCAGAAAGAAGAAATTTAGATATGTGGATATTCAATAGACATATTTTCTAACTCATTTATCATAACATGATTAGACTGACTATTGCAGGTGATGTTGCAGATCACGATATAAGGCTTAAATTCATAAATTAATAATAAAACAGATTCAGCTTATATGTGGTCCATTCCATGCCAACTACTTTGGCTGCTTAATATTTGACTGGGGAATTGCAAAAGTGCTGATATTTCTATTTATAGACAATATCAGGCAATACTACGAATAATACATAGAAAAATAAATTGGGCAAATGAATGAATGAAGGAAGGCACCTTCAGCTTGACTGCAAAAAAATAAAAACTATATATGTGTATATATATATATATATATATATAATTGAAATATTTGGACAGTGTGGTTTTTATGATTTTTCATTTATACTACAACACAATGGATTTGAAATGAAAAAAAAAAGTCTCATAGCAGACTATTATCACTGTCTCCATTTAATGATGGATCCAGTAGGATCCACTGACATGGCAAACTAGAAGTACCACTCCATGTCACTTGGAGGCATATTTGCACCTTTTTAGGTGTTTTCCAACCACCAATTTAAAAAAAAAAAAAAATATGGAGGAAAAAACAAGTTTATCATGGTTTAATTTAAGAGGTTTCACAAAAATAAGCCGCTTAGTAATTACAGTTTTTTTTTTTTTGTTGTTTGTTTGTTTTTTTTAAAGTAAAGTACCTTCATTTTTAGGGGCTCAAAAGCTTTTGGACAACTGACTGAAAAGAAGTTAATTCATCAGGTTTCGTTCATTTCTTCTTTACTTCAAGACAAATGAAGCAGATAAAATGTCTGGAGCAGGGTTATAATAGTTTTGGATTTTCCATTAGTTTTAGTTTTTATTTAGTTTTTAGTTTAGTTTTCCAAGTTCAGTTAATTTTAATGAGTTTTAGAGCAGTTTTGCTAGTTTTTATTCATTTTTGTTTTGAAATACTTAGTTTTAGTTTAGTTTTTATTAGTTTCAGTGTTAGTTTTAGTTTTATTTTGTAAATTATGGTTGTAATTTTGGTTCGAGTGAAGTACTGAACTTTTTTGAAGGCTATTGAATCACATAGTCGTGTTTACATTCCGGTCTCAATTAACGTATTTATCAATGCGTCTTCCCGCTTGTGGTGTTCCTGTATATTTACTGACCAGCAGCTGTTTGGTCGCCGGTAGAAACAGTCCATTATAGTTGCTGTTTTCTCCCGTTCTTTCTCAACGCTGACTGGCCTGCAGCTAGGGTTGCCACCTTCCAGACATGAAAATAAAGGACAATTCCATATTTTACGGGATGGGTGGCAACCCTACCTGCAACTGCAGCTTCTCTCTCCCCAGGGGGCTAGCTTAGGCTATCTTAGGCTAGCTTAACCAGGTAGACTTGGTTAGCCTTCCTGTGCAACCTTTTCAAATGGACTTTCAGATTTGTGGGTTTTTTTTCCCCTTGAGAATTATTCCACACATTGTATCACCTGCTTCTACAACAAGGCACTTATTTTTATCGTTAACACAGTCATAGTCAAAGAAATCCCAAATAGGACTGCGCCGCTTTCTCCTAACTTTTGCCGCAGCCATCACTGCTGATCACTTTTTTTTTTTTTTTTAGCGGTTGTTGTTGTACAGCGGAGAAAAGTTAATAGATTTCAAACGTTTCTGAGGAAAAAAAAATTACAAACACGAAAACGAAGGACGCTCTTGACATTACTATAGTTAATTTTAGTTTGTTTTATAAATACATAATACAGTTTCAGTAATTTATTTATTTATTTATTTTTTAATAATTTTTATTTTATTTCAGTTAACGAAAATGTTTTTTCAATTCTAGTTTTCGTTATTTCATTCGTTTTCGTTAATGATAATAACCTTTGTCTGGAGTTGATATCATGTACATATTTGACATTTAGCAGTTGTTTGACTGGATCTACCAATATAAAGTGCAAAGGAGATCAACATCAATATATATAAAAAAGAGAACAGAAAACAGGTGTGGCCAAATCAATAGTTTGGTTCATTCTTTTAAAAAAAAGAAAGCTTCCCATGTTCTGGAATCAGAATTTTTTTTTTTTTTTTTTTTTTTTTGACAGATGAACCCAGATTAAGTTGTGGAATTGTAATGATGGCAAAAGAAAAGCTTGGAGAAGAAAAAGAACAACTAATAATCCAAAACAGACCCCATCATGTGTCAAACACAGAGGAGGCAGTGTTATGGTACGGGCATGTGCGGCTGTCAGAGGAACAGCCTCACTGGTGTTTATTGATGATGAAACTGTTGATCTCAATTCAATACCGACAAAAGACAAAACCGATGACAGAAAGACCCACAAACACAAAGTTCAGGCAGTCATTTACTGTAAAGGATTCTAAGAATTGAAAATTATGGGTTTATTGGTGATGGTATACGATGGTATATGATCCCTTATTTTTCGCGGTTAATGGGGACCGGCGCCCCACCGCGAAAATCAAAATCCGCGAACTGGAGCCGGAGCCCCCCGAGCCTCAATAATGTGTTTAAAATATATTTAAAAACCGCAAAAAAGTAGCGAAGCACTGCAGTGAAACAAGACAAAGGCTCAACTGTGGTCTTTCTGTTACCTTCACAGCCTCTGGTCTCTGAACCGTAGTAAACAAACTGCTGGTATTGTGCTATTTTTGGCTCGTAATTAGCAGGCAACACGCTAACAACAACAAAACAAAAAGTCCAGTTTTCTCTGCATTGAACGAGCACTTTATTCTGGCACTACAACTTGTAACATCACACAGGTTGTATTGTTTGGCTCCTGTCGGTTAACAGAGAATGTAAATCTATACACGCTGGGCTGCTGTTTATGCTCACCCCACTTTTCATCTAACCCCGTTTTCATTCTGCCATACCATGACACACACACTACATTACCCATAAGGCCACATCATTACCCATAAGGCCACCTTCTTAAAGGGGCCAGGCTGGCTCACAGTATTTCTTCACTGTGAGAGAACGCGCACAACATCCTGTGATGTTTCCACGATTTAAAAAAAATTTTTTTTAATGATATATTTCTGAAAAATCCGCGAATAACTAAAACCGCAGAACTTAAACCGCGAACTGGCAAGGGAACACTGTACTCTCTCTACATATGGATATAAATATAAACACAGTGTATTTAAAGCAAAATCACACATATAAAATGATCAAACTGGTGCCCAAGATGGGTAAAAGCCATGTCCCCTTAACAGAAACTGCAACACGTCATCACGTCATCACTAACTACAGTAAGGTGTCTATATTTAGACCGAAGGTGCAGCTTGGGATGTGACGAAAGCTGCCGTGTGGCAGAGGGGCTCTTTTCAGCAGCAGCCGCCGCTGTGAGGTGATGCTGCTGCGCCGCTCAGAGACACCACTCTCCCGGCCTCGTTGCAGCTGAGTCATCCGGCGGTGCACAGGATGCTCTGCCGGGATGCTGGCCGCAGCACTGCGGCCTCTCTGATTGGACGGGCGCTGACGCGACTGGAGTCCAAAACCTGGACGCGATTCCGCAGCAGTGCTGCATCTCTGAAGCACCGAGGGTTTATTCCTGAATGTGTGTGAATGTGTATTGTTAAAGGTGCCAGACTGTCAACGCTCTCCTTGATTATTTAGGAATTGTGGGATTTAAAATCATCAACATATTACTAAACCTAAACAGAAACAAATGTCCGTTTCCCCCTGAAAGTAGGCCAGTAACACATTACAGGCCAGCTTTCCCGCATCACTACATTGACTGGTCTAAATGGGAACACTGGCTTATGGCCAGGATCTGAGCAGGACCTGTCTTTGGTTTCAGCTTCCAGGACTCGGACTGTAGGTCCGGGAAGATGCTGACAGCACCTGCAGCTGACAGTCAGAGGTGATGCGCGCACATCATGAACAGTTTCACGTGCATAGTCACTCCTGAGCTCCCGTCTCTTGCTCAGTGTTAATTCACACTGGATTTGCTTCGTTGTCCAAGCAGAGCCAAAGTATCAGGCTTGAACAGTGGTTACCAGGCAACCCCGAGGAGCTTGAAAGAGTATGCTCCCGAATCTCCCGGATGGAAGCGGACGGAAAGTTAAATGCTGGAATGAGGAGACTGACACCGGGACCAGCTGATGGACTCCACCGGGGGTGCATGAGAAGACCGTCAGGTTCACAGACTAAACTGTCGTGTCTGCAGTCTCCCCCTCACGCACACACACGAAAAACAAAACAAACGAATTAAAACTACATCTAAACGTTTTGCGCGCTCCCGCCGCAGCGCCACACCTGAAATCAGAACTGAGCCGCAGTGAGGCGACACCTGACAGGTTCGGGTGGACACCTCACTCCATTTCGGCTTTGAACATTTTTTTTTTATGACGAAATCATGTGACTAACAGCGTCGGCGATGCGTCAAAAAACATAAAAGGTTTACTCACGCACAAGATGTCCAGGATGACCGCGGTGTGGGCTCCAGGTGAACCGGCGCACACGACGGTTCTGCAGCCGTGCCTTCGTCCCTGTCCGATGCGCTCAAACTTAGCAGACACCCATCGTCCCTCTCTGCAGCGGGAGTCGCGCCTGCGTCCTAAGGTGCGGTGCGGTGCGGTGCGGTGCGGTGCGGTGCGGTGCGGTGCCGAGCCGGTCAGACCAGGACCGATCCGAGCTGCGGGGCGGAGAAACGCGCAGCCGCGGTCCGCATACCTCCCGGTCGGTAGTCTGCGGTGGGACCGGCGGACCTGTCGGTGGACGGCCGGAGGACGGAGGTGAGAGTACCGAGGTCCGCCTGCGTGCTGGGTGCGCGTGCGGAGACTGAGCTCAGGTCAGGCTGATGACAGCGCGCGGACGCCTTCCACCCGCCCCACCGGTCGGTTTTTGTTAATGCGACAGAGTTTACGATCCAAACCAGCGGCTGGAATTCCAGAAATCAAGTTTGAATTAAAAAAAAAATATGATAAATGAAACTGCATTCAGGTTCAGGGCCGTTTCTGTTTTTTTTTTTTTGAGATTTTTAAGTGATCTGCTTGGACGAAAAGCATCTGTCGTACGTAACACTAATGGGGGTGTTGTGTTAATGAGGCCTGAAATTAATATTTCAAACACTGTCAGATGAAGCAACCTGTCCAGGTGGACCCCTGCCTTTCACCCGAGGAGAGCTGGGATAGGCTCCAGATCTCCATGACCCTGCAGAGGATTAAGTGGGCATAGATAATGGATGGATGGATGGATGTCAGATGAAGAAAAAAAAGGTCTTTCGTGGCCAAAAAGAGGAAAAAGAATGACCACAAAGGTCCAGCTGCAGCTCCAAGACTGATTTTCAGACTGATCAACTTTGCTGGGATCTCTGATGAAGCCCCGTGGACCCCGAGGACCCTGAGGCCGTAGTCAGTTAGCCCTTATTGGGCCCGGTGGTGCTCGGTGGTGCTCGGTGGGCTCTGCCAGTCCTCGTTTCACCTTGGGCAGTTTCAGAAATGAAGAAGGACAGACAGGTTTGACCAGAATGAATCCACAATCTCTCACGAGATCATAGCATCTCACACTGGACGATTTGCATTTGCTTAATCTTGGTATGTGCAGAAAGTACGCTGATGAGCCCTCGTCAGTCTCAGGCTACGATTGATGTGGAGAAGTGATAACCGCTCTGTTGTAGCGTTCATGTGTGCCGTAAAGGTGTTTGGTTTCAAGACCACTGCGACGGCTGTCATTGATTTGGGTGAAAGACGAAAGACATCCTCAGGATTCTTTCAGGGCGGTGATCTTTCATCCACAACAGCCCAAAGTCATGAAGTGTATCGGGGCTTTAGGGTGGGTATGTGAACCTACTGCTCTCCACTTGTGGCATTTTAACAAAAATATGTCAGACATTTCATCTCCATCAACCCTAACTGATTCCTGTACGTTACTCTTTCCACTCATGAAAATGCAAAGAAAGCGGCAGCAAGTCCGTGGAGCCTCCCTTGCTTTCCCACTTGTTTATTCTGTGTTGTGTTTTTCAGGTTCCCTCCAAGCCGCCATGCTGAGCCATTACATAACTTACAACACAGCGGATGATGGACAGCATGTTTGTGGAGCCCCGTTACATTATTAGTCTCCAAGCAGTGAATGAATCAACAAGCACAAAGGGGATGGGGGGGGGGGGGCGGGGGGGGGGGGGGGGCAGTGCTGGGGGTTTGCCATCAGTCCTGAATACCAGCTCTGTGCCCACTGTGTTGAGTTTTCAGTCTGATCAGCCTCAAAGAGCCGAGTGAAGGATGCTGTCAGTCATTTAATTATCACTGGGGTCAATTAGTGGCGTATAGCATGGAGCGTAGCAGAACTAAATCAGAACTAAATTAGGCCAAACGGAGGTTAAAGATGTGAGCTTGAACTTAAAAGTGCTTCGGTTTTGTATCGACAGTTTACACTAATCAACATCTAATGAAAGACTCAAGGACTAAAGTTGCTTCTGTTGAGAAATTATGTTCTTGAATCTGACCAGGCGTCTTTCCCTGGTGTAAACCTCGAGTAGCCCAAAGGCTCTGGCTCCATTTGGGCCCCCCGAGTCTGGTGGGTCAGAAGAAAGAAGCTGGAGTGAGTATCACCTCACATGACCCAGTATCAGTCCGGATGAGTTTAAGTTTATTTGACTAACCTGGTTGTCACTTGAAATTAAATTTTAAGCTCCCAAAGTGGTTCCTTAAAACAAGCGAAAAGGAGAAAGTAGTCCTGGTTTAATAGGAAGCAAGTCCTCCGACTCCTCACCTTCTGTGCTCTCACATTTTCTGTCCCAGCTCTGAGAGGCCGCTTCTTCCTCTTCCTCACCAACGGACCCGGGGCCTCCTGCTTGAGGGCGGCGTGTCCTTTCACCTCCACTTCCTCGGACGGGACAGAAGTGGCCGGCCTCTCCTTCTGCTTCTTCTTTCTCTGTAATGAAATGCTCCATTAAATCATTTCACATCGTCGCCTGCCTCTTTCACATACCAAGTTTACGTGACATTTCAGAGGCCTCGCCATGCAGCGGAACAAAACAGTCACTGTAACAACATCCAACATGGCATCAAGTTCAGGCTCGATCTCCAAAACAGTTCATTTTTAAAGGTTAGACTCCAGTACTACAGCACTGCCCGCGCTGAAGAGGAGCTTCTTTATTCAGACGCTGACTATGATTAATGCTGTCAGGTGAACAAAGGTGGCTTTTAATTTTTTTTTTCTGCTGCTGGAAAACCCTGAAGTGGAATAAAACTGCAATATAAAACCTTAGAAGCAAAACGTCCACTCAAATGCATCATAATACTGAAAACAGAAAAGTATTGAATCACCACTCCGGGAGGATGTTCAGCTGTTTTACTTTATGACAAAACAATCTGCTTCCACAGTTTGGTTTAACCTGTTTCAATTTTCCAAAATAAAAGCCTTGATCTAATCCACAACCATCCACAGAGAACACACCTTGTAGGTTTTAGCTGAGTCATATGTGTAATTTTGTCAATGCCTCACCAGAGACTCTGGATACTTGGATGCACTAAACCAGCCAACATTTGTACATCTGAGATATAAATGGGCTGAAAAACAAGGGCCCATACACAATTGTCCACGGGTTCCATGTGAATTGCTGGCAATGGTGATGCTCAGGTACAAGGACGATGAGGGTGATGGGCCCCAAATAACTCTCTTGTTTGTTCATTTGCTTGTCTGGTTCATTTATTTGGCTCATTTGGTCAGTTGGTTGGATCCTTCCTTCCTTCTACTTCAGCTTATTCAATTCAGTTCATACAATTTTATTTGTATAGCATCTATTACAATGCTAGTTGTCTCTCTGCATGACCCCGGACCAAATATCATTAACTAAAAATATCAAATTCTTATTTAAAAAAAAAAAAAAGGCAAGTAAAAAAAAAAGGGGGGGGGGGGGGGTAGGAAAAAACCTTTTAACCCAAACAGTGGCAAGAAAAAAACTCTACTTTTAGAGGAAGAAACCTCAACCAGGACCTGGTTCTTAAGGGGAGACAAAATATATAAGGGGAGAGGAAATGTGTATTGGACAAAATGTATAAATTATCCATTAACTTTAGAACTAAGAATTCCATGCACTTATATTCCGACTGATACATTGTTAGAACATGAACTACAGAGATGATTATATAGGCAGATGTAAGCAGCAACACTGAGGTGGCCAGAGGATCAGACTGCAGGTCAGCATGTTAGCTGATATCCCAGGGACATCTACGTAGACAGGCGGAGGTAAACGCTGGGGTGGTCAGAGGGTGGAGCTGCAGGTCAGTAGGTAGTTCTGGAAACTCTGGACTGAAAACATGCAGAAAGAAAAAGGAAAAAAAAGGGGGGGAAGGGCAAAACAGCACAAAAAAACTATAGGGACAATGGAGCAAAGTTACATTTATGAGGTGCTCCTAATTAACTATGGATTTAGCTGAAGGAATAAGAGTAAAGGAGGTGAGAGAAGAGGGGTGGAGACACCAGTCAGCAGATCATGTTGTTGTCTCCCTGCAGCGTAGACCTATAGCAGCATAGCTATGACGAGGCTATGTTTCAGACCAGCCTGCTCTAGTCTTGTCTTCATCCATTCCTATAACTGTAGCTATAACTATTAGCCCCTATACACTATTGTTGAGACTAATTGTAGGCTTTACTGAACAGAAAATTTTTAAATTTAGTTTTAAAGATGGAGGTGGTGTCAGCCTCCTTAACCCAAACTGGTAGCTGGTTCCACAATAAAGGTGCCTGGTAGCAAAAAACTCCAAATCTACTTTTAGATATTCTTGGAACGACGAGTAATCCTGCACTCTGAGAGCGGAGAGATCTATTAGGAGCATAACGTGCTATTAAGTCTTGTAAATAGCGAGGAGCTTGGCCGTTAAGGGCCTTAAATGCGAGTAGCAGAATTTTCTTATCCTGATTGGGGTTGCTTAGCAGCCCCGGCCACCTCTTCCCGGTGGACACCAAGGCATCTCCAGCATGTCCTGGGTATGCCTTGGGGTCTTCAGGAGGCATCCTCACCAGATGCCCGAACTGTCTCAGTTGGCATCTTTTTTATGTGGAGGCGGAGTGGCTCGATTCCGAGTCCCTCTGAAATGACTGAACTTCCCACCCCATCTTTTAAGGTAGAGTCCAGCAACCCTGTAAAGACACCGAGTCAACCGCTTGTATCTGCACTCTTCATCTTTCAGTCACAACCCACAGTTGGTGACCAAAGGCGACTGTAGAAACTTTGATCTGGTGGCAAACAGACCACTGTCATGTCATCCAACATGGATGAAAGTGATGATCCATTAATGATTCATGTACCTGCATGGGGCAAGGAAATGATGTTGGAACTCTAGTTTGGAGAAAAGCAGCCCATTTCCAGTCATCCCGGGGTTGATGTCAGGTAAAAGTCCACGGGAGATGGACGTCTAGCCTGGCCGGCCGTCCTGACACTTCTCATCTCTTGATACAAAGAATTTGTCTGGTTCTTGTGTATTTGATTTCCAGGGGAAGTACCAGCAGACGCAGGGGAAACTGCCTCTGGATACCACTGAGCCATTCAAGCAACTGGAGAAACAACCAGACTAGCATCAAACAAACGTCAAGAAATGGTGCACAGCTGTTATAAGCAATTCTGCAGCCACCTTGGATGTTTTGAATAACTGCTCTTGGATACTTCTGCATTAGCCATTTTAAAAAGCCCATCGCTGCATCCTTGCAGTTGGTTTGGTGCGTACCGTTGGAATTAGCTGCGAATAGGAGGGATGCCAGACTCATTTGACGGGAGAGGATTTTCACAAAGTGAATGGACGTGGCTGGCTGGGTCACCCGTAAATGTACAGATGACTGACTTATCATTGCATGAGTGTAAAGAAGAGTTTCTAATGATTAAATGATTTGTCTGTATGATCATGCATCTTGCCACATTACTTCATGACACGGCCAACAAACAGTCTGGATGTCATTACGACTCTAAATCGAGAGCAGGAAGTGAAAGAGAATGACAACAGTCCATGAGAAAGTTCTGTCCCTCAAAACTGATCTGTCAAACTCTGCACGAGAACGTTGGAAACCAACCAATGATGAATATTGTCATTAGTGAATTCTCGGCTTTGAAGAACTCAAACTGTAAGAAAGGCCAAGTAGCTATATTACTACCCCCACTCGTCTGAAATTTGTCATATTTTTGTCTAGAGGCATGTTTGACAGAGCCAGAATGCTCAGCGGTTTAATGAGATGTTTTTCAATAAGATGTGTGGGCTTTTTTTTTTTTTTTACATGAAACAGATCAAACACATTCTTTAAGAGGGGTGATCCCATTTTTTTATCCTTTGGCTGCATAACATAAAGGACCGATCTGCACAAATGTGTGTAGCATCTGGATTTATTGTGGTGGTTTCCTCTTCTGTCCCAGTGATGCGTTTTGTCTCACAATAGTCATCAGTTATGAGTTCATGTGCAGGCACGCGGTATTTTCAACGGATTAATTGTACAGTGCCGCCAGTTTAAATTCTTAGACTGTAAGATTGACGTTTTCACTGTCCGAAGCAGACAGGACCTTCTTTCATTTCATGTAGCCATCATGAAACCAGCCACCTTTCAGCAGACGCACTGACACAAGGCCTCTCTGCTGTGTCGTAACCTTTGATGTGCTTTTAGTAACCTTGAGATGCGTGCCATCATTTCACAACACATCATGCTTAAACTCACCTTTAATTCACATCCAGTGACGGCTCTCACAGTTGGGCACTCTACATTTGATTTGCATGGTCTCCAAACAGACTTAGAGCCTCGTAACTAACGGTGACTGCATTACAGCAGCGCATCTGTGAGTGGTTCTGTTCTCTGAAGAGTCCTCACATGTCTCTTTGTCTGTCCACTTGCTGCTTCAGAGGGAAACGGACCTCTGCCGGCCTGTTAGCGGCGACCGGACAAAGAGCTCCACTCATGGGGGGATTTCAGAGAGCCCCTCCAGCTCATCACACACACAATGGTCGCTCAGTGCTTCTCAACTGTGCCAAAACACAGAGTGAGTAGTTTCAGATATGACGTGAGCCCACTTATAGCACACTCAGCGATGGTGCTGCGGGGTGATAAAAGCTCCATCCAGAGATATGATGCTGAAAATGGATGATATGGATATGGCATAAACAACAATTATTGCAGAAACACTCGGTGGGACATTAAGGCGGCAAATCAAGAAGCTTTGAGACACAGTAGAGCCACATGAAAGAGGAAGCTCTGAGAGTCTAACATAACATCCCTCTTCTTTCCGACATTGGTTCATTGATGTTTGCAGGCATTGATGCGCTGGTCTATTATGTAGCAATACCACGTCTGACCACATGGGGGCATCTAGAAAAAAAGAGCCACTGACAGTACTGTTCTAATTACTGGAGACCCTTTGGCACGTCTTGCAATACCAGCTTGTCCCACTAGAGCTGCACATCGCTGCGTCTTCTACCAGGGGCTAACACCCCCCCACCCCACCCCTTGTGGTCAGAAGTGGTTTTGCTTCTCAGTGAGTGGATTCCAGGTCCCACCACAGCATTTCAGTCAGGCTGCAGTATGAACTCTGATCAGATCATCACTACACCTTGATCCTTTTCCTTTTCACCCACTCTGTCGTAGATCTGCTGCTGTGTTTGGGATCATTCTCCTGCATGACCCAGTTTCAGCCTAAGGTGTCGGACTGATGACCTCACATTTGACGCTATGAATACTCTGGTAAACAAAGGAGACTGCAAGGTGCCCAGATTATCACGCCTCGACCAACGTGCTTGACGACTGGTGAGGTGTTTGTGCTGATATGAAATTTCTAGGCACAGCCAAGGGGTAGAGGGGGTCTGGTTCAGTGGTGTCAGGATCCCATCCCTGCAGATGATGTGCTCCAATCGGCATCATTAATTGGTGATCTTCACCACCTCGCATGGGTTGAGAATCAGCATCTCCAAAACTGAGACCATGGTTTCCTCATCTGTGCTCATGAATTGCTGAAAGGAGTCCCCCCCCCCCCCCCCCCCCCCCCCCCCCCCCCGCAGGGTGGCTAGAGACAGGGGGAGAAGTTTGATTATCTGATCACCTTGGAGACCAGAGGTAGAGGCAGGACACGCTGGAGAGATTACACTGGCTGTCCAAGAAACACTTTGGGATCCTCCCAGAAGAGCTGAAGGAGACGCGTCTCTGCTCAGGCTGCCGGCCCCTCGACACGAACCGGATCAGCAGAAATGAAAGGATAGATGGCTTCTATATTCTGGCCTAATTTCTGTTAAATCAACAATGGCGTGGTGCTGTTTTGTGCAGTGAGCCGTTTCATTTAAGGCGTTCTGCAGTTTCTTCTGCGCCACAAACTGCTGCTAAATCCAACCATATTAAGCTGATCCTTTACTCAAACTCTCTTTAAATACTGTTGTTTTCAGCAAGTGTAGATGTTTAAACACACCTTTAGGGTGATCTCCTGACAAACCCTAAACAGACCAATGACAACAAAGCAAGATGGAAGCGTCCCAACGACCAGACAACATGCTGCCAAGAACTGCAGCTGTTTGAGACTCTGCATCTGAACTCCACAGAGCCGAGCCGAGAGTTGTAAATCTGGAATTAGGAAGCAACAGCAAACAGAGCTTCATATGACGGTGAGTGATTGCAGAGACACGTGCAGGGCTGAACAACACACGATGAGTACTACGACAACATTAGACATTTATGCTGGAGTGTTTTCACCTCTGTCCTTACAGCCTGCATTTGCATGAGTGAGTGACTGAGGACCCCTAAAGTCTGAAGCAGGTATTACAGAAGCAGGGGAGAAGACGTGGTGACAGAACAGAACTGGACTGGAAGAAAATGCCTATTTCCACTTGATGGGACTGAAGCCCAGACTGAAGCTGCTTTGATCAGAGATTTTCTCACCTGAGTTGGAGCTTTAGATTTGGAGTCCTTCACCATCACTGCAAAGAAAACAATATATTTTATGAGGCAGAAAACAGGAGAAATGTCCTTTACATGGTGTGAAAGTGGGATTTTGTCACATATTCATTTCATCATGGACCCAAATTGGCTCAGAGCATGAACCAGCAGTGACGTGCAGGTTACCGCGTCTGTGCAGATGACCTGTACGTCCACGCTGAGCTGACATCACGACATAAAGACTTTAACTCTAATCTGTGGCAGGAAAGTGCAGTTTTGCTTGTTCACTTTAACTGAAAACTGTGCAGCGCCTCGCAGCAAAGTCTTAAAAACAGAGTTTTATTGTACTTCTGAGCAGAAAGAGCCATTGTATCCTCTCACATGTGTACCAGCAATCAGAATAGCTCCAACCACAAAGTAGGGACGCAGCCAAAGTGAGCTGGTAGTTTCTGGAAAATGTGGATGCTGTGTTCTTGGAAAAGCTAGCAATTTACATTTACTAGACTTGGAAGAAAATTAACTTTTCCCACTAAGCGTTTTGTAAAACTGAGGCCACGTTAATACACATAGTGAGGCTGCATTTGTCCAGTAAGGCTACTGCAGGCCTCCACAAAAGAGGCAGGAGGAGGGGGGGTTTGAAGGCCCACCTACCTGCGAGATATCGCTCCATGGATGCAGATGAGCTCTGGTTCCAACTGTAGCAGCAGAAGAAAAACAGCCAGACCAGGAAGGTGGCCACGACCAGAACCAGGACCCAGAGGAGTCGGGCCGCAGCCGGGTTGGTGACGGCCCATGCTGTCAGGATGTCCATGCTGAAGGCCGCAACCAGCAGAGGCTCGATGTGGAGTCAGTGTGATTTCAGACTGTGACTGCAGCGGAGCTCATGAACAGGCCGGTTTGACTCCTCTCAGGGCAGCAGCAGCAGCGTGGAGAAGCTGCAGCCAGAGACGGCAACCACAGATGGATACCAGCTGTTCCAGAAGGGGCCTGGCTCAGACCTCAGCCCACGTCAGCTCTGAAACACTGTTTGCTCCGTGTGTGTGTGTGTGCCAGAAGTGTTTTACTGAGTCCCGGAAAAATGAGTTTGTGCGTCTGTGTGTGTGTACACCTTGGAAAATCAGCTCGGAGGAGTGGCTCGGAGCTGCAGCAGCGAGCTGAACAGCCAACCACTCCCAAGAACACAGAGAGGAGAGCCTCACTCAGAGACAGTGGGTGTCATATTGAGGTAGGGTGGATGGGCGGGGGGCGTCAGAAATGCACCCGAGGCTCTTTGAATCCCTGCCAGCTGAGACTTGTACTACAACAGAGGTGGCTGGCTGCCACAGAGCTCACAGACGTCTTTTTCTTTTTTAATTTTTTTAAAAAGGGGTCATGCGTGTCATTGCAGGAGCTCTCCGTCATTCCCTTACAGACAATTATTTTGCAGGACAAAACACACCAAACAGCACATTCAGGTTCAGACTGCATTTCCTTGACAGCACGAGAAGGATACAACAATGAGTGAACAAACTACTTAAACCTCCAACTGCTCCGACACAAGTCCTGCTTAAAGAAAGAAAACAGAAAGAACTGGTTACACAGGCTGTTTGCACGAGCCAAGTGTTTACTGAGGATGTGTTGGGGATATGTAGACGTTGTAAAGCTGTTCAGGCTTCAGACAAGGTGTGGTTAAATATTAACAGCACGAGACCGTGTGACAGAAGCACATCCTTTGTCTCTTGGATGCTTTCCATCCATTCAGTCTCATCTTCATAACAGCCACTCAGATTAACAAATGCTCATTTTCACCTTGAAAATGTGACTTTTAATTTGTCGATTTAGCGCGTGCTCTCAGCTCAACACTCTCCCTGCAAAGGGAACTAAAGACGGGCAGATAATGAAATGCGTCTGTCTGCAAGTCGGAATGGAAAAAATAAAAATGAAACAACTGCTCCATCTAGTGGCCAAAAGAAGAAGAGTCAACTCTTTAAAAGGTGGCTTTCAAAAAGAATTTATTGTGAACGATATTTTTGCAAAGATCAGCTCTTGCAAGTTTTTATGAGAAATGAATGATTTTAAATAGGAAATAATGGGAACGGGATGTTGTTTTATTGCAGATGTTAAAATAGCAGTGGTGGATAAACTGATAAAATCTTAAAAAAAAAAAAATAGAAAACAAGAAACAGGCTACACAATATCCAAGGGACCTTCTGCATCTTCGGTACACATCTCAGTAGAAGCCGCTGTCCTGAGCTGCCCAGTTCGGTGTCTGAAGGGGGAAAAGGAAAAATAAAAAATAAATAAAAGATCAAAAACCATATAAGATAAACTGGAACAACAAACATGGGATTTTGTAACGCTCCAACTAAAGACAACCGACAGTTGCTCTCCAAATCTGATCCAGAAAAATTATGGCGACTTAGATACAACGTGAAGTTTGTGTTGCCTCATATCAATAAAGTAAGAGAATTTTCCGCTCGTTTAGAACAAAGCTTATTAGATTCAAATAAAATGAGCTAAATTAAAGCAACTCTATGTAACGGGGGCAGTATATCATGAAATGTCACGTCTCAGACACAGACTGTATAGAAAGAACTGAAGAAGCCTGCTGTGACATCACCCCCAGGTTTTCTGAAGAGTCGGTCTAACAGTTCTCTTCAGACCACTGGGGGGCCCCATACTGGTAGGAGACGACGCCAACCAACTCCAGTTAATCCAAAAATGAGCAACCAGGCAGCACCGGAGGCCGCCTGGACCACGCCCAGCTCAGCTGAGTTAACACGAGCTCAGGTGCTGCGGGCAGGAGATGAAGTTCAGCCATCTCAGTGAGCCCTTCGAGTAACAGCCGTCTCCTTCTCATCAGCGTCAACTCTGCGGTGTTCGCAAATGGAAACGCAGCGACAATCTCAGCTCCTCCAATGTTCATCTCGCCATCTTAGTTTGCTCTCCCTCTTATTTCTTTGTCTTCCTTTTTCACTCATCTTCTCATTTCTGCTGTTGCTACCAAAACGGCATTTGAAAGCAGTACTGCCAGAGGTGCAACAGGCGCTAGCAGTGTTCTGTTGGACATTTTAACATCTTGCTCCAGGAGCCAGCCTCCAGTGGTCTCTTGAGGAAGAGCGCGTTTCGCCACTTGTTCGATTGTGTCAGACTAGTGCCTTGGTCGGACGCAACAAAGAGCTCCTCTGACGGGACAAACTGGTGCTGCGAGACACGTCAGACCATCCTCGCTCATTAGAACATCACTGAAGTATCTTTTGTCAACACAGCAGATGTACATGTGGTCAGAAGCTGTACTAAGAGTTCAACTGTTGTTTTGCCAACAGTTTTAGATGATCATGAATATGAAATACTACATATCATCCATGTATCTCTTTCAGAGCTCTAAACAAGCAAACTGTTGATCCTTTAAAATGCTCACAATGCAGCACTCGGTGGAAAACACCTGTACCTTTGTTTCTTTAAGTCCAAGCATGCAAAGTTCATCTTTTCTGGAGTAAATTAATAAACAGGTGCATGAAGTTGAAATCCCGTGCGACCCATCAGTTTCTGGACAGACTAAAGATTTCTGCAACACGAGCCACATGTGGACACAAAGCATGCAGCATTTCTTTCTTTTTTTTTTTTTGTTTGCCTCTAGGACTTTTTAAATTGACAAAATAATTGCCTTAGACCTCTGCTGTCTTGGGAAGCTTCTCCAGAATGATCTGTTTTACATCTGAGCCGCAGCGAGGCGGTTCTGGTCCTCGTTTCACATCAGCTCTGAGGACAGAGGCTGAGAAACCGGCTGGAACACACCCAAACACTGTTTACGTCTTCATCAATCTGTGACTGACACGTCTAAGAACTGCAGAGACAACACAGCGTCTCAGCCAAGAACATGACACGGCCCGTTTCTACCGCGCTTCGTTTTTAATACCAGAACTGCTAGTCAGCGTCTGTGAATACGGGCCGACATGGAGCCCAGAGCGACACTCGCCAACATCACCAACAAATCTGTGTTGTTTTTGTGTCACAATCCAATATAGACAAACGATATTCGAACCACACTGAATGAACCACCTGATGAATCACTAGGGCTGTAGCGATACACTAATCTTGCGATGCGATACACGATATTCAGCTCACAATACGATATATATATCGATATTCATCTTACAATACATTTACATCATTTTCTGAAAGATTTTAAAGGGACAAAGTGATTTTGGTGACATCTTGTGAGTGTTCAAATGACTTTGTTTGAATTAATTGAACTGAAAGCATCAATTACACATTATATGGCTGACAGGCAGCTTGCAAATGCTGGACAAAATGAAAAAAAGATGTGTTGAGAAAAATAGTTTCATTTATTTAAACAGTGCAAATTGTTGCTTGCAAGCTTTTAAAGGTGGGACACGGGGGTTTTGATAGAAGCTTAGAATATCGATACCCGCGGCCAAAAAATCGATACTCGATAAAATATCGATATGTATCACAGAATCGATAAAATCACTCAGCTCTATGAATCAGCCTTCCTGTTACTGGTTTACCTCATTCCTGCTGCTGTGTGCCACCTTCTTCTCGATGTTCATGGCTAACATCTGGCTGCGGAAAGACAGGCTCTTGGTCTTCTCGATCACCTGCTGGTACGGCGACACCGCATTGTTGCCCATCACGACGTGACCCTGAGAAACAAAGTCAGAGAAAATACATTTGCGGTGGACCACCACTACACCCGGCTAATCCTGACAGGTTCATCCCGCAAACGGACGTCAGTGTATGACTAATCTAATCAGCAGTCGGGTTTGACACGTTGCTCGGTGTTTGGAGTTTGGCCGGATCAGTGAATGCAGAGCCTCACCAGTTTAGAATCAATCTTGGCATCAAGCCTGGCGTTTCGGATGAGGTTGACGATCCACCGCTCCGCCTCCTCGGGCGTCATGTTGAGCTTGTCTGCCAGCATGCTGAGGGGAGAGTGAAAGACATCCCATTCAAGCACATTTCCACGAATGAGGTTCATTTTAAAAAGAGCATATATTTTAGGAAAAGCTTAACAACTATAAAATTAAGAGAGCACTTTTTTCCTGCTTCAACCTCACTTTCACAAATGAGGATGCTGCTGACTAATGCAACTTCGTACCTGATGCTGATACACTGATGAATCCGACAAAACGTCTCGAAGATGAAGAGACGTGCGTTCTCAATAAAGTCCTCGAGACAAGCGACCAGGAAGAAATCGTTCACAAGAACCTGAAGGGAATGTAAAACACACTGTGTTGAGCATCAGACAGCTAAAATTAAGACAGTGACCTCATGGAATCATCACTCAAGCTTACAAATCCCAAAATGAGGAGTTTATTGATGCCAATCAATAATACATGAGAAAATTGCAAGACTTCAGGTAGGGCTATGGAATCCGCAATCACGGAATCGCGGACGGAATCACAGAATTGGAGATTAAAAACGGAATTCACTTTAAATGCGCAAAATAACAGAACTGAACGGCAATTTGCGTAAAAGTTTGTTTTTTTTCTCCCGGACTAAAAGGAACTTTTCTTTCGAAAATATGTTCCAAGAGGGGTCACTAAAAGGTGGGGACACTCTAGCTTCTCGGCCCCCTCCTGAAGCGGCGACCTGAGAAACCGGTGATGAAGCGAAGGAACTAGCGTCTTACTCCCAGGTACAGGGCAGAGCAGTTTCTCCCAGATTATTATGCGTCTGGCGATTCAATGTTCTGCAAGTTTAGCCAGCACACGGTTGAATGGGCACGAAAAGATACGTGCAAGGATCACTTCCATCCATCCATTAGCTCCCGCTTGATCCGGAGTCGGGTCGCGAGGCAGCAGCTTCAGCAAAGAGGCCCTGACCTCCCTCCCCCCGGCTGCTTACACCAGCTCCAAACGTAAAAAGGCAGAGTCACTAACTGAGCTAAACACAAGAGGCTGACAATTATTTATTTAAACGATGATGTCTGTAATAGCTGGAACACCTAAAGAAAAAAACACACACGGACACACACTCATACACACAACCAGTGTTCAGTGCTTTGGATTTCATAGTATCTACTTAAGCTATAGTTAATATAGTTTTTTTCTGTTCAGACACACAAGTTTGTCTTGACATACCTGAAAAATATCAGGTACGTCATGACAAACTCTGATAATAGTAGAAATTAAACAAGCTAAAGACAATTAGTTTACTGCTGTTGACGTTTCTTTCTTTTTTGCACTTTAAATGGATTTTACCTATTTGATTTATTTTTTTTCTTAGTTATTTATTACATAAAAAGAACTTTTGAATTTTTTTGTTTCAAAAGTTTGTTGGACACCTATTGTGTCCAACAAAAATGTTTTGTTGGACACAATATGTTTAAAAGTATAAAAACATTCAAGTTTACAGTTATAATTGCATAAATTGTCTATATTTCATTACTTTATATACTGTCTTAGGGTTAAATTTGCATAAAATGCTTAAAAAAGAATTCTCAAAAATTAAAAATCGAAAAACATCGAAAATGAAAAAATTAAAATGGAATTTGAGAAAAAATAAAACGGATTTCATAGGGCCCTATTCAGGAAGCAGCAACCTCGACCTCCTGATGTTTTTCCATCAAAGTCGGCCCTAAGTGAACACTTGTGTCTGTAGGGGGTCATTTTTGGACTCTTTTACTAAACCCTCCACCGCCAGTACCTGTTCCTGCTCTTCTATCTAACTCGTTTTAATAGAGGAGGTGAAAATAAAAAAGAAATAAATGGCATTGCAGAAAAAAAAAAAAAAAGGCCCAATACTTCAGTTAAAGCGCTTATTTTCTCACTATTTAGTCCTGTTTAGAATGTAAATTAGTCTGCATTTACAGTTTTCTCAGCACGTTCCTCAATGATGACCCTAGAGGGAGCCAGAGGAGCCTGATATCTCAGAGATGGGCAGCGACGGCTCCGACGAGCATGACAGAATATCATATTTACTCAGTTCACTGAGTTCTGGTTAAGGTTTCATGATTTGGGATCAAAATGATTTCATGCATTACGAAGCCAATGACAGTACGGGGTTTGTGTCATTGCTTCCATCGTTTGTCTACGAAGGCGCACAGACCAACTCAGCCTGAAAACTGCAACCTTCTGTTCCAGGTGGCTCTGAATGCAGGAGCTATACATCCACAGAGCTCCTCGTCTGTCATAATCCTTTCAGCAGACAGTCGGGGCTGCTCTCTACCTTCGTGCAAAGGCACCATCAAGTGAGAATCAGAGTTTAGGTCCACTTTAAGGGTCTAGTAAGTTGATCCACAAACCAGAACAACAGTGTCCTGGAGACATGAGTTGTGCTTCAGGTCTGCTTCAAGGTTGGAATTGAAAGCTTCTTCATGTCTCTCTTTACGGAGACAGTATCGCTAATCGAGATCAGTTAAAAAAAAAAAAACATCACTCTTCTTAATATCATCACCTTCAAACGACTGAATGGCACCTTTGTGAGCACTGACCGGGCTAACTGAACATGCTGCATCTCCAACAGGGTGAAGAAGGGCGTTTGCGTTTTCTACATCGTCAGAAGTTAGTAGAACATCAGCGTAGTCTACACGTGTGGTATTTCCTCCTCCGCCTCCTGGCTCTGTCCACGGTGAACTCCAGTCCTTTGTGTTCATCCGCGAGAATTCTAAAGCCAAAGTCCAGAGGTACGACGGGTAGGCAAGCGTGTCTCTCTCTCTCTGCTGGACAGCTGATAGAATACCAAAGAACTCAGCATCCTTGTCAGAAGAGCTGACCATAGACCAAGTCTGCCTCTACAGCATCACGACTGCTCCGATTTTATTCTTAAGGGATGCCATGAGCACAAAGGATCTAACCCTCTGCTGGTTTGGCTGGAAACCGTTCTGATTTTGACGGAAGAAAAGGGGGTTTAAGATGTTTGTGTCGCATGCTGACAAGTGCAAGCCAACTGAGTACTTAGAAGTGCTTCACGTAGCCTAAATTTCTGGATCAATGATTTGAATCATTCAGTCAGAGGCATCAGCACACCATGAATCTGGATGTTTGCTCGACCTCAAATCTCTAGGAAAGATTAAACTTATGAACATTAAGGGTTAGTCCATATTTAAATCCTCCTGAGCAACAGAATGATGCAGAACAGCATCCTGATCCTTCATCATCCTGTTCACAGTCTGTTCTGAAAGGATAGTCGAGGCCTTTGGGAGAACTGCATAATTCATACAGGAAGGGTTAAAAGCCAATTCATGAGGGCGCTTTGAGAAAGTGCAAAGTGGTCCCCGAGCATTACTGCAATACTGCAGTCGAGGGTTTCTAAAGAGAAGGCAGCTGAGTCCCAAATCCGACAGCTGCTCCGCTCAGGAAGTCAAACTGAATGAAAGGAAGAGCGAATCAGGCCACACATGAATCTGCTGGGGCTGAATAGCAGCAGAGTTAAATTCCTGGGACTCAGGAGATCAGGGCATCATTGCTAAGGAAAGCTCCACACCGACCCTCAGTGCCTGGAGACGGCCGGCTCCCGTGAGGTGGTTTAGGCCTGCGCACCACAAGTCTCGCCAGCTGAGGAGCGAAGCGGGAGGAGAAACGTCAGGATGCTTACCGACTCACACTCCCTCAGCTTCTTCTGAGCGCTATCAAAGTCAAAGTTCACGTAGAGACACTCCACAAACTCGGTGATTGGGTCCTTGTACGTGTACGACTCCTACGATAGTGAGAGAAAAATCATCATTTGTGTGTGTTAAAGCCTTCGTTCACTCCAAGTAATGCTAACAAACTTTTTTTTTTTGGGGGGGGGGGGGGGGGGGGGGGGTGTATCAATCTCACCTGTTGAATGACTTTCACCAAGTCCTTGAGCACTTGCCTGCGCTTCCGTACGTCTTTGTTGGTGATGACTGCAGTTGTGAGGTATCGCAGTATGTGTGGGCACATCGTCTGGATGGCATTCAGATACCTGGAAGACACAAAGGCGGCACATAATCGTTCCTTCACATCACGGCAACTGTAGGAATCATCTCAGTGAATGATGCCAGACAAAAAAATACATTCAGCTAAAGTAAAATTAAACAACAAAACAGAAAAAAAAAACAAAAAACATAGAATTGAAGCAGCTTTCCACTTCTGAGGGTCTCAGATTGTGGAGAACCTGAATACCCTCCGGTCACACGTCCTTGAAATGGAAGAGCAGCACAGCGACACCCATGCACACGTCTACTGGCTGCTCTTAGATAAGAGGGAGAAGACGGTGACTCACTGAGGCTGGTAGAGGAAGAGCTCGATGATGTTGTCTCTGCCTTTGGGGTGGTTGAAAAACACAAAGAGGGACCAGTGAATAAGCCAGGTCCTCTGCTGGAGGGACTGGAGCGGTGAGCTCACCGACTGAGAGGAGAGAGGGGGGGCACAAATAAGGAGCCTTGAAATGTAAGAACGAGCACAACTTTTAATTTTCCTGTCAAACTCCAGACAAAAAGTTTCTATTGGCAGCAAACACCAACTCATGTGGGAAATTCAGCAAACACAAGCACAACCCCGACAAAGAATAAAGTCTGAATGAGGCCTTTGTCATGACTGCAAAGAGCCCCAGACCTTAATTAGAGGCCAGTTTTGATTTCTAATTCACACCATTATTGAATTATTGGTATGGCTTCAAAAAGAAAACTTGTGCAAAGCTCTACCTTTGATTTAAACCAAAACTGAAATGCTGCAAAGCCGGATAACGATGCACAGTGGTTCATACAACTAACATCTTTCACACAAATAACTCGTCATTCAGTTGTGATGATATCCTGTGAAGCTGGGTGGGTAAAGTGCTGAAATTTACCACTGACAGAGTGAAGTACTACACTATACACTATGGGACACAACCGGCACCTCAAATGAAATAACGCAGTAACTGGTCACTTTATCAGGATCACCTGTTCAACTGCACGTTAACATAAACGGCTCAACAGCAAACCACAATGGCAGCTAGAGCTGAGCAATTTTAGCGATTCTGCGATATATATCAATATTTTATTTCCCCAGAGTATCCTGCAAAGAGCACTTTGCATGAAGAGCCATTAAGTCCTCCAGCTACTCTGCTGAGATGGGTGCAATTTTAAGGTGGCTTAAATGTTGCTCCAATGGACTTGAATTATTGGCTGCCATGGTTTGTTTTTACTTAACCTTGTGGCTGGAATGGCTACTAGCTACCTCATATGTTCAGTATCAAGCCAAAAAAAAGCTGCCAAAGAAGGACACTTGCTGTACTTTAACTCCATTGTGCCTTTACCTTTAAAAGCTTGCAAGCAACAATTTGCACTGATTAAATAAATAAAACTATTTTCTGCTTTGCTTCCTTCCCCTTGTTTACCTTGATTCCCTGCACCTGCCTCTCGTTTGTTCCTCTGTCTATTTAAGTCTTGTCATTGTCTCTGTCTGTGCTGGTCCGTTGTCTTGCGTTGTCTTTCATGGTCTTTGTCCTGTGACTTTTTATGCCGGTTGTTCTGCTTGTTTTTCCCCCGTCTGGATTTTCTGCTTGTTCCCCCAGGTTTTTTGGTTGGTTTAGTTTAGTTTGGGTTTTTTGTCTTTTGTTTAATAAATGGATTTTGTTTCTGGAACTTCTGCGCCTGGGTCCTCCTCTCTGCCTCAAAATGTGACAGGCTGTAGCGATACACTACACTAGCGATACAATACGATGCACGATATTCAGCTCACGATATGATATGAATCGATATTCATCTTACAATACATTTACATCATTTTCTGAAAGATTTTAAAGGGACAAAGTGATTTTTATGACATCTTGTGAGCGTTCCAATGACCCTTTTGAATTAATTGAACTGAAAGCATCAATTACACATTATATGGCTGACAGGCAGCTTGCAAATGCTGGACAAAATGAATAAAAGATGTGTTGAGAAAAATAGTTTCATTTATTTAAACAGTGCAAATTGTTGCTTGCAAGATTTTAAAGGTAAGGGCACAATGGAGAGTTAAAGTACAGCGATACCCGTGGCTGAAAAATCAATACTCTCTGGGGAAATAAAATTATAAATACCGATATATACTGCAGAATCGATAAAATCGCTCAGCTCTAGTCAACCTGACAAAGTGGCAGGTGAGAGTGTGTGTGGAAATCAGTTGCCGTGGTTACCGCTGTCATCACTGCTATTCATGTCAGAACTTACTGCAGAGATAACAGTAAGCTTCACGCCTATTGTCTTGCATCGGTTACAAGCACACTGCAAATTTTCCGTTTTATGGCCATCTCTTATTAAATTTGGACTTGGGAGTAATTAATTAGATTAATCCGAAACTAATTAGCTGCTGCCGATGGCTGCAACCCTGCACATGATCATGAAGTGGACTTGCTGTGATGAACGTCCTCTGAAAGCAGATAAAAAGTTAGTTCTGCTTGTTACGAAAACAATAAATTTTGTTTTCCTCATTGATGGCGTTCTTGGGACTTTTCAGACATAAATTTAAGGCTTTCAAGGACAAATTAAGGTCTTATTCTTTTTAGATAATTTCATTTAGGCCTTTTTAAGGATCGACAGAAACCCTGAAATGGGTACTCCAGTCCAACATAAAAACGGAATGATTAGGTTTAACACTCATCCGATTAGATAAAAGATGTAAAAATGTTTACACGTTGTCAGGCATGCACATGGCGGCCAGCATGTCTCCCCTCCCTCTCTGCTGAGCCCACACTAAGGTCTCGCACTCATCCGCCCACGTCCAACACGGCTGACCAAAACCCTCTCTTAATTCTTACATTGTTATCGATGGTCTCTCTCAGACGAGTCAGATCCTCCATGGCGGCTTCCCAGTTCTGCATCAGGATCTCAGAGGCCAGTTTCCCCCACAGAGAGCTCAGAGCATTCCTGTCCGTTGAAGGAACCTGAGCCCACAAAAGCACATTCAAAACACCAGAATCAAGACGCCCTGACGCTGAGGAAAATGTGAGTGCGCGTTTGCAGATGCACACCATTTTCGGTGCTCACGGGTAAATATTCTTACCAAGACACGGAAAAAGTAGAGGTACTCTGCAGCCCCTGAGTAGTTGCCGCACTCATACTGGAACTTGGCGTACCTGTACAGCGTGTCCAGGTACTCCTGACGGAACTAGGAGTTACATAAAGAGAGTTATGAAAACGTGAAGCAAGCTCAGAATGTCTCAGAAACGACAATCAGTGGTTATTGTTAAGAGTCATCAAGAAAAGAATGCAAGTAATTAAAGATAAAAAATAAAATGCTCCAGAGTTTTTTTTCCCCCGACAAGTCATATTTCTAAAGACTGTGCTCGAGATCTGGACAACATTCTGACGCATTAAGAAATAATAAGCTGTTTGAGAGAATGTTTAGTAAAAGAGGTTAAATAGAGAAGCTGTTGTCTGATTAATATGCAGGTGGTTCTGCTGATTACTGAGTGGTTCATGAGCCTGTTGGTTGATACTGAACCTTCTGCCTCAATGTGGCAGCTGGTTGTTATGGAAACACAATTGCACATCTTGTGACCCACATTGGGTCTCATCATTTCACACTGGGGTTGCAGTGTGGCTTTTCAACTGTAAGAAGGCGTCATCTAAATCACTTACATTATGTTTTTCGGACAGATAGTCGAAGAGCATCCTCCCGTCCCTGAAGAAGAGAAACACAGACAGGTCAACAGATGGCACTGATGAAGCGGAGACAGACGGGGGTGGGTTTCTGCGACAGACCGTGTGGACTGCATCTGTCGAGTGGTCTCTGGGTCTTCGAACATCTTGACAATCGGCTCCGTCTCTGACTGGAGCTGCTTCAGCTGGGCCACCACAGTACTCCTCTTCTCCCTCAAGGCTGAAGGAGACAACGTACTTTTAATTTAAATAATTTCAGACGCATTACGTCAGATTCACACCCGAACTGATGTTGTGGTATTGTTTCTTGTTTCCTCGGGTTCATGGACCAGCTCTCTTGCAACAGCACACTTGATGCAGCATAATGAGATTTTACATTTTGAAGACTAATTTCTGCCCGATCTTTCCTGTTAGTTTATACAGTAGTCCTAAAGCCAAAGGTTTTTTTTTTGTATGTAATTATTTCAGTAAACCCAACAAGGAGCGGGAATCAAGGGACAGGACGCCTCAAGTCTAACCAATCGTCAAATGTTCTTCTTTCAGCTTTTCCATTTCGGGGTGGCCACGGTGGATCATTAGTTTTCATCTCATCTCATCTTCTGCATCGTCCTCTCTCCATATTACCTCTCACCACATCCAGGAATCTCCTCTCTGGTCTTCACTTCATCCTCTTGCCTGGCAGTGCCGTCTCCAGCATCCTTTACAGGTCCTATCCTACTTTATCTCCACGACGACCAACCCTGGCTCTTCCTCTGTTTTCGCTCTCAATCCTGTCCAGCAGCATCACACATACTCACCTCTGTCACCTCCAGCTCTGCTTCCCGTCTCCTGCCTAGTGCGCACATGTATTCCATCTTGGTGCGCTCGTCACTAACCAATCACATCAAATAACCCCTCCAGTGAAGATGAGTTATCTCCACTGAATCAGAGGTAGAGCAGCACTGCTAAGGCTTTTGCCTTTTTAATTTCTACGAGTATTTTTTCATACCAGATGCAACATGAGAGAATAGAGTGGCGATGCTGCCATCTGGAGGATTGGAACACTAACAACGATGTTCATAACTGATATTTATTTTGATGCTCTGCCTAGCAACCCCAGTGACACATATTGGACCCAATTGACATCTAAAGACGGCAATGGCAGTGAATGAGTTAACTTTAAAATGGCACTAAATCACTGAAATAAGCAAGCGATATTCGGAACTGACAAACAGAAACACCAAGTGTATCAGCGTTAAACTTTAAACTCAGCTTTGTCTCACAAGAGCAAGAGATGGGAGATGTGGGGACGCGTCAGCCAATCAGCGTACAGGCAATCGACGGCACAGGTCATAGCAGCCAATCACAGGCCTCGATTTTAGTTCATGGGGCATCCCGTGTAGGCTCTTGTTTCTTCTTAAGACTCGTTCTTGATGTGATGTGTTTCGCTTCAGCCTTGCGTGCTTCGATTGAATTTTTTCGATTTTTTTTTTTTTGATAAATATTTTTGAAACCTCCGCGATGCACTGAGGCCGCGAAACTGTAAGGGTTCGCTGTACTATGAAAAGTTGCAGTTCCCTGAATAACCACTAGTGGCTGGAGCCACGATTATGATTAAGCTCGACACTGCTATATAGAAAATTATATGTGATTAAATGAACTGGACCTTCATGGTGAATTGAGTTAAGCCCCCCTCCATGTAATGGTTGGGGAAACACTGTTGTATTCATCCTGATTAAATTCTCTTCCCATAAGTATATTAACATTAACACACTGTGTAGAAACATCTGTGTTTATGCGTCGATTCCAGGAGGCTGCTTCAACTGAGGTAATTGTTGTGTAACATCACCTGCCTTTAGAGAGCTGTGATAACAAAAAATTAAATACATTAAAAATGTTGGTTCTTACAGTGGGGGATCTCCTTGTCTTGGTACAAGTTTTTGTACACGTCCATGGCGAAATCCACCATGTTGGTGTCGCTGAGGAGGTCCAGCTTTCCCTGGAGAAGCTCCTTCTCATTGTAGATCTGCCACACAAATACAAACAGACGTATCTGTGAAATTCACACACACACACAAAGACCAAATAGAGAAACTGTACTGATCATTTAGTTTAATAATTTTAAAGGGGGCTATGGTTTGAAAGGGAGTATGACGATTTAACTCTGGAGGAAGAGCGGTGTGGTTCAATGAATCTCGGAGAAGTGGAGGCATCTGGGCAGATGAAGTGATGCGACCATCATTCTCGACTCTCTGAGCCTGCAGAGGTTTCATCATAATCAGGTTCAGCAGTGTTATGTACTGAAGAAGGTCAGCTGGCAACCTTGATGAGCTAAATAACCACAGGCATCTTCTAAGATGGCAATGCCAGCATTAATGGGGCTCAAACTGTGAAAGAGTTGCTCATAAAAATCATAATTTACAATTGCCAGAGCTTCGCAAACAGACTACCTTCCTCAGTGCAGGACACTGATCACAAATGAAGCAATCATGGACTAAAGTAAATGCTGTGACACTACATGTGCTTACCGAAATCAAAGCTCAACGCGGCTCAATAGAGTACGAGTGTGTGATTTTTATGTCTTGTTAAATATTCAGGAGAAGCTTCATTCAGCCGTTAATCCTCGTGACAGCTGCTGAGCTAATGGCTAACACGCCGGTTAACGCTGCTAATTAGCTATAATGTTATCAGTTTTCACACTTTTCAGGCAGTCTCCCCGTCTACCACATGCACTGCAGTAACATCAGCGTTTTAAAGGACAGAAATAAAAGCGCGTTTAATCTAATTTATTGGCTTGATTATCTGCGGAGCGTCACTGCTAACCAGTTAGCCGTGCTCAGCTACAGCCAGGTTCTGACCCTCCAAATCACCTCTGGGACCAGAATGTATAAGGATTCAGCGCTTTACAATCTAAAAGCGCCGCTACTCTTTCACGGACAGGAACTCCAGTAGAGGAAAAACCAAATGCCGGTCCAGAAAATGAGCTATCTTGGTGGTCAGGTCGTACTCCGCCATCTTGGCTTCAAGGAGAAACTTTATTGACAAAACCGAGCGACAACAATGCTGTGTAAAGGTGACGTGATGCATGGCTGCAGCAATAATAATGATGATAATAATAATAATAATAATAATAATAATAATAATAATAATAGTAAAAGTAAAAATTAAATAAATAAGATAAGATGAACTTTATTGTCAATGAGCCAGCATCCCAGCGCAACAAAATTGCATTTCAGTACATCCGTCCAAGAAAAACATTCTACAGGCCTGTCTGGTTTTATCTGTTTCAGTGCACCGCTGTCACTGTCTGTTTGTCTTCTTATGGGTTTTTTTTGTGTGTGTGTGTGTCATCATAATTCTTCCTCATCTGTGCCTCACATCTGGGTTCTGTTACTGATGTCCAAAGCTGCACCATCTTGTTCTTACCTCCTCATTTGGATTTGTGTTGGATGTATGTTCAGATTGTTTTGACCACTCTGTTATAGGAGCAATTTGATTTTTAATAAACCTTGTTATTTTATTTTCTTAACTTCCTCTGCTCGTGAGCCTGTTTCTGGGTCCTTTCTAGTCCACATGTTAATAAAAATGCCATTCAAAAAAGTTAGTTGTTGTTATCAGGGCCGTCGCAAGGGGGGGGGGGGGGGGGGGGGGCAGACTTGAGATGCGAGGCCCTTTTCAGGATAACCTATTGACCTATTGGTCAAGTGTGAGGCCCGTCATAGGCACGTCACAGCGCGGGGCCCTGGGCGACCGCCCCCTTCGCCCCCCCCCCTTGCGACGGCCCTGGTTGTTATATGCCACTGTGGATGCTGGAGGAATGTTAGCAGCTCAGTATGACGTTGTCTTTTTCATTCATTCATCCATCATATTCACTCCCGCTTGTCCTCGTATAGATTGCAGGGGGAAGCAGCCTGAACTCAGAGGCCCAGACCTCCCTCTCCCTGGCCACGTTCTCCAGCTCTAAAGGGGGAATAATGAGGCACGCCCAAGCCAGATGAGAGATATAATCTCTCCAGCATGCCCTGAGTAGGAACATGGATCCAGTAAACGGATTCAGTAAACGGAGAGCCTTGTCCTTTAGATGAGCTCGCTCTTCACTAGAATAGATCACCACAGAGTTTGCATTGCTGCAGATGCTGCGCTGATCCACTTGTTAATCTCTGGCTCTTCCCCTACTCATGAGCGAGACCTCAAGATACTCGAACCCCATTCACCTGAGGCAGAACCTCATTCCCCAGTCTGGGGAGGGCGCTCCACCTTTTTCTGACCAAGCCTCAGATTCTGAGATTCTGGCTCTCGCCTCCGCCTTTTCACACCACTCAAGTATTTTTCGACCGCAATATTTATAAACAAATGCTTCAAGAACAGAAAGAATCGATACTCGATCTGACTGATCGAGTGACTTAACTGTGCAAGAAGGAAAGCATGATGAACCAGATCTGTCAGAGAGAGTGTTTCCCACCACGACCAAAGCTGTAATTTGCCGTTTCAACAGAAGCATCTGCACCGTCATTTAACTGGGTGTATGTTTTACCTAAACTCCAACTCCTCACCTCCAACACCGAGTTTTAGATGAAGTACAACATTCACATTCCTCCATCTCAGCTCTCAACACCACAAAATGACACATTGGGTCCAGCCAACGTGCCTCCTGACCTGTTCACAGCAGTCACAATCGAAGTCCTCCGTTGTGCAATAAGGCGTATAACGTGCTCGTTTAGTCATAAAGGGGGTTATTACCAACTGTCTTGAGAGACAGCTGCTAATAACCAGAAGGGTATTAACAAAGTTAATAAATTGAAACAGGGCACCACCTGATAAATCAGGAAAAATGACTAAATGGCACAATCAGTCTCAAAATGGCTGTTGTTCTATGCGTGCCAGCCTGTGACCAGGTGTGGCGCTATAGAGCAACAGAGAAGGTGTGAGTCCGAGCACAGACTTCTTCAACCAGCAAATGTTACAGAACTGTGTAAAATAACCACAAACAACTTCTCTCATTAGAATATACCAGAATTTATTAATACAAGCATTAAAATAAACAAACACTTGAATCAAGATCCTGATATCTACTAACTAAAAGATGACTAAAATAACAAGCAAATAAAACATTAGATGGAAAAGAGTGTCAACTTATATAGATGTGTGCTGAGGACTGTGTGTGTGTGATAAACTAAGATGACTTAATACTGTGAGGAGGATTCCAACATGGCGGCTGAGATTATGCGGTCACTCGTCCCTTACCAAGATGGCAGACGAGATCACAGGGTGTTCTCATCCCCCACCAAGATGACCGTTGACTCACATGATAGGGCGCTGCAAGATGGCGGACGAGGTCACATGTAACCTCATCACGAAGATTGTTAGTAAGGAGAAAGAGGAAGACAGTAAAATCAACAAAGCGAAGGTGATTCCTAACCACCGATGCTGTGATGGCTTCGAGGATTTCCACAGAGGACGGAGAGTGTGAAGCAGACGTCTGCACTCTTGTCCTGATCGTTTGTTTGGAAATCGGGGCGCGATCACGTAGTGGTGAAGAAACACAGTGATCACATGGATAAATACGCACCGGCGGATTACCGGTGGGCTCAATTGTGAACAGTGTCACAGTAAGCACAAAAATATTAACTAAGCTACGTAACTCTTCCCAGACACAAAAGCCTCTTACGTGGATCACACTGGAAGCGATCGATGGGGTTGTGAAATCCGTGGAACTGGATTGATGACCCAGGATCGGTAGTATAGGGCAGGAACGTACGCTCTGCTGATATCCAGGAGCGGCTCTCCTCCTCTTTCTCTCTCTTCGTGGTTAACGTAGAGATGCGGCGTTGCGCAGCAACAGCAGTCAGGCTGTCTTCCTTTCCGGTTCGTCTGAGGCCGGTTACACGTCCGCAGCACCCGGGTGATTCCTACACCTTGTTTCTTCCGTATGTCGCAGCTCACTCCATGTGGCGCATCACGATCGGACAAGGCGTGTGACTGTTGTCGGACAACCAGAGGGATCTGCAGACAGGTCGCCAGGGAAATGCAGGCCTTCAGCTATTTATCTTACTGGAGCAGGCCTGAGAGAAAATGCACCTTTTGCTTTGGGTAGTGGAGGTCAGAGAGAACGAGTGGGAGGAGGGAGCCGGTATTTACGTCCGCCTTTGCCAGGAACCCCTGCTGGGAAGTGGCGATTCTCTGCCAGTTAGAGGGTATGACATCACTATCATCTTGTTGTAAAACAATAAACATTGCAAAGCATGTTGGGAGTTGCAGTCATTCCAGTGGTCCTTTGTCTCACAAACCATGCGGTCTCTGTAACTCATGGCCTGTGGCCCAACACCTCCGTGCATTCAGCCAACTGTGGGTCATCTTTAAAAATGTGAGGTGGCACGCTTTAAACAGAGTGACAGTGAAAGTTGGCAAATAAATTCATAAATATGTTCCTCATTGCACTTGTTCCATTTCCTCCTCCACCCTCTATATTTTAGGTTGGCAAAGTCATTAAAGCCACTCTATGTAACAATGCCACTCCTCACCACATGGAGGGTGTTTAGATCTGCTGCGCTGACAGAAGAGTCACAGAGCATACTGAGCTTATGAGTGAGGACAATCGGGCACATCTTGTGATCCAACTTTGTCCCACCAGAGGTGCTCTACATCACGTCCTACACCATGGGGTGACACGCACACTTTCTTTTGACACGCTGCCCCTATAAGGTCAGAAGTGATGCAGCTACATAGAGCGGCTATAAGAGCCAGGAACAGGGGTGGCTTTTCTTCTGTAGGTAAATGGCTGAGTAGCAGCTCAGTGAGCATCGCTGTCCTTGAAAACAAAGTAAAGAGTTAAATGGAGGTGGTTCAGGCATGAAAAGGTTCACTCTTTCATCGAGTTCAACTTGAAAGGCAGTGAATCTTCATGTATAATCTTCATGAAGAAGTTAGCTTCTATTTTACGTTCAGAAAGTCTTGAAAAGAATAGCCTTGCTCGCACACATCCCCGTTTGTCTAATTTTTTTTTCCCTTGCTCAGTCCTAAAATGTCAGGACACATTCGAGATCTAATGCGAGCAGCTAGATGCCTTCCAGTTTTCTTCTCTTTTTATTCTTTTTTGGGTAAAGCTCTTCAGAGACGAAGTTGAGGATTTAGTGAAGACACAAGATCAAGAGGTCACCAGTGAAGCTGATTTATGCAAAAGCAGAAAAAGTGGCATTCTATGAAAAATGTAAATGTTATTTCCTCCTGGATGAGAGGTGAAGTTCGTTGGTGGTACCGCTGCTGTCTGCAGCCACTGAGAGTAAAAAGATGTCTGGGCTCTGACAGGAAGACAGTAGAAGTAAAACAATCTGTCCAGGACTCCAGCACCAGACCCAACTTCTGTCCCCCGGTGTGAAAGCCATCATGACTGATGACGCTTCAAGAATAAAACTTATAATAAGAGAAAAGACAGGGCTGACAACAAAATGTTTTTTGGAAATCCACTAACTCAAAACACAAGAAAACATTTTTGACTGTATAAAGTGCTATATGACCTTGACTTCAAGGAGTAACTAAGAAAAAGTTGTTTTTTTCTAATTCCCTGGTAGCTTTTATTTACAGTGAAGAGGAGACAGGAAGGTGGGGAAGATGCTAACCAAAGGGTTGCAGGTTGGGAGTTAAACCTGCGACTGCTGCTGGTTTTTCTGCAGCACACATACGACTGAAGCTGCAGAGAGAAACCTGAATATGGTAAATTAGGTATGTCGTCAATGATCTGAAAAAAGAAACTACGAAGATTACGTCTGCAGAGTGACTCAGATGCAACTGTGTTTGTGAGCGGCAGCAAGTCAGTCCTTCTTTTCGTCTGCTGCAGAGATGATTTTCTTTCTTATTTATGTCAGTCGTTCACCTCTAACAGAGATCTGCTTTTTTCCTTTCTCTTTATTTCTTCACCAGAAAAAAATACAAAACTCCAAAATCCACCCATTCATCAGTTCATTCAAACATCCATCCATCCTTTCATCCACCCACCCACCATTCACCATCCATCTGCCCATCTATCAATTATTCAAACATCTATCCACCATCCATCCATCAATTATTTAAACCTCCATCCACCATCCATCCATCCACCATCCATCATGCATCCTTTCATCCACCCACCCACCATCCATCCATCTATCCACTCATCTATCAATTATTCAAACATCTATCCACCATCCATTCACCCACCCATTCATGATCCATCCATCAATTATTTAAACCTCCATTGACCATCCATCTACCCTTTCTCCATCCATCCACCATTCATCCATCCACCCATCCATCCACCATGCATCTATCTATTCATCCACCCATCCATCCATCCTCCCATCTGTCCATCCAACATCTACCATTCATCCACACACTCACCCACCCACCACCATCCATCCATCCACCATCCATCATGCATCCTTTCATCCACCTACCCTCCATCCATCATGCATCCTTTCATCCACCCACCCACCATCCATCCATCCATCCATCCGCCCATCTATCAATTATTCAAACATCTATCCACATCCATCCATCAATTATTTGAAACCTCTATCCACCATCCATCCACCATCCATCCACCCGTCCATCCACTATCCATCTTTTCATCCACCCACCATCCATCCATCTATCCATCCACCATTCATCTATCAATTATTCAAACATCTATCCACATCCATCCATCAATTATTTGAAACCTCCAGCCACCATCCATCCACCCATCCATCCACCATCCACTATCCATCCTTTCATCCACCCACCTTCCACCCACACATCTATCAACTATTCAAACATCTATCCACATCCATCCATTAATTATTTGAAACCTCCATCCACCCGTTCATCCACCCGTTTCATCCACCATCATCCTTTCATCCACCCACCCACCATCCATCCATCCATCCATCCATCCATCCATCCATCCATCCGCCCATCTATGAATTATTTAAACCTCCATCCACCATCCATCCATCCACCATCCATCATGCATCCTTTCATCCACCCACCCACCATCCATCCATCCAACCATCTATCCACTCATCTATCAATTATTCAAACATCTATCCACATCCATTCACCCACCCATTCACAATCCATCCATCAATTATTTAAACCTCCATTGACCATCCATCTATCCTTCCTCCATCCATCCACCATCCATCCACCATGCATCTATCTATTCATCCACCCATCCATCCATCCTCCCATCTGTCCATCCAACATCTACCATTCATCCACACACTCACCCACCCACCACCATCCACCCATCCACCATCCATCCATCATCCATCCATCCATCCACCCACCCACCCATCCATCCATTTAAACATCTATCCATCATCCATCTATCTATCCATCTATTAATTATCTAACCTTCCATCCACCATTCATCTATCTATCCATCCATTATCCAACCATCCATCCATCAATCTATCCTCCATCATCCATCAGTCCATCCATCCATCCATAAAGGTGAACTTGAAAAAATAGCAAATGACACAATATGTAGACGCCTGGGTCATGTGAGCATAAGTCTAAGGTTGACAGCTTTCTTTGGGTGTTTTTCCTGCCATGATCGTTGGTTTAAGTTGTGTTGCTGCTTGTGAACGTAAGAAAAATTGCAGTTCCTTGAATGACCATTACAGGCTAGCTCCAAAAGCGTAATCTCGTTCGCAACATGGTTGCAACTGCATGTTCAAAGTAGCACAGAATGTATAGCCTGCTGGTCTGGTGGGCTTCATAAAGACATAGTTTACCTCTGTAAAACAGTTCCAGGATAACCGGAAGCACTGGTAGTGTGGTATGTGGGCTGTCTGGTATTGGGATGCTATCAGTAAATCCTTTGGACTCTGTGGGTTGTGGGGAGGAGGGATATCCTCCCACAGATGCCATCAGGTCTCATCAGACTGCTGTCGTTGGAGTCTGAAGACCAAATGAACACCTCAGATTCTTTGCTGTGTTCTTTCAGCTCTTCCTAGAAAGAATTTGCTGAAATAATGAGAAAAAAACACCCTTTCTCCTCCTTTTCATTTCCTGCCCTGCAGTGTCCTAGATTTCTCTTCACTTCTTTATCCACCAGCCTCTTGTGTTCAGCGGTTTGGGTCTTATGTGATAGTCATTTGGTTCGGTGTCTCTCTGGGTTCCTGCACAACATTGACAGGAATCTCAGAAGCTTTGCGTGCATTTCGTGGTAAAAACTATGAAAGGCGGCTGCGGTAAACATGCGGGGACAGAAATGTGTGCCTGGGAATTTTCATGTCATTTCTAAGAAGATTGTATATTTTACATTTAATCAGCTCTGTCAGAGGACTGCAGTCGGAGCAGACTGTTGGTTTGCCACGTGCACATTTCAAGACGTAAGCGTCTTGTGTTGCTTGTAAAGGGGTCTTATAAAAAAAAGTAAATAAATAGAAATAAATAAAAACTAAAACTGACCAAATTCAGCAGCTCAGCTAAAAAAACAATTAAAATAAAAAACAAAGCTTTGGAAGGTGAATAAAACTGAACAGAGCTCCTTGTGAAGTGTGAACACTGAAGTCATTTATTGTGTGCGTGATGATTGTTTGAGTGGGAAAACAGGTGTTCAGCGCTTTGATCCCAAATGCTCCAGTAACCAATCTGGCTTAGTTGGTCACGGCTGCCAAACACACACACACACACACACCAGTCTGTTCAGGAAGAGCAGAAATAAAACCCAAGGTGTCTCAAAAGCATTGTACAGACAGAAAAATAATAATAAAAAAAAAAAAAACTAAGAACAAAATAAGTGTGAGAACACCTACATGTCGACCTTGAAAGTGCAGCATTAATACTTCCAGTCAATCGTTTTCCTCGTAACTGTAGTGTAACTCAAGTGTCTCAGCAGGTACAGTGACAGGCAGGTCACAGGCTGCTGGACTTGAGCTGATTTCCTTTGTCGCTCCATCAGTGCAGCAGAACAAGCTGTAAAATATTCAAAATCTCCAAAGAACAGTTGACTTCTGCAGATTGTGTGGCAGCTGTGGTGGGGTGTCACGTTTCTGGCCACCTCATGATTGGAGATCATGGTTTGCTGTCACCAGCCAGCTGCTGGCTTCATACCTGCGAAGAGTCTGTGGGTGCAGGATATGAACGACACAGCCACAGGCAACGAAAGTCGGCCTCACATGTGCCCAGCACATTAACAGGCATCAGAAGGGCCTGAGGCCAGAATTCAGCTTACGACTAAACATTTATTATCAGAATTTAATTTGTTGCCCTGGGTGACACAAAACAAAAAAACTCAGCCACACACTGTTCCGGCAACAAATAAAAGAGACCCCCGACGGTATCCGAGAGTCTAAAACCACTTCCTCCTTAACTCATTCACTGCCATTGGTGTCTATAGATGTCACTTGGGTCTAATGACGTCTATAGATGGCCGGTTCATTCTACTGCAGATTACGAAGGAATGGAAAACGGTAGGAACAAATTTCTTTTTCCTGAGGACAGAAGAGACTCTACCCTTTATCATGGGGGCGTCAGTGTTCACATAGTCATGAAATACAATATGTGCAAAGCTGTAACCTCTGTGGGCTTCGGAAGATTGGTAAACAGACTCTGCAGCTGTGCTGGCAGTGAATACGTCATGGCAGGAGATGGAATGAACCATTTGTGGTTTTATATATTTTTACTAGGTATGGGCAAGTTAATGCATTATTATCGCGCTAACGCATTAATTTATTAATGCCAACATTTATTTTATCAAGCGTCAATGCATGCTTTAGTTTTGAAAAGTCTGTTACTGGCTGCTGCGGAACTGGAAAACGATTGGAGGAAAAACATGCAGAAAAGCTAAAACAGACATGGAGAGCGATAAAAATCTGTGTACTTTACAGTTCGGGGAGGAACTCAGGTAGCAATATTAACAATTCTGTCTGAAAACAAAAATTCTGGACAACAACAAAACTATTGCATCATTCCTCCATGTTCCATCATATCTGCTCCATGTGTTCACTGTCCTGCTGTTCTCTAGCTGGTTACTGCAGTGCGGCTCCATCTAGTGGCACAGATGATAACAGAAAGTCTAGTCCTCGATTATAAAACAAATTCAGTTCTGCGGCCCGTTTTTTAATTTTATAGTTTTAATCCAAGTCTAAAATTGAAATATTAAAAAAATTTCCTTTTTTTTGTGTTAGATTTAAAAACGAAAAATGTAATAAAATGTCACTTTTAATTTTTTTCAATTTTTGATTGACAATTAAAAATGGAAAGAATGAATGATACACAGATTGGTAAAGTTACTGAACTTTAACATGGACATTTTCATTTTAAAGTTCTCCCAGACGGAGGATTGGACAGAAACAAGGTTATTTGTAACAACTGACAAGTTGAACTCCCCGTTAAAAGTTTCTGCTGTTACCTCAGAAATTACCTGTTTTAATGTTCAGATTGTGCTGAGCCACAATCATTTTGTTGGATTTTGTTTGTAGACTTTTTTTTTTTCATGAAAACAGGATTACTTTAATGCCCCGACAGTGGCCATAAGCTTTATTTTATTTTACATTTTTTTAAGATGAGATTTACACTAAATATGTGTTACTGACTAGTGCTGATGTTAAAAGTGTTTGAACAACAAATGTTATGACACTTTAGTTCATATGGCAGCAGAACATTTCAATAAAAGTGCATTTTACACTACTTTTGAATTCTTTGATTTTTTGTATACAATGCGATTAATCGTGATTAATCAGGGAAATAATGCGATTAATCGCAATTAAAAATTTGAATCGTTGCCCAGCCCTAATTTTTACATGTTGCAGTATGAACAAAATTAACTCCTTTCAGTCGTCTTGGATGTGAAATCTAACTATGGAGACCAAAAGTGCTTGTTTTGAACCAGACTGTAAAAGACTCCGTTTCGGAGCCGGACACCAGCTGTCAGTCAGAGAACTGCGGCTAAACAGATTTGACAAACCCTGAGATGTGAAACTTGGATCTTCTGGCGTCAGATCAGGGGTTAAGAGTTGCTTCAGTCAACTCTGAATGTGTTCACTCTGAGTGGCAGGAAGGAAAAGGAGCGCAGTTTGGTTGTATTTTAATCCCGAAAATGAAACAACGGCAAGTTGTGTAGTTTGTAAAAGGCTGTAAAATACAGTGGAAACCCTACAAATGTATTTAAGCACATGAAAAACCATGCACAAGAAAATGAAGAGCTGCAGAAATGGAGAGAGGAGAAGAGACATCCCCCATTCCTTGACCCTGACAAACTCTCAACCCTGACAGAAGTCATTGCTAGATGCCTTTCAGTCCAACAGAGAGGATCCAGGTAGATCAGAGTGGTCATCTTCAGCATCACTTCATATTAACTTTTAAAGTACCTGTTACTCAACTCGGTTACTGGAGACAACTCAAAAAAATATAATTAAGACCTTGAAATAGCCCAGTACATGTCATGTATCCCATTAAAAGGTGTTATTCAAGATAAAATAACATTAGATAATTCTTTATTTATCCCACGGAGAAATTTATAGAGTTAAAGCGACAGGAAAGTGCACACAGTGCAAGAAAAATTATACAAGTATTGAAAGCTATAATATCATAAGAGGTGGACTAGAAACAACATTTACATTTACAACAGTTTAACTCCAAGGAATTTTTACACAAAAATGTTAATTGTGATAATAAAGTATTTTGCTGTCACCTACAAAGTTTTCCATAATTCTATCCTAGTTTGTAACAAAATAATCCAAAGACAAAAATCACAAAAACACCAAATGGTCAGCAGTTTCATTATAGATCAACCTTAATATGAAAAAATATTGGTATCGGTATCGTTATCAGCGATACTGGTCCTGTATTTACTTGGTATTTGACCGATACCAAAATTCCCAGTATCACCCATCTCTAATCAGTGCAGCTCTGGTTCACCACGGCAACATCAGCGAAACAGAAGAGATGCTCCCAGTTTTCATGGTTAGAAAAAGAGCTTTGGTTACAGTGGTGTTGTGAATTTTACATCATTGTTCAGACGTCCCCCCCCTAAACGTGCATTATAAGGCAGATTGCCTGATGCAGTTAAATCTGTTTTGGCTTTATGAAGCCAAAGTGAGTGACTGTGGTAACTGCCTCTGAGTTTAAGTTACCTCATACTCTTCTTAAACGGGCTTCAGTTAACCCTCTTTCTTGGGGTTAAGTTACCTCACTGCCTAAAAAAGCGAAAACCCACAGTTTCCCTTATTCTGTACATTGTACAGAACCTGCTTTCTGAGATGATCCCCATTTCCTTGACAGTTGTGCCTTCCCACTCTCCTCTTTCAGCCTGTTGTCTCCTGGTCTCTGCATCCAGGTCTTTGGTTTTTTTTTCTGTTTATCTGGACTCTCTATTCAAATAAAGGACATTGTTAGCTACTTCTGCCTCCCTGGTCTTCCACATTTGGGCCCTCCTACTTATCTCTCCCGACGCACGCCTGGGAAATAAGTTCAAACTTTCATCAGGCTGAGTGAACGCCATCATTTAAGGTCAAACTTACACCGCAGAGATGATATCGGTACCCTCTGTGCTTTCATTTGAACAATTTAACAAAATTAGAACTTGATTTCTGGCTCATTAAATACAAGTAAAAGGTTGAAATTTTACATGTTCCGTTTTTGACTAAGATGAATTAGTCACCAGGACAAAACAATAAAAACAACAACAAAAAAACTAACTAAAATTGATGTCATTTCTCCATCTCAGAGAAAGTTTTAAGGAAAGTATTCGGCACACAGAGGAGAGGAAAGTAGCTGCAAAACAGTTGAAGGTGGTCATGCTTGCAAAAGTAATGTCATAAATATTTCTCATTTATCTACAGATTCCACATAAACTGGAATAAATACGAGAGGGAAAAAGAGGAAACGAACTGCACAGATGACAAAAATAGTGCGTGTCTCTGCGTGATTTCCAATTATGCTGCTGGAGGATGAAGATCAGAGCGAAGAGGAGCTCTGCGTTGTTTCCTCCATGACGGAGGCTTGAAAGGCAGCGACTTGCTGCAGGAGGTGCGCGTGAAGCCGCCCACTCGTGAGCACACGTGCTTTTTTTTTTTTTTTTTTTTTTTTTTGAATCTCTTTCCTTTTGTAAGTTCGTGATGCAGATGTGAATCATCTCAGTTTAATCCGGTTTGAGTGACAGTCGCCGTAATTCGCCCCAGAGGCCGGACGGAGAACGATGAGCAGCGGCTGCGGCCCCCCGTGACAGCAGCACCGGATCCTCATAAACCCAGAGATGCAGGCCAGCTCTTTCTTTTTACTCTGTGGGATGAGGATCCCCGTGATTTCCAAAAAAAAAAAATTTCTAATTTGGATTTGTCTGAGAACAGGACAGTTTCCACTTCGTCTTGGTCCGGGGAAGGCAGTGGTGTTTCCGGATCATGTTCACTGGTGTTCACTTCTTCTTTACAGGATGGAGCTGTAACCTCCATTCATGGATGGCTGTGGTGGATATCTTCTTCTCCTTCTGGGAGACCCTGCCTCTCTAAAATGCTCTCTTTATACCACTGAGACACTTGGTTCAGTTGCAGATGTTCCTCCTTTATTGCCCATGTCCCAACTTTTTTGGAGTTGTGCTGCTGCCATCAAATTCTAAATGAGCCAATTATGGATTTAAATATGGATTTATATATTTATATGGATCTCAGCCAGCCTCTTGTCCATCTGTGCAGCTGTCATGATGAAGACTTTAAAGTTTCTCTTATTGAAACAGCACTTGAGTTTTAGCTTTGAAGGTATACCTGAAGACATTAGGGTTAGTGAAGAATCTGAGGTGGAAGCCTGGGGGGAGGTGGGACTGTAAGAGTGGCAGCAAGCTTGATGGGTGAGATCAGACCAGAAACCATGTGGGAAACAAGGACTTCTTGTTCCTTAAAAAGCTCAAGGTGTCTGCCTGAACTGGCTCCTCTCCTGTTTTTGCATTTTACACAGCATCCCAACTTTTCTTTTTTGAATTTGGGCTGTAAATGTATGAATCAGGAATCATTTCTGCTTAACTGTGGTCGATGATTACAGATGTGACGCGTGTCTGTGGGTCATGCTGCAGCTTCATATTGTCCTCCTGAGGACGGACGCGTTGTCCCCGATCAGCTCATGGCTCAGCTGGCTCTTGAACTTCGAATACCTGCACTGTTCTGATCTGCACAAAACATCTGCCAGGCCTGTGAGGATGCATCACGTCGGTTCTTGAGTGCTGCTTGTCAAAAATATGCTCACCTGAATAGTAATGAGGAGGGAAGAAAAAAAAATTAGAACTGAGTCTCACCTCTGCAGATACAAAAAAAAAGCTTTTACCTCCAGCTCATTACAATGGAGGTGAGAGGGATTTCATTTGCATTAATCACAGAACTGAAAAACATCTTCAAGCAATGAAGTGTCTTACCCACAAAATAAGAACCTGAGGAAAACATCAAGAAAGGAAAGTGTGACTGTTGGCTTTGCTGCAGAGGTTAAAATGAGAAGATCTTTAGCCACATCAAACACCACCACACCCCAAACAACAATGTCAATTTACAATTTACACGAATAGATTCAAATTGAGGGATTTTCAGTTTCCCACTTCAGAGGAAAATCGTGGTTCTCTCTATTTAAAATGTGATAAACCCAACTGACAAGACAGAACGAGCTCTTGTTATGACAGGATGGCCAAGCTTTCTGCAAAAAAATATTTTTAAACAGAAGCGGGAAAAAGAAAACATCTGGCAGTGAACTTGGAAAGCTTCAGGGCTAAGAACTGGAAGCACATTTTTCTGTTTTCTCACAAATTAATTGTGCACAAGGAGTACAGTGAAAATGTGACGGTGCCTTTGTAGAGTAGCTGCGTCTGCACGTCACGCTCCTCCGCAACATACCAGGAAAGGTTCCTCATGGGGGAAACAACGTGGCAATAAAACAAATTCAGCTTCTGATTAAGTCTGTGACTCATTCTGTGATAACATTCGCCTGATTTGTGCCGGGAGGTGCTTGTCAACAGTCTACAGTCAACACTTCACACAGCATCCAGCATGACGACACGTGTGAAACATCATTCAAACTTGCCCCTGACCGGAGCAAGCCAAAGGTCACTGATGTTTATTGAGGATATGATTTTTTTTTTTTTTTTATTGTAGGTATATGGTATATTTAGGTATAAATATAGGTATATTTAATCTAACGACCAGCTATAAATGTTATTGAGTTGGAAGCCTCGTGAATAAAGCAGACATTGTGCCTCTTGATTGCATTGTTTTATTTTGTTTTTTGTTGACTGGATGTTTTAATTTAAGAGAAGACAAATTCTTTGTTGTGAAAATCAAGTAGGTGCCATCCGTGATGCCTCTTTTTCTTCGGGTCTGAGGGGTGGGTTTCGGGTTTTTTGGTTATTTTTTTTTCTGGGTTTTCTTTGTTTCTTGTGGTCTTTGTCTCCTGTTTTGTCTTTTCCTGTTTTATTTTGAAAGTCTGTCCATGTCTTGTTGACTTCTATTTTACTCCAGTTCGTCCTGTCATGTCCAATTAGGCCTCTGGTTGCAGTGTTTGTTTTTGTAACTTAGAAGTCAGGTTGAGTTTTGTCAGTGCAAAGATCTGCACAAAGGTTATTTAAGGAATTACTCTGGCGAAAGGCGAACTCTCTCTGCATTTCAAAAAATACCTAGAAAGCTGTGGAACGTGTGAGCAGGGCCGGCTCTACCTAATTTGGTGCCCTAGGCGAGATTACGCCCCGGCGCCTATATCGCCTATGCCAAGAGCCGGCCCTGCGTGTGAGGCAAGCATTCAAGAAAACCTTTTTTTTTCTGCAGCCACCAGGATAGGCTTCATCTCCAGCTAGAGATGGTTAAATCCACTCTTTGTTTAGTTTCCTTCACCCAAAACGTTTAAATGGATTCGCTCACTGAGTCGTTCTCTGAGAATTTCTACAAAAAACAAACAAGCCAATCCCCACCGGGCCTCAAAAAGGTCCAACGTAAATATGTAAACCAGTAAATCTAACTGTGAATATGTTTGTTTCTGCAGCAAAACCGGATTTCTTAAAAGAAAAAACTATTACTGAAGATTGAGCCACTCTTGATCAACCCCCTAGTGGTCATTGAAGAAACTGGAAATTTTATTACTTCTACAATGAGCTCAGCTCTGAAAACTGGACGGTGCCCCTTGATCAGATCAGAGCACATGAAACCTGGAAGAATCCTGACAGAAACCAGATCATTTTTTTCCCACAGACATTTCCACAAGGCAGGCCGCTCTGCCTTGGTGTTTGGATGATGGACACTTTAATTCCAGCTTTTAGGTTTTCTTTCAAGTATCCATTGGAAACTGCACCATTAGAGGGACAACCGGCCTGCAGATGGGGTAGCTGGGAAATCAAAAAAGTAATTATGGGAAGTATGTTCCCTTTTATTGTAGATTTATGGCCAAGTAGGATTTCTTTTAGACTTCCAGGCAGTTCTACACAGCTGAAAGCAGAAAAACAGCTCAGACACTGTTCCTTCGTAGCAAATATACAGATATTGATTCTGATAGAGCTGCACAAAAAGAATAGACACAATCAATGCTGGAAAAAAAATAAAGCTACTCCTGCAGCATTTAGTGTTGTAAGATTGTGCACAATCGATTCTCTAAATAAAGGCCTCCAAGGCTTTTGAAGACTGTGGTTCTGTCTGAAAGCCCCCATGAGGGAGTCAAGCTCCAGCAGAGTGATGACTGACAGACCTCAGGATTCAGATTCGGTCTTGGAGCAACTTCAGAATGAAACCAGCATTCTGTTGGACCTCCAAAGGTCAGGTGCTGCTTCGATCTGTTCAGATATGAAAGACTGGCGCGATGGGGGATGAACTGCAGCACAAATCAGAGACCAGGGTGGTAAAAGGTAAAACTCTCCCACTGTGGGATTAATTTAACCTCAGAAGTGCTCACGTGTCTGTTTGTTGGAATCAGACACAGACGGGCAACATGTTTGTGTTTTTTTCTCTTTTGGCTGTTCTCTTCCTGGAGGTTGCCGCAGTAACCCAGGTCACCCGTCTCTGGTTCTTTTCCTCTTTGATGACAAAGAAATATTCTGCTTCCTCTGGATTCGACTATGATTACCAGGAGGTGGTACCAACGGATGGAGGAGAAACTGCCTCTGGGTGCCGCTGGAGAGCCTCACAACCGGCTACAGAAATGAAGTAGGAGCCCCAACCATACGAGTGTCAACAAAAGATGCCCAGAAATGATGTGCAGGAGAGTAGGACCGCAGGTGAGCAGTTAAAAACCTGTTGATCTGAGGTGTCCTAAACATACCTGTCAGGTATCTCGTTTCAGGCATGAAAATCTCTTTTTTATGTGTGTGTGTGTGTGTGTGTGGGGGGGGGGGGGGGGGGGGGGGTTCAATCGTTTTCATACTTTGCGGTAAAACAAAGTTACTGCTGTTCGCTACAGCTTGTGTTGAATAGGGCCCTGTGGAATCTGCGATCTCGGAATCGCGGAATTGGAGATTAAAAATGGAATTCACTTTAAATGCGCAATATAACAGAACTAAACGGCAGTTTTCGGAAACCCGCAAACTTTTCTTCAAACGCAATCCGCATCTTGGCGGGTACAAGAGCGCGTCCAAATAGCATCAATGCACGTCCACCTGGTCACATGTGGACGTGCACAAACGGCTCTACCTCTCGAATTAACTCTATAAAAAGTGTGATTTGGCCTCAGTTGAACCCCTGAGAAAATAGCAGAGATCGTCTTAAACAGCTTGCTCGCCAGTTAAACCATAGACGACCAGAGCGTGTTTACTGGGAGGACACCAACTATCTGGGACTTTCAGGTAGCTGATAGGAATTGTCTGTGTGAAAATATTTATATGTATATCAGTCCAGAGGAGGAGGAAGGAAGAGGAGGAAGCTCTACAGCAGAGTCCCAGACGAGCTGCAGACGAGCTGCTCTGATCTGGATGAAAAGATGCTCCACAGCGGTTTGTGGGTAGCGAAACCTGCTCTTAAAGGCAATGGATACTGACGCACTGATTGGTTTAACAGGTGGAACACCCTAACCACTCCCATGGATAATGTAGCGGGTAGCGCAGGTCGGATAGCGGGTTTAGAACGCATAGTCAGGGACGTGTGAGGATGATATTCACTCAGGGCTGAGAAGGCTGAAGGTGAAGTTGTAAAATCTAGTCACTTGATATCCTAACCCAGCCATTCCCAAACTTCAGAATACCAAGGCCCAATTTGAAATGTGAAAAATCTCCACAGCCCACCGAAACCTCTAATCACAACTGTGATCAACATTCAGGACTAGAAGCTACGTTCTGATATTAATGTAAGGGGTCAAAAAATAAGGTGACACATGTGTGTGACACATTAAATTAAGATGACAGTAGAATAACACTAATCTGGTTGTTTTATTACATCTTAATGTTTTTTTTAATCTTTTCATGAATATTTACAGTAATTAAAAACATATTTAAAAAAGATCGAGGATTTAAAACATATTTGCTTAACTTTAATGACCTCTCACGGCTTACCTGCAGTACCACGACTGACCACCATCAGCATCTTGCACTTGTCAGTTACACATATTTAGTGTAAATCTCATTTTAAAAAATGTAAAATAAAATAAAGCTTATTGTCACTGCCAGGGTATTAATGTCATCCTGTTTTTATAAAAAAATAAAAAAAAGTCTACAAACAAAATCCAACAAAATGATTGTGGCTCAGCACAATCAGAACATTAAAACAGGTAATTTCTGAGGTAACAGCAGAAACTTTTAACGGGGAGTTCAACTTGTCAGTTGTTACAAATAACCTTGTTTCTGTCAAATCCTCCATCTGGGAGAACTTTAAAATGAAAATGTCCATGTTAAAGTTCAGTAACTTTACCAATCCATGTATCAATCATTCTTTCCATTTTCAATTGTCAATCACAAATAAAAAAAATTAAAAGTGACATTTTATTACATTTTTCGTTTTTAAATCTAACACAAAAAAAACGAAAAATATTTTATATTTTAATTTTAGACTTGGATTAAAAATACAAAATTAAAAAACGGGCCACGGGACTGAATTTGTTTTATAATTGAGGACTGGACTTTCTGTTGTCATTACACATCTGTGCCACTAGATGGAGCCACACTGAAGTAACCAGTAAGAGAACAGCAGGACAGTGAACACATGGAGCAGATCTGATGTAACATGGAGGAATGATGCAATAGTTTTGTTGCAGTCCAGAATTTTTGTTTTCAGACAGAATTGTTATTATTGCTACCTGAGTTGCTACCCGAACGGTAAAGTACACCGATTTTTACCATTTTCCATGTCTGTTTTGGCTTTTCCGCATGTTTTTCCGTCAATACTTTTCCAGTTCCACAGCAGCCAGTAACAGACTTTTCAAAACAAAAGCATGTGAGCATCATGCGTTAACGCGCGATAAAATAAATGTCGGCGTGAATAAATTAATGCGTTATTGCGATAATAACGCGTTAACTTTCCCAGCCCTACAAGCAATGTTAAATGAACAAAAAATATGCAAGTCCCTTCAAATACACACGTGGAAAAAATTGTTGGTACCCTCAGTTAAAGAAGGAAAAACCCACAATTCTCACTGAAATCACTTGAAACTTACAAAAGTAACAATAAATAAAAATTTATTGAAAATCAAATAATCAAAATCAGCCATCACTTTTGAATTGTTGATTAACATACAGTTGTCTCAGGTTTGATGGGTGTCTTCTCCAAATGGCATGTTTCAGCTCCTTCCACAGATGTTCAATGGGATTCAGATCTGGGCTCATGGAAGGTCCACTTTAGAATAGTCCAACGCTTTTCTCTCAGCCATTCTTGGGTGTTTTTGGCTGTGTGTTTTGGATCGTTGTCCTGTTGGAAGACCCATGACCAGCGACTGAGACCAAGCTTTCTGACACTAGGCAGCACATTTCTCTCCAGAATGCCTTGATAGTCTTCAGATTTCATTTTACCTTGCACACATTCAAGACACCCTGTGCCAGATGCAGCAAAGCAGCCCCAAAACATTACTGAGCCTCCTCCGTGTTTCACCGTAGGGACAGTGTTCTTTTCTTCGTATGCTTGGTTTTTGAGTCTATGAACATAGAGTTGATGTGCCTTACCAAAAAGCTCCAGTTTGGTCTCATCTGTCCAAAGGACATTCTCCCAGAAGCTTTGTGGCTTGTCAACATGCATTTTTGCAAATTCCAGTCTCGCTTTTTTATGATTTTTTTCAGCAGTGGTGTCGTCTCCCATGAAGTCCACTTTGGCTCAAACAACGACGAATGGTGCGATCTGACACTGATGTACCTTGGCCTTGGAGTTCACCTTTAATTTCTTTGGAGGTTGTTCTGGGCTCTTTGGATACAATTCGAACGATCCGTCTCTTCAATTTGTCATCAATTTTCCTCTTGCGGCCACGTCCAGGGAGGTTGGCTACTGTCCCGTGGGTCTTGAACTTCTGAATAATATGAGCCACTGTTGTCACAGGAACTTCAAGCTGTTTAGAGATGCTCTTATAGCCTTTACCTTTAAGATGTTTGTCTATAATTTTTTTTCGGATGTCCTGGGACAATTCTCTCCTTCGCTTTCAGTTGTCCATGTTCAGTGTGGTACACACCTTTTCACCAAACAGCAAAGTGACTACTTGTCTGCCTTTAAATAGGCAGACTGACTGATTATGAGTTTGGAAACACCTGTGATGTCAATTAAAGGACACACCTGAGTTAATCATGTCACTCTGGTCAAATAGTTTTCAATCTTTTATAGAGGTACCATCATTTTTGTCCAGCCCTATTTCATTAGTTTGTTTTTTTAAATAATTATGTTAATCAACAATTCAAAAGTGATGGCTGATTTTGATTGTTTAATTTTCAATAAATTTTTATTTATTGTTACTTTTGTAAGTTTCAAGATATTTCAGTGAGAATTGTGGGTTTTTCCTTCTTTAATGGAGGGGTACCAACAATTTTGTCCACGTGTGTAAATACTCTTCATAGATACCCCCTTTGTGTTTCCATTTAGGCTATAATGAATCTTCACATTATGTCAATGTGGCTTTATTCACAGCCGCACTACTTCCTGAACTTCAGCCAGCTGCTTTGTTTCCTGTGTGCCATCATGGGACAAACTGATTAATCCAGGTGTGTCTGACCTCTCAGCAATGATCAGACACACCTGGATTGATCAGTTTGTCCCATAATGGCACGCAGGAAACAAAAGAGCTGGCTGACGTTCAGGAAGTAGTGTAGCTGTGATTTTAGCTTTTTTGTACATCAAAAATATAAGAGATACTGCAGCTTGGTTGGGATGGTGGGACTGCTCGTGTATGACCTAAAGTAATTCTGCAGCCATCTGCAGCCCCCTTTTCAGTACCCTGTGCTGGGTGGGCATGTGGCAGAATCCAAACGTGACAAAAATATTCTGGGGTAGAAATCATGTAGAGTTACTTACTCTGCCTTTAAAGGACAAATCTGCTCAAAAAAAGTTCCTGTCGTGCAAAAGTGGAGTCTCAGGCGATGCCGCGTATTTCTAAGGTCTGTTTAGGATGTGATGCAGGAATAATATGGCTGCAAATGTCAATACACCTGTTCGTGTTCTTATTAGGCTTGTTTTGAAGTGAGATGGAAGTGTCACCAGTGACTTGTGTTTGAAATGCAGCGACACAAATGTGTGTGTGTGTGTGTGGGGGGGGGGGGGGGGGGGGGGGGGGGGGGGGGGGGATTCAAACGTTCCAACAAATATGTACGGGTTTCAGAATAAGTTCAAATAAAAATCATCCAGACACACACACAAAAAAGACTACATTAGCACCTAAGAGGCTCCGATTCTTCACCCAGAAACTGTGATTCCCATTCAGACAAGCAGCTCCGTGCAGGTTTCATTGCTTTACATTCATCACCAAAGGTCTGTATGTGAGTATGCAAGAAAAAAAAGGATATTCAAAAGTGTAGCCTTTTCAGCGTTCCAGACTCCAGCGGGGTTTTTGATGTGAGCAGAGCTCAGGTTTACAGAGGAGTTTTGTTGTTGTTTTCCCCTCTCTTTTCTCAAGAGCAGGATGCTTGACAGGAGACGCATGATGACAACACCTGACACGTCTGCATAAATGAGGCATGCGGCCCAAAGAGGCTCTTTAACAGCTTTAGCAGAGGGACTGTGCCAGTTTCCAGACAGAGGAGCATCTTGGAGTGTCTGTCTCACTGAGCCACCCCGATACACAGACTTTTTTCCGTAGCAACAGGCTGACCTCGTTTCTATGGTTATGGAATCTCTTCTGCATTTCTTTCAGAACATGAGCATGTGGGCGCTGCTCAACCTGCGGCAGGTGCTTCACTTAATCAACAAAGGCGGGATGGGGAGACGCAGCTAATAAACATGCCAGAAGTGGATCCGGAGCTCGCATCTCCTCTCATAGCCGATTCAGCTTTTAGAGAGAAACTGATCTGCAGATAGCAGACAGGTGACGCTGCTTAAGATGCCGTGTGCAGGTATAATCTTCTCAACGGTTCTCAGTCGTGAAAACTGCACAAAAGATGGATCAGAAAAAGAGGTTGCCCAGAATTTAGTTTTTACAACTTTCTTAGAGTACGTGTGGATGATAGTTTGGTTTCCAACTTCTTATTCTGCCCCTCCCTTCTATCACAGAAATCCTGACTCAATCTCTGCACGGTTCCTCGTTTCTCTCCCCCCTCAGAGCTCTGCCTTCCTGTCGTTGCTACGCAACAACTGAAGTAACGAGAGTCATTATTGGATAAGTCATTAACTGAAGGCAGGAAGCATTCCAGATCAGGAGACATCTTACTCCTAATTTATCACATCAGCAGGACAAAGCACACGAGGCTGTGTGAAAGTGGAGCTTTTCTGTGCAGTGCAGCCACTCAGTGCGATGAGTGGTCATGACAGCTGATGATGAGTGGTCGCCCCCCCGCTGATGCAAAGCAGCGCCATCGAGGCTTTTCCTCCTCCTGGTCCCCAGAGTCCGGAGCCACACCCAAGCCCCTGATCCCGCGTGACCCCCTCAGTGGTTCTAATTCTATTTCCTGCTGCCAGCTGCTCTGAGTGATTACTCTGGCCGGCTCCGTGCATGACGGAGTGGGACTTGGAGGAGGGAGGCGGGGGGGCCTCCGACTACCAGTGTGCATTTATGGGAGAGTGTGTGTCCGTCCATCTGCTGGAGTGTGTTTCTGCACATTATGTACACAGACCCGAGTCTTTGCTCAGTGCCACAGGAGTGAGGGGAGGTGGGGGTGGGGGTGGGGGGGTCCCCTGGCACAAAAGTGAAGGAAAGAAAAAAAAAAAAGACAACAACACAGAGAGCAACAAATGCTGTTGCAGTGAAGCATCCCCCGTTTACATCAGTGGTGTTGAGGTGGCACACAGAACAAGCAGCTTCAGCCCCCCCCCCCTCATGAACACCTTTCTCTGAGCTTTTGTCAATGCCTTCTTTGTCATTTCAGCGAGAGCGTTCAATACGTCTGATGATGCCGTGACCCCACTGAAGCTCTGCAGTGTCGGGTTTTGGGTTTTTCAGCTCCACCGCTGCTTTCGGTTCACCTTGCTGCATGGCAACCGGACAAAGCCAGCCCTGTACTCGGCAGGAAGCTGGACTCACTAAGAACAGCGGTGGTGAAGAGCGTCGCATTGAACAACCTGAAAGCTATAGAGGACAATAGCTGAGACCGTCTGCATCTGCTGGCCAGACAGAAGGGCGGCAGGAGCTCAGGAGATCCTTTGTCCCCACTCCAATAAGACTTTTTAATCTGTCCTTAACCACCCTCCTCTCACCCTCCATGCCAACACCCACCCAAATGCACACATCTCTATCTCACTCCCTGCCACAACACGGTACTGTGCTCTGGATTGTTTTGTGTTTTGTTCCAGAGGTAGCAACGAGCTAAGGGTGCAACAATACAGGTGGCTCACGGTACGGTCCGTACTTTGGTTTTTGTGTCATGGTTTCGGTACAGATTCGGTACAGTTTCCGACCACCTGCTATCCTAAACCCGCGATTGCAAATTACAGAGTTTGCGGAAAGCGCAACCTGCATGCCGGCGTGTAAAAGAGGACGTCCAAATGGCATAAATGTGTGTCCACCTGGTCACATGTGGACGTACATAAATGGCTCTACATCTCGATTACGCATCACTATATTACTTGCATAAGTTTTTATTCTCCTGAGGTCAGAGGATGTCTGGTCAGCAGTTGTGGTGGATGTGGGAATAATCATAGCCAGACACGTCAGTCTGTACAGCTGTGGCATGATCTCATTCAGGTGTCTGCTGTGGAGGAAACCAAGGAGTTCTTTGTCTCTGGTGTCAAGCTGGAAAAGGTTGGATGCGGGAATTTATTTCCGATATGTCTTATACTGTTGGTGGTCGAGGAGAGACAGGAACATTAATTGTTCGTGATCTTTAAATGCGCATCCAATGATTAGCTCTGCAGTATTTTAAAAAGCACATCAGCTGCACCAAGATGTACAACTGGTAACAACTGGATCTTACGCAGGTAAGATCCAGGTTTATGGAAGTGGAAGATTGCGTTCTTTGCGGGGGAACGCCTCTCCCGCTACGCGCTAGCCCTTAATAGCGGCTTTAGGAGGTTTGGCGGAAGATCGGGCCCACAGACTGTAAAGTTTCTGTTAACTGTTTCACTCCCTCATCGGTGTATTCAACAGCAAAACCAAAATGCTCCCACACCGGTGATTTAAAAAAGTTTTTCCCAGTTTCTCTGCTACCACTGGCCCTGCCTGCTTTTTTTTTTTTTTCTGCGTCTATGAGCTGCAGCCAACCGGCCAAAGTGTGATCGGCTGGTCACTGTGAGTGAGCGGAGGCGAGTGGACACTGACATGCAGTGGCGGCCTGTTGACTAAAAGTCCAATGCAAAGTTATTGGAACATAAATACCACGGGACATAAAAGTGTATTGTCCCATGCAGGTTATATCGAATGGTTCAGTATTTTACCGAGTACCGTTGCATCCCTACCATGAGCGCATGGGGGTGTCGTGTTTGCAGCCTGGCAACTGAGCTGACACGCGCCGTTGGCAGGTAACGCAGGTAACGCAGGTAATCTCTCACTCTCTGGTGCTAGTTGCTGTTGCTGGTCTGTGAGTTCAATTAACAACACCAAAGAAATAAAAATAAATAAGAGCGATTATGCTCACAGCTTTCACAGCTCACAAGTTCACTGAAAATGACAAGCAGCTAAAGTCATGACAGCTACCTGCAGCTAACTGATACACCTGAGAAAGCTCACCCATGAGGTGATCTACTGAATCATCTCAGATTTAGCTTGAAGAGGGTAAGCACGCCTGGCGAAATGGAAACTGTCACGTGGTCTGACCAGTCAGAGTTTGGAAGTATTAGACTCTTAATGTTGATAAAATGAGCAGATATAGTTTCAACATTTCATATAGCTGTTTGAACTGATTGTAATAAAGTTATACTTATAAGCAATACATTTTATTGTGTTTTAAATGTACATTTTAAACAACATACATACTCTTTTCAACACAAACTTCTTGAATTTGTCAACTTGATTGAACCTTTTGGTCTTTGACAGTGTATTTGACAAAAAAATCTCTAAATTGCAGCACATTAGGATGAGATCATGTCCGTCAGAACCTCTGTGGGAAATGTCTCAGACTCGGGCTAACGCTGGAGCTGGAAACGTTCACACCTCCGCAGGCCTGCGTGCTTGGAAGGCTGTCTTTTTATTCAAACCTGACAACAGCATTTTCACTGTTGTGGGAACCGAGCCTTTACAATGTGAGGCCACCCACACCATCCAGCCTCGCAGACTTAATGCAGCAAGCCCACAGATGCTCGCTGGTGGCTGTGGGGGAAAAGTCGATCTGGCAAATGTCAGAAATTGTCCACCGTAGCAGCTGAAGAGGCGGACGCTCAGCACTTCAACACGAACGACCACTCTGAGCCCAAGAGACACCTCTGAAACTGACCCTTGGGACTCCCCCGGTGGTCCTCAGTTAGATTAAAAGAGAGCAGAGGAGCATTAGATATTGATTAATATCTCATATAGAACTCAGCTGATTCAGCCTTTTTAATCACGTTAATGAGGTCAGAGACTGAGGGTCGTGTGGAGGATGTTTTCATCCCGCCAGGCACCTCCAGCCACATTTCACTCTGCTGCTGCAGCTGAACCAGTTTGATTTTCGACTGAAGCCAGCTGCTTAAATTCTACAAGGTTTGCTCTTCCTTTTCTTTACCACCGACTCACATCGCAATTGAATAACATTGATCACCAGGAGTACGGGGGGGGGGGGGGGGGGGGGGGGGGGTTCTGTTGACTCTGCCTTCATCTGCAGAAATGGGGCTTCGATGCTCAACCACAGAGTCTAATAACGTCTCCTGTGGAGTGAATATGTTTGAAACTAAGCAAATGTTATCACAGAGAGCTCCTCCGTTCATGTAAAACAGAACCATCAGAGATTCCTGCAGCTGTTATCCTTGGAGACCAAATCTGCATGACTGTTTCAGCTGCTATTCATTTAAGAGCTGATTTTGAGAATAAAGGCTACAGGATCTGTGGAGGATGAGTTTTAAACAGGAATTTAAACAGGTATACACTGGCGTTTGCACTGGAATATGTCGGTCTTCATTGATCCTCATGTTGTATTATTTTTAAATGCACATCAGGTTTTGCATCTCTGACCTGAAGCGTATTCCAAGCAAAATTGGTTCAGGGATAATTTAGCATTAGTAAGGGGATTATATATACATATATATATATATATATATATATATATATATATATATATATATATATATATATATATATATATATATCTATATATATATATATATATATATATAAACATAAAGAAACTAATGTTTTTTGAAATAGGTGATGCCAATTGGTGATGATGATTTGGTACAGAAGCAGAATTCATGAAAGGCTGAGGCTCTGACGAGCAAAGATAGACAGAAAATCTCCAATTTGCCATCAAAGTTGTGAGAAAAAACATTGAAATATTACGATTTTTAAAAAGAATGTTCCTCTGAGGAAGATTAAAAGGGATTTGCATATTTGTCAATCTACAGTGCAGGATATTATTGAATGAGTCAGGAACTCTGGAGGAATTTTAACGTGCAGAGATGAGACTAAGCCAGAGACCTGCGATTTCTGATCTCTGATCTTAGTCATCGACAGCTCATCATACCACATGGACGAGGGATTGCTGTGGAGAGGACTCATCTGAGATGGTGGCCACATTTACTTTGCCATTTTTCTTTGATTAGGATTTAATATTATAATTTCAGTTAATGATGTTTGCTCTGGGTCTCTGTAAACCTAGAGACAACTTGCATTGTAATAGACTCTATACAAATAAAACTGAATTGAACTTTGTGAGAACTCTGTCTTGTGAAATGGGTCTGATACACCTCCATCTAATCACAGTCATTTCCACCAGTACAGAACGTAACCACTCGCACTGAGGCGAGGTGGACCTCATGTGAGTTTTCATGCAGAAGCATCCAAGAAAACAAGCAAGCCGGCTGCAGAATAACCAATAACACCTTCGGATCAACAAGTTTTTACTGCCAAACTGACAGCATTCATTCACCAGCAATCCCAATCCAGTGCAGCTGTCTTGGATGTCTTGATACTTGTCCTGTTGTTGCTCTGCCTTCATCACATGCTTTGTTTCTCTGACTGCCTGCATCTGTATCCAGTGGTGTCCAGAGGGAAGTTTGTTCTGCATTTGTTGGCACTGGCCCTGAAAATCAAAATCAAATCCAGAGGAACCAGACTAATTCTTTGTACTGAAGACAAAAAGAATTGGGATCGGTGGCCAGGCTGTTGCAATGAATCATCGCTGGTTGATGCTGAGCAAGTATTGCAGGTCAACACCACAGCTTCAGCTCTTTAGATATAACATTACAATGCAAACCTCCACACATTCCTCTACACCACACAAACGTCACAGGCACAACGCTCATCGCTGCCTGTCTTGTGTCTTGTCTGTTTTTTCGTTCTCCTCTGTGGGTGATTTTAGTCCTCTGACAGAATTGGGGTTTTGGGAGTCAATAAAAAATGTTAGATCAGACTGTCAAAGAGGGCTGGCAGAGGACACACTAACGTGCAAGTCAACTAACATCTGCTGCATCATTAAACTGCATTGATATCTGACTCAAAATGAAAAAGAAAAACGGTTTTGCCAGATTGTGGCACAAGCCGTTAATGAGCATTCGTTAAAAAAAAAAAAGAAGAAGAAGGAAAGAAATGGACCATCACACAGTGGAAATGTCTATAAATGGCCGGATGAACCGGTATTCCAGATTTCTTTTGGGAGAAAATGACACAGTGTGCTTCAAACCACAGACAAGTTTGTATCAGAACTCTTTCCACCTCTAATGCAGAAACTGACTGCAAAGAAATAAAAGTCAAAGTCAGTGTAAGAATCACTGCTTTTTAATTTTTTTTTATTTTCCAGTTTCTATTATGGGATTGTAATCTTCCAAGATGAGACATAAAAGCATTAAATCCACAACTCTTTTGATGTGCAAGTGATGTGAGTCAGTATGAGGTTTCAGCAGCTTCGGTTATGCTCCATGAATGTGTTTGCACAAACGCTGTTATTGTGAGAAGCTGCAGCGGATGGAAAGAAATGCAAATGTTGATATTTGTCTTAAAAAAAAAGTAATTAGAGGTGAGCTGATTAATTTCAGTAAAGTCACATTCAAACCAAACCGTTTATTTGAACGAGGGAGTTTTTGCACAACATCATCTACAAACAACTGAGATTAACATTGTAAATTGAAAGATCAAATAACAGCCTCAGCACATTTCCACTGAAATAAAATCCTGTCTCAGAGAATTTAACAGCTCTGTGCTGAGTTTTGGGACCTGATGAGCCTTCAGACAGGTGGATCAGGTACACGGACTTCATCTCCAGATATATAAAACTGGACTTGAACGCTAAACTACTTATAAAAGCAGCATGGACTGAAGATTTGTTTTAGAGTTGAGTTGGGTGAAGAGAGGAGCTCTTTATATCTTGAAGGGAGAATTACAGCCAAACTAAAATTCCTTGTATGGACATGTTTGGTAAATGTGAGCATATCTCCTTTAAAGAAGGAACCGAGAAGGAGCACTAGCTGCTGGAAATTAAAAAAAGAGACGTTAAATCCGCCGATTCAAAGACATGTGAGGCAGCACTCATTAATCTTTCCGTCTCGTCCCGTCCATAAATTCAGCTGAGCACTTCCAAATCTTCATCAGCTGCTGACAGATGAGAGCAGGACGCCAGAGTCGAGCTGGATCCTCCTCTCAAACTGACCGAGCCGTACAATTTCGCAGCGTGTTTGGAATATGCAAAGGCTTTCCTCCTCATCATTTCCCCTTTCCACATGGAGACCATGAGCAGCGTGGAGAGTAGGACGCCCCCGAGGGTCAGGAGGCACAGTCCCGCTATGACGCACCGGTCCAGGTGGGCGCCCACCCTGGCCTTCTCCCTCTCCAGGCGCTCCATCTCCCGGGCGGACACGCTGTCCGGGTCCACGCGGATGTCTCTAGGGACCGTGTAAGTAATGGCGACCAAAGAGATGCCGGTCACCAGGCACGTCACGGCGATGATGAAGCCGTAATCCACGGACTTCCCCGAGCCCTCGGAGGAGAGGTCGTCATCGGACAACAGGAAAAGTTCCGTGGTGTCGTCCTCCTCTTCCTCCATCATCTCCTCGTCTTCATCCTCCTGGTGCAGGTCACTGGTACAGCTCGTGGCTCGTGGACTTGTCCCAGTCAGCTGGCCATCGTCTTGATCGTGCTTGCAGGTGAAAGTTGTCTCGGTTTCCGCGGAGCTGAGCCGCGGAGCTGTCCGGGTCTCTGTCCAGGGTCCTGAAGGCTCTCCGCCAGGGAAAGACCACCCAGCTCCGCCGCAGCTGCGTGACGTCACTTTGAGATCAGGTTGATCAAAGTACAACAGTTCCAGATCAGCCATGAGAGTACGGGCTGGGTTTCCTCCTTGTTGAGCCCATGCGTGCGACTCTGCCAGTGAAACACGCACACAAAACTCTTTCAGAAACGCAAGACGCTCCAACAGCTTATTCGCATATTATGGATTGTATGTGCTCAAACAAATCTAAGTTCTGTAAGTTCTTTCCTCCCGGAACAACTCTATTCTTCGGTAACATTCACTTATGCTCTTTCCAGCTCTCGCATCCTTTTCTAAAGCTCTCAGTAATCAACCGACGCGGTGACAAATCTCATTTCACGTCTTGTGCTCCAATAAGAGGCTGTTAAGCACCGACATGCGGTTTGCTGAGTACCTCTGCGTCGGTTTGCGGCGGCTCCAATCCCCGACTGTCAATTAGAGGGAAATGTGCGCAGACTCCTCCCACAGACGGCGTTTCCACGGACCGCCTCATGATGCTCATTACCGGGAAAAAAAGACTTCAGCGTGCAGACACAGTTGTCAGAAGAGAGGCGGGTAGGGGCGGGGGGGAGGGGGGAGGGGGGGGCACGCTGTGAGCGAGACTTCAAAATAAGGTGTCACCGCTCTATAGAAAGTCGAAGTTATAACAGACTAGGAGTAACAGGAGCACCACGAAAGCCTTTTCATTTATTATTACACTTACTTATTCCTTTGTGTCCTTATTAACATCAAGGGAAACAAAAAAGAAAGAAAAAGAGATCAACCTATAACAAAGCGTAACTTTATTAACATTGTTTTTTAGTCTGATTTAAAGTGCATCAATCCCACCGTAGTCACAGTGAAGCCCAGCGCTACATCAGCATCATATTTCCTCGTCTTAACTTTCTGGTGACTTTTGTTTGTCTCATTTGTCTCCCCTCTCCGCCTTTCTCCTCATCCCTGTTAAATATTTTTCCGTGGTGTCTCTTGAGGGTTTGCTCACGTCACATCTCCTGCTCTGTGCTGTGTGCGCGCATGTTCGTGCAAAAAGACCCCGACAAAATATAGTTAATACTCCCTGCGCACACACACAATGAGAGCGCCACCGCCCCCTACTGTAGTATATGTGCAATTACACTTTTTTCCAGTATGGCCAAAAAAGCATGTTCCCCGGGGTCACACGCGCCCCCCATGTGGTCCCTCCCAAGGGGTTCTGCCCCACTGTTTGAAAAGGACTGGCTTACACTAACCTACGTTGCAAACACAAACAAAAAATGGAAAGACAAAGTATACAAAGAAATAGATTAGCAAATGGTGTAGCAGATTGTTTGTGTTCAAGGCAAGAAAAAAACATTTTTATTTGAATAGCAGTTGCCTGCTACATTGTGACTGCTGCGTCCTTCTTTCCCTCACTTCTCTGATGTCCCATTTGGATTCTCCTTCCTCACACTGACCTCATCTGTTCTTGCTCTCTCAATGGCTGTAGCTGTAAAAGCGATTCCTGTGGAGCCTCCAGATATTTGGTCAGTATGATTTCTGTTGGCCATCTGCAACAGGTCAGGGCAGCGTTGGCGGGTGTCTTCAAGTCCTTGAGTTGTTCACTCATGAAGATCTAGTCCCTACACCTGCCACGACACATCAGCAAGATGTGTGATCTTCAAATTGGGCCTAAAGTTCTCCAGTCTAAATCAGAGATCAAATATGTCCACCCACACTTACACTATATTTCCAAAAGTATTTGCTCACCCATCCAAATGATCACAATCAGGTGTTCCAGTCACTTCCATTACCACAGGTGTATAAAATTGATCACCTGTACATGCAGACTGTTTCTAGAAACATCTGTGAAAGAATGGGTCTCTCTCAGGAGCTCAGTGAATTCCAGCGTGGAACTGTGATAGGATGACACCTGTGCAACAAGGAAATGGAAGTGTTTGGGAACAACAGCAACTCAGCCATGAAGTGGTAGGACAGGTAAACTGAGGGGGCGGAGTCAGAGGATGCAGAAGAACATAGTGAGAAGAGGTCACCAACTTTCTGCAGAGTCAATCACTACAGACCTCCAAACTTCATGTGGCCTTCAGATCAGCTCAACAACAGAGCAGAGAGCTTCATGAATGGGTTTCCATGGTGGAGCAGCTGCATCCAAGCCAGACATCACCAAGAACAATGGAAAGCATCAGATGCAGTGGAGTAAAGCAGCCACCACTGGACTCTAGAGCAGTGGAGGAACGTTCTCTGGAGTAAAGAATCACATTTCTCCATCTGGTAATCTGATGGAAGAGTCTGGGTTTGGTGGTTTCCAGGAGAACGGTACTTGTCTGACTGCATTGATCCAAGTGTATAGTTTGGTGGAGGGGGGATTATGGTGTGGGGTTGTTTTTCAGGAGCTGGTCTTGGTCCCTTAGTTCCAGTGAAAGGAACTCTGAATGCTTCAGCAGACCAAGACATTTTGGACAATTCCATCCTCCCAACTTTGTGGAACAGATTGGAGCTGGACCCTTCCTCCTCCAACATGACTGCACCAGTGCACAAAGCAAGGTCCATGAAGACATGGATGGCAGAGTCTGGTGGATGAACTTGACTGGCCTGCACAGAGTCCTGACCTCAACCTGATAGAAGACCTTTGGGATTAATTAGAGCCGAGACTGAGAACCAGACCTTCTGGTCCAACATCAGTGTTTGAACCTCACTAATGTTCTTCTGGAAGAATGGTCAAAAATCCCCATAAACACACTCCTAAACCTTGTGGACAGCCTTCCCAGAAGAGTTGAAGCTGTTCAGGCTGCGTCATATTGATTAGGAATGGGATGAACTAAAGCTCATATGTGAGTAAAGGCAGGTGAGACAATACTTTTGGGAATATAGTGTATGTCAGATGTTGTTACCATAATGGCTTTTGAAACAAGAACTACAGAGGCTGAAACTAGGACTGACAAAAGAAAGCTATTATAAAATGTGAAAATCATAACTGACTATCCACAGTCCAGATAGCAAACTTGAAAGAGTCCAGGGGAGAGGGAGGTTCGGCAGACTGGGGCAGACTGCTGCTGGGACCTAAGTAACAGCCGTCAGCTAGCAGCCTGCAGCTGCAGGTGAAGGTGGCTGCACCGCCTGATCTTGGTCGGCTGTCTGCTCAATGACGCCTCGCCCTCAGACCCCTCCAGGCCAAACCAGCGCAAATCTCCCAACGAGCATACTGTATTTTGAAATAAGAGTTACGATGCTCTCTTAGGTTTTTACTCACAGCTTAAAATATGCGGATGTAAAATCTAGCTCAAGACCAAAATACTTTGTCTTTTTTTTCCTTTTTAGTACTTACCTTAGTTGGTATATTTCGGCCATAAAGTTGGACAGTTTAACATGTTTTAAAATATTAGCACATTCAATTTTTTGGAACAATTTGGTTTGTTTTTTTTTGTTTTGTTTTTTTTGTCATTGCAGTGACTTATTCTTTTCCTATAAAATAAAACTGCGAAGTAAACACCCTCCAACAGTGCTGATCTATATTTTTGCCTGGGTTTGTCTGAAAACAGTGTCATTAATTGGAGAAATGTCCCACCACTTTGGAACATCATTATTGTGATGTGCTTACAGATACCCACGAATCTGAGTTTTCTTTCCTCTCTAAATTACTAATTGGCCCATTTCCAGGACAGTGTCATTCAGCCAGAAGAAAATCTGTCTTTGATATTCCATCTGTTAAATCTCTTAATATCAAAGATGCCAGCCTTTTTGGAACTAAAAAGCTTCTCCTGCACATCTTATTTTTAAAAGTGAAGTAACATGTTGATCCAGGGCTGAAAGATTCTAGCACAACATCTCAGTTAGTTTTAAAGATATTCTAAAGTAAAAGTAATAAATTGACACCCAAATCATGCAGCTACAAAGGACTCTTTTAGACGTGGTTCTTATATGAACTGTCCATTGAATGGTATTCTGTCTCTGCAGAGCACTGGAACACACTCACTCACTCCATAGGTATCCAAAGGTCTGGATCATAGGCAGCTGAGGTTCATTTCTACTGTTTCTGTACTGGAATTAAACATCCTGACGCTGGTGGACACCCGATGCATTCTCATTGTGATCCCAGCAAGTTCAACAGTCGCAACCTTTACAGAAGGAAATGGAGCAACAGCAACCTGCTTCAGGTCTGGTTCAGCATTCCTGAGATCGACATGTATGGAGTAAGACGGCTGTCAAAAACAATGTGACAGAAAAAGTAAATTATAAAAATTCTCATATGAGTAAAATCATATGTAAAATGTTTAATTTTTATTTTGTCTTTGAGAATACGATTCAAATAGTTACAACCTTAAAAGATTATGAATGCAAAATATAGTTTTACAGTTGCAGTTCTTTCATTATGAATACGAAGATGCAAGTGAGAATTCACAGTCACTGTTACGTCACAGGGGTCATCTGTGGAACAGAGGGAACATCAATAATAACTAGGGCTGGGCAAGTTAACGCGATATTATCGCGTTGACGCATTAATTTATTAATGGCGACATTTATTTTATTGCTCGTTAACGCATGTTGCTCACGTGCTTTTGTTTTGAAAAGTCTTTTACTGGCTGCTGCGGAACTGGAAAATAGTTGGCAGGCAAAACTAAAACAGACACGGAGAGCAGTAAAAATCAGTGTACTTTACAGTTCGGGTAGCAACTCAGGTAGGAAAATTAACAATTCTGTCTGAAAAAAAAACTTTCAAACCCCTTTGTTCAAGACGATTTGCGTCATTCCTCCATACATCAGATCTGGTCCATGTGTTCACTGTCATGCTATTCTCTAGCTCAGCCTTTCTCAACCGGGATGTCGCAGCACACTGGGGTGTCGTCTGACTGCTTCAGGGGTGTCGTCAAAAAATGACCTAATCTATGAACACTGCTACTATCTCTTTAATATTAAAACCTGACACAGATCCCACATCTTTATCAAGTTATCGTCCACTGTCTTTAATTAATATGGACACAAAAATCATAAGTAAAGCATTGGCACTCCGAATAGAAAAAATAACTCCACTTATTATCCACTCAGATCAAACAGGTTTCATCAAAGGAAGACAGTCCTGTAATAATCTACGCAGACTATTTTATCTAATTCATCATACATCACAAACAAACACACCAACAGCGATATTTTCATTGGATGCAAAAAGCATTCGACAAGGTTAGCTGGGAATTCTTATTTCAAACACTTAGAAGATTTGGTTTTGGTGACTCATTAATCCATTGGATAAGTATTCTCTACAACTCACCTATGGCAACAGTTACTACAAATGTCACAGAGTTTCACTTTACACCGGGGTACAAGGCAGGGACGCCCACTTTCTCCATCCCTATTTGCTATTTTTATAGAACCTCTCGCAGCAGCTGTATGTAAGCATAGTAAAATTTCAGGAATACAGACAGGAAATGCAACACATAAGATTAGTTTATATACAGATGACATTCTTTTATACTTACAAAACCCGTCAACATCCCTTCCCCAAACTATCACTCTAATAAACTCCTTCTCCAAGATGTCAGATTACTCTATTAACTGGTCTAAATCCACCATCCTACCACTAAACCTCAGTAGTTGGGATGTGGCTGCCAAAACAGTGCTTCTATCATTTAAAACAGACAATATTAAATATCTAGGATTAAATATTCCCTAAATTGTCAGAATTAGTTGGCCTCAACTATAATCCTCTATTAAAAACAGTAGAAGGAAACCTTGAATGTTGGATGAACCTACCAATAAACCTAGTAGGCAGAATTGCCATAGTTAAAATGACCATCCTTCCTATGATTAACTGTCTTTTCTTAATGATCCCAATTAAACCTCCAAGCTCTTGGTTTAAATCTTTAGACTCTATAGTCTCGCAATGTTATTGGAAAAATAAGAAAGTTCGAATTAAATTATCCACACTACAGAAATCCAAATCTAAAGGTAGTCTGGAGGCTCCAAACTTCTCTTATTATTTCCTTGCAAACAAAATCCAATATATTTGTAAATGGATAAATCCTAAGCAGTGTGACTCTTCTTGGATGGATTTAGAACAATCACTTTGCAAAGAAATCAATATTTTTGATTTGCCTTTTATAAGTCGCTCAATTACTCGCCATTCCTGTTTTAAAAACCCAATTATAGCTACAACCATGACAGCCTGGTGGGATTTTCACCAGATCGCTAATACAGCATCTCACCAAGTAAATACACACCTACCTGGAATAATCCTGACTTCCAAATAAACTGGGAACCCTTAAATTTCATGTCATGGATTAACCAGGGCATTACCCATCTCAATCATATCTATGAAAATAATTCTGTGGTCACACTTGCTCATCTTGTCCAGAAATACAACATTGAACAAAAGCAATTCTTAGAATATCTTCAGGTTAAAACTACTGTACAGGCCAAAATGAATAAAACACCTAACCTCAGTCTCCCACCACTGATCCTAGAATTCACTAGAATCTCTAGTCACGAAAAAATC